>QXEO01000429.1:690767-1092922 GCA_007115705.1 Dactylis glomerata
AGCTTCTGGACCCTCCCGATCTTCGGATCGACGGCGGCGGCGGATCGCGATGTGTTCTGGAAAAGTGATCGGGTACTTAGGTTTTTTCCATCGGGGGGTCTTTATAGGCGAAGGGGCAATGTCAGAGGAGGGCCCAGGTGGCCTCACACCTTGATGGCGCGGGCCAGGGGCTGGCCGCGCCACCCTGGCGTGTGGGCCCCTGGTGGCCCCTCTCCTTCGGATCTCTGGAAGCTTCCGGGTAAAATAAGACTTCAGGAACTTGTTTCGTCCAATTCCGAGAATATTTCCTGTGTATCACTTCTGAAACACAAAAACAACAGAAAACAGGGAACTGGCATTGTGGCAACTCGTTAATAGGTTAGTTCCAGAAAATGCATAAAAGTGCCACGAAGTGTAACGAAACATTAGGCAAATGGTGTAAAAACAAGCATGGAGCATCAAAAATTATAGATACGTTGGAGACGTATCAATCATCACTAAGCTGATGGATTTCATCTTCAAAGTCATTTCCACTGCTATTGTCATCAGTATCCTCCTCACCATGATACTCAACAAAAATATCTGCTACTCCACCAGGACAAATGTAATCACCCATCTGAACACACCCATTGTCATTGTGCAAAAACATCAAACCATTGGCAAGGTCTTTCCCTGGAATCAGAAAGTACAACTTCATCGAGTCCTTGAACTGCACATGATCCTTCAGAAATCCCTTCACCTCTTGCAAGGAAAGTTTGTCCCTTTCAATATGTGACATCTCTTCATCTCCACCCATATAATCCAAATTTGGACCCATGCGGATGAACTCGCCACCATAGTGAAATCTGACAGTCAAAATCTCTGTAGGATCCATGTTTCAACTGAAAATAAACAGAAATGTATCACTACATACTCATTATCCGACCACTATGGAGCACAAATTCCACCAAAATCGACCAAAAAACCCCACCTTTAACCCCTCCCGATAACCCCACCAAATTCTCTAGAAAACCCTAACCCGCAATTGGATGAGATGGGAACAATTACGGGTACTGGACGAGGAGGTCAAGCATACATTACCTACGACGTCGCAGATCGCCCAGCCGTCGAGGTCGCCGCCGCTGCTACCGATCAACCGCCGGTCGCCATTGCCGTCGCGGGAGCAGGGGAGAATTGGGAGCGCCGCGGAGAAGATACGCCTCCACTCCTGGGCTGCACGTCCGCTTTAGAGAGATTTTTCGTGGGCCGCAAAGAAAAAGCCCACAATATTTCAGCCCAAACGACACTCCTAACCGTTTTTCCCTCAGTCTATCCCGAATCCCGACCATGTCAGCAAATCCCTGTTTGGGAATGCCTACCAAGGTTCGAATTAGACCAGGATTCATGAGTTGGGAGTGCAGATTACGGGGATTGTGAGTTCGGGGTTCGATTTGGCTTTGGTCTACGAGTTCAAGGTTCATTTTGGACTTTTTCCAATGGATATCTAGCTGGACCATATACTCCTAGTAAACTAGTACTCGTAAACAGTGGGCTGCGCCACTGTCACGGCGCACTTATAAGGCAGTCAGGCACTTGCCGCAATCCTAAAATGCTCATCGCGATGACCACAGATACTCGCTCGCACCTAAAAAGGTTACACACGCTCTAGTGGATGCCGCGTTGGGTGAGCGGATCAATCAAATCAAAGGAACAAAAGATAAAAGGAGGTGGTGCCGTGCCAAAGTCCATCCGTACAGCCCGGCAGCACGGGCCAGCCAGTCGCCACCATTTTCTCTCTTCCAATTTTTTTAAAGCCTAGATAGCCCGCCTCTTCGCGCCGATCATATTCCTCCGGCCTTTCGCGGCCGTCCTGCAACTTTTCGACGTCCACGAATGAGGTTTTACTTATATAAAGAGCTAAACCTAACTTGATAACCAAAAAAGCAAGGTTATCGGGTTCGTTATGATACTCCAAACGGAACATCTTCTAGTGCTTTCATTCCGTACCACGGCATGTACCAAGTCCAAGAGATGAGTTGCCGTATAGTAGAAAGCAACGCGCAGAACTACGACGCCCGAGGCCCAAACGACATACGTTCGCGGCGCGTGGCTCCGTCGTCATCAGCGGCAGGCAGGAAAACCCGAGGAGGATGGATGGATAGAACTTTTGGCGGAAAAGGAGAGGAGGGACGACCAACGGAGAGGTAAAGATTTTTCATTTCAGCGGCAGTATCAAGTGCAGATCTTCAGAGAAAGATACGAAGAGATATGGATGATCCGTTTGATACCGAGTGAATTGAAACGCACGTCGACGCTTTGACAGTAGCTGGCTGAAGAGTAACAGGCAGCTGGATCAGGGATGCGCGGCCAACAAATAATGATCGGAATTTACGGAGCGTCCTACGTGCGGTATACTGTACCGCGGGATCCCAGACGCACCGCCTAGCAGCCGCTTAAAAAAACAGCTCTGCAACTGTTGCTAGCTACGGATGCAGGAAATGTCAGCAGCTCCACGCCGGGCACCATGCCGTACAGTCCGGATTCACGGTCACGGGCTCCATCTTGCACGGCCACTTTATTCGTGCCTAGCCTTCGCTTTTCCCCGTCGATTTTTTGTAAGCAGGCATCGAAGATCGTGCGTAGGAGTATACTAATATTTCCTGAATTCGGCTTTTGAATTTTGATGTCTCTGTTCGGACTATGCGCTGCTTGTCTTCCAGAGAAAGATGCTTTTGACGCACGTATCCCGCCTGCCTGCCATAGTTCGTTGTCTTCAATTAAAGATTTTTTTACAAATATACACCTCTGTGGAATCTTATTGTCGAAAATGACCCCTGCCGAAAAATATTGCCATTTCTGGCCTGGCGGGAGCGCCTAAAGGGGACACGTGGCTATTTCCGCCACAGGCATTGGCGGAAAGAAGAACCCGCCACCGGGACTGGCGGAATGTTCAACCCGCCATTGGCGTAGGCGGAAACACCGTGGTCCCACCATCGTGGCTGGCGGGAAGTGGCGTAGCACGGCGGAAAGAGACGGTGACATCATTCCGCCACAGGCATTGGTGGGAAGTAGCTGTCCGCCATTGCAACTGGCGGTAAGGAGCTGGGAGCCATGCTTTTGCTCCATACTTTGGCTCCATGCTGTTGCTTTGGGCGGATGGACATGAAGGGCCTGTTTGTTTAGACTTTTATTGGCTTTCTACTAAAATAAGCACCTCAAACGAAACAAACGGGTAACTTTGGCTGTAGGCTTTTCCAAAGCCGGTGAGCAAATTACACGCGCGAGGGAAAGCACGTCGTGAGGTGCTTTGCGTGGCTTCCCGCAGCTTTGGCACTCAAAACCGAAACGGTATATCTTTGTGCCCTGGTCGTTTGACTTATTTACAGCGAACTGCCATCGAGTCGACGTGCTCCTTTCCTAGACTGAACTATGTGCGTATCCGCTCGTTCGAATCGTTGCGGTTCACGGCTTCACACGTATGTTGACGCTTAGCTTAGCGTGCTGGTGCTTTTGTTTCCATCGATCCGTTCCTTCGTGGTAGCTTTAAAAAAAAATTCAACGTCAACACTACGCACGGCGGTGCAGAGCTTGTGTGTATGCATGCTATTTGAAAAGATGGGCCAAATGCAAAACCAAATGATGCATGCAAGGTCGATCGAGCAACCAAGCGATGCATGTGTACATTTTTTTTCATCTACGTGCAATTGCGCTAGTTCTCTGCTCCAACGAATTTACAGTTAAGTCAATAAAAATACACTCATAAACATTGGTGTGTTTTGGACAAAGTTATACCTGATTAACTTTTTGGTGTATTTTTTTGCATGTAAACTTTGATTATCAAATACAGTATACGTGTTTCAGAACTTCAAGGTTATTTCGGACAATTTATCAGCATACAGTCAGACAGCCAGCTAAGTTACCAAACAGTGAAACTCGAAACAGCAGCTTTCCCTACACAGTAGCTTTTCCTACACAGCAGCTTTCCCTAGACAGCCAGCCACAGACAGCCCAAACAAACAGGCCCGAAATGACGTTGCTTTGGCTGTTGCTTTGGGTGGACATGCACGTTAGATTCGTTGGCTCCATGCATACATGGCAGAGGTGATTTCCGCATGCATTTTCTTTGCCAGCTCTTTGGCCGCAAAAGCAAAGTTGCTCTGATTTGTACAGGAATTAGACCACCGTTCACTATTTTTGACTGCGCAAAGTGAGATATTCATCAATTAGCTCCATATCTTATACTGTTTTAGATTAGCACTGTCGGTTCGTTGCCCCAGCACCCTTTTATATATAGATAGACATGCATAGTGAGGGCATAAGCGCTCTCACTCTCTCGTGCTAGCTGTCTCTGTACGAAGAACTGATAAGCATAACCAGCACATTAGGAGTAATATTTGGTGCATGGCAAGTTAGGAGGGCTGGGGACTATGAGCTGAATTAGTTGAAGAAAAGGTAAATTAATGTGTGTCAGATAGAAGTGGTTGTGTTTGTTATTAGATTAAAATTATTTTGTATGCTAACCTTAGTCATTCATCTTATTTTAGGAAAGGAAATCAGTTAGGAGGAATTATTTGGAGCAGCTGCAGTCAATATTTTTTTTATGAAAAGTGATTGAAATTGCTGAAGATCAAGGTACGTGAATGCAGGAATATATTTTGCAGGAGATATGTAGTTTATTTTGCAGTCAATATCACGTTGTCATTATATGCATACATGCATGAATAAATAATGAAATGTAGATAAAATAATATGCAGTTAAAATGTAATCTAATTAATTTTATGTTAATTTTGTATGGTTTTATTAATATGATACGTTGAATGCGGTTAGGTACGATGAACACTTTGTATATATTTTATGGTGAGGACATCACACGCGATGGCCCGGAAGGGCTTGATCTTTCGCGATGTGAAACAAAGAATGTTATAGTGGAAGGATTGGTTAGTACTAGTTTCACGGATGTAAGAAGACACATCCGTGCAGAGTTTGGTCCAGAAATAGGAAGAAAGAAGATGGTTGTTGAAGCGGTCGTATGCAAGAGGGTGGGAGAAGGTTACCAGTGGGCATTACGGCAGGTTAAAGGGGAGAATTCCTGGGGTTCTTACATGAGGTTCGCGAGCACACCTGGTGCCGCTATGTATGAACAACCTATGGTTTATGTGCATTTTATTGATGGCACTGATGAACCTGGAAGTAGTAGTGCCGCCGGTGAGGTCCATTTATCCATTGCCGCACTGGCAATAGATACAGAGGCGTTGGAACATGAGCCATTGGAGAATAATGGACCATATTCGATGGCCATTGTTGACCTCAATGAACGGCTAGAGAACCAACCAGACGAGCTTGATTCTGGTGATGATGATCGTTCATCATCATCAGAAGATGAGGATGAAGATGAAGGAGGTGGTCCATCGCAAAGGATGAGGGCAGTGGCGCAACCTATGGCACCTGAGGACATAAATGCTCTTGTCATCGGTCACGATGATAGCTCTGTTCGTGGTGTTGGAGCGACCATTTTGCAGGAAAAGCAACATTTTCCTAGCAAGGATGCTGCTGACATGGCGATCAAAAGATATGCCATATCCATATCCCGCCAGCATAAAGTGAAAAAATCAAACCCACAACTTTTGAAGGTTATTTGCATAAATAAGGAAGAGTCTGGATGTGAGGGAACAATCGTTGCTCGTCAACTCGCAGGCATATGCCAGCCGTGGATGATAACTCGTATGGTTCCCCACAGTTGTGAGCAGTCCGGTACTTTGCCAGAACACTGCAATGTCAGTGCCTCATATGTGGCACAGATCATTGCATCCATGGTAAAAGATAAGATCAGTGTATCAGTGAAGGCACTACAAGAGGGTGCGTCAGATGTGATAGGCTTCCCGGTGAGCTACAGCAAGGCGAGGCATGCCAAGGAGTCTGTTTTGGAGGGCATGTATGGCACATATGTGCAGGCTTACAACAATGTACCTAGAATGCTTCATCAGATATCTGAAAGCAACCTAGGGACGGTTACATTTAGGATGGAAAGGGAACACCCGAGTGGCACTCCCAAGCATTTCATCCTAGACCGTATCTTCTGGGCATTTAGCCAAACTATCCAAGCTTTCCATCACTGCCGACCTGTGATATCAATTGATGGTACATTCCTCACAGGTCAATACAGGGGTACACTCTTGGTGGCTGTGGCGTCAGATGCAAATAACCAGCTTCTTTCTATTGCATACGCCCTCGTTGAGTCCGAGACCACAGAAGCTTGGTTGTGGTTTCTGATGTGCTTGAAGAACGGCGTTGTGAAAGCAAGGCCAGGTGTATGCATTATTTCTGATAGAAACCAAGGGCTCCACCACATAACTCCAATAACGTTGACACCTAAGAAGTTCTTTACAAACTTCTGCTACGCTCCTATGAGGGAGCGACCACTCAACTAATATCTTACAAATCTCAGTAACATGGCTATCGTCATTAATAATGCCCTCAAAAGACAATCCTCTACTCTCACATAATGTTGCGGTCCGATGCATAACCGCGTGGGACATTTCTGGGTGAAAATCACGATTAGAAGGATGGAAGAAATAACGACCCCTAGACATGGCTAACAGAGATTGCAGAGAAGAAATCAAATAGAGAATGATTTTCTAGCTGAAACACACCGATGCAACACAACTGAGGATGCGTGGGGGGTTTTATAGCCTACGACATCGGTGCACAACGACATAAATTCTGCATCGATGGTCTATTAACTGTACAAAAGCAGTCTATCTTCAGCTTTCAACAACCAAAGCATCTCCCTGTGACTAAATAAGAATGCATGCGAGCATCCTATGCGCTGAATCATTTCATCTCCCTGTACAAAAGCAGTCTATCATTTCATGTTCCCTGCGCTGAATCAAGCAAAAGCGCCAAACTGCGCTGAAATCGAGTAAAGCATGTCGACTGCCTCCCTAGCTCCTTACCGCCAGCTGCAATGGCGGACAGCTACTTCCCGCCAATGCCTGTGGCGGAATGACGTCAGCGTCTCTTTTCCGCCGTGCTACGCCACTTCCCGCCAGCCACAATGGCGGGGCCACGGTGTTTCCGCCAACGCCAATGGCGGGTTGAACATTCCGCCAGTCCCGGTGGCGGGTTCTTCTTTCCGCCAATGCCAGTGGCGGAAAGAGCCACATGTCGCCTTTAGGCGCTGCCGCCAGGCCAAAAATGGCAATATTTTTCGGCGGGGGTCAATTTCGACAATAAGATTCGGCAGAGGTGTATATTTGTAAAAAAATCTCAATTAAACAATCCAAGCTACCCCTCTGTCCCAGTTTCTAAGTCTTGCACGTATATCTAGGTCGTTATTTTAACAAATATAATCTAAATTTGACAACAAAAAAATTATACCATTAGAAAGTACAACGTTTAAACTTTTTAGTGATATGTATTTCATAGTATATAAGTTATATTATATTTGTCAAAATGACGACCTAGGTATACGTGTAAGACTTAGAAATTGGCGCGGAACTAGGTATACGTATAGGAGGGAGTACTATCATATCAGCTTCTTTCATTGGTTGTAATTAACCTAAGTGTCTAGGCGACAATTAGTAATCGGCGCGGAACTATTTAATTCTTTCGACAGAGCCATTGGCGCTTCTTTTCCGTACCACGGTATGACATGTACCCACGGGGGTCATTTGGTTCAGGTCTTCATAGCTCTCTCGATCCCCCTACTACTCTCTCGATGCGTCCGCCATCGCCGACATCATCGCTGGGCAAAGACCATGTGGCGCGACGGCGGCAGACCCCGCAGGCGTCCCAATATCTTAGATGGCGGTGACCCATCTCCAATCTTCGGGCGTGGTGGCGGCCAGTGGCCGTCGGTGTGCTTTAGTGGTGGATCCGCAGATGGCGGTGCTGGCAGGAGGGGGCGGTTGAGGTCTGCTTGAGTTGGGGCCTTGGGTCTTGTGATCGGTGGCTTTCAATCCCAATCCTATTGTGTTTCTCGCCATTGGTCGTTGACGTCATGCGGAGACCATCGGTTGGCCGGTGATGGCCAATTGCGTGGCGCTCGGGCTTAGTAAAGACGGTGATCCTAGGGTTCCTCTCGCTAAGATAAAGATCTACTTGATGCCTTTACTCCTTGATCTTGCCACAGTGTCGAGTTCCGGAAGTTTTCGCGGTAGGGCGGATCAAAGCGAGAGATTTTTGTAATTCCTTTTTAGCTATGTGCATTCATATTTATCATTAGGGCACTACGTTGTTGAGACTACCTCTATTAATATATGATCTTTATAAAAAAATAATGTGTACACCCTCTGTTCTAAAATTTAAGATACTTTAGTCTTTTTTAATAGATATGTATCTAAATGTTTTTTAATGTGAAGGTTCACTTTAACTAGGACAGTCGACGACTCACGGGCCGTATATGAAAAAAAGGGAGAGTTGGACTGAACAGTCAAGCAGTACACGTCTTTCTTTCTCCGCGAAAACCACGTCAGCCTGCTTTCAAAGTGTCGTCACTAATCTAATTTCTCCGGCACTGCACGCTCCGTTCCAAATGCATGGAGTTTTCATTCCCGGCAAAAATGACATGCTGCTTTCGAGAGGATGGATCCACCAGCCGGGGTAAAAGACGATGGTCAAGTAGGTGGACTCATACCTCATCTAGTGGATGGAGGAGTGTCTATTTTACAGCATGCCAATGATACAATTTTATTTATGGAACATGACTTAGAAAAGGCTGTTAACATGAAATTAATTCTTTGTATCTTCGAGCAGCTCTCAGGCCTCAAGATTAATTTTCCAGAATACATCGCGCCCACCTGTGGTGAGCCCCACCAGGTCCACTTCTGACGCCGTCCCTTCGCCTATAAAGACCCCCCAACGGGAAAAACCTAAAGCCCCGATCACTTTTCCAGAATACATCGCGATCCGCCGCCGCCGTTGACCCGAGATTGGGAGGGTCCAGAAGCTCTTCCCGACACCCTGCCGGAGAGGAGAATCGCCACCGAAGGTCTTCTTCATCGCAGTGCTTGCCTCCAGCGCGATAAGTGAGTAGTCTACCTTGGACTATGGGTCCATAGCAGTAGCTAGATGGTTGTCTTCTCCACCATGTGCTTCATGTTTAGATCTCGTGAGCTGCCCTACATGATCGAGACTACCTTTATGTAATTCTACATGTTGTGTTTGTTGGGATCCAATGAATATTGGTATTATGATTGAGTTGATGTGCTGAATATTATCTTATGTTATCTCTATGTTGTTTATGATCTTGCATGCTCTCCGTTGTTAGTAGCTATCTTGGCCGAGTAGTTGCTAGTGACTCCAAGAGGGGGTATTTATGCTCGATAGTTGGGTTCATGCCTCTATTTAATCTGGGAGAGTGACAGAAACCTCTAAGGTTGTAGATGTGTTGTTGCCACTAGGGAGAAAACAACATTCATATGCTCAAGGGCATATGCTTTATTTACATTACACACTTTGCTTAATGCAGTTATCTGTTGTTCGCAACTTAATACTTGTGGAGTTCTCGGATTGATTTGCCACAAGTGGATTATTAGTCATAGATGCAGTTGGATGACGGTCTATGTATTTTGTTGTAATGCCCAGAGTAAATCTCATAGTGATCCTCTCGACATATGCACGTTGTCTTTATTCTATCAATTGCCCAACTGTAATTTGTTTACCCAGCATGTGTTATTTTATCTTATGGAGAGACACCACTAGTGAACTGTGGACCCCGGTCCTATTTCTTTTATATTGCTATCACCTTTTACTTTACTCGCACTGTTTACTTTACTCGTATACTATTATCACTTTCCACTTGATACGCTCATACCCTTTGTTTCAAGCAGACCGGTGAGATTGACAACCTCATCGTAAGTTGGGAACAGAGTATTTGGTTGTGTTGTGTGCAGGTTCCACGTTGCTACTAGTTGAAGACGCGCTAACAAGTTATCATTAACGGCGCCCTTGTTGAAGTGTCACGCAGCTAGTGGGCGTCACCTTCTGGAGTATTGTCTTTTTCCTACTAGATTGACTACCTTGGTTTCATAACTGAGGGAAAACTTGCTGCTATATTCATCAAATCTTCTCTTGGGGTTTCCAACTGGCTGGTCATTTTACTTCACCAACAAACGCAATCAAGCTTTCTAGCATCATCATCACCGCGCCATCAACAAGTTTTTCTGGCGCCGTTGCCGGGGAGAAAGAAGACTTCTGCAAGATGCTCTCCAACGGAAGAGACTAATGCCTTGAAGGAGCCTATGGAAGAAGAAACTAGAAGCTCATTGGATGAAAAATAAGAGGAGAGTGATGATCAAGAGGAGGAAGAATGGAGCTACCCATGTCTACCTCCCAATAAGAGTAACTCTTTAACTAATACCTTATTTGATCGCCCTCCATGCTTAAAGGAGGGTGAGTGTGATATTTATATTGTTGAGTTTGTTCATGATGCTACTGAAAATTATTATGAGAGAGGAAAATATGGTTATTGGAATTTTCATGTTACTAAAGCACCTCTCTTTATATTGAAAATTCCGAAGTTGCTCTTATTTTATCTATCCATGCTTGTTACTATGTGCTTCTTTGATTTATTTTATTCCAAGATTCCTATGCATAGGAAGTGGGTTAGACTTAAATGTGTTTCATGTTTGCTCCTTGATGCTCTCTTTTGCTTCAATTCATATTTCTTATGTGAGCATCTTCTCAAATTACTGAGCCTAGCTCAAAGGCGTTAAAGAAAAGCACTCTTGGGAGATAACCCAATGTTTTTACTTTCAGTACTTTTTCTTTTATTTGAGTCTTGGAAGTTATTACTACTATAATAACCTCTCCTTATGCTTTTTATTTCATTTTTGTGCCAAGAGAAGCCTCTAATTTGAGTGAGGTAAGATTTGGGGATGTTGCTGTCCTGAAACAGTTTTCGGTGCTGCACCGTAAAAATTCGTGAAAATTCTCTGTATATCATTTGGACCTGCGATTTCTTGTGCATATGCCCCAGGTTATATCCAAACTTTAATCAGTTGAGAACTTTTTGATTTGAGCAACAGAAAACCCTCTAAAAATTCGACCTTTGTCAGTTGTTCTGTTTTGACAGATTTCTGCCAATATTTGTGTTTGCCGCTTTATCGCTTTCTTTTTGAGTTATTTTGATCACGGAACTTTTGGGGAAGTTGATACAGTAGTATATGCTTTATATGTGGTGGTTTTGATTTGAAACCTGAAGCAAAAAGGGTTGATTCAATGTTATGCTTCCACTAATGTTGCTGATAGAATTGTGTTTAGTTTTGTATGAAGGAAGTTTTCAAGTGTAGGGATTGGAGAATGATGAGATAAGTTGAAGAATGGACAAAAGCTCAAGCTTGGGGATGCCCACGCACCCCAATAAATATCCAAGAGGTACAAGCGTTAAAGCTTGGGGATGCCCCCGAGGCACCCCTTCTTCATCGGCAAAAATCAACTCACCTTTCAAAACACTATATTTTTATTGCTTCATGCACTATGCGTTTTTCTTGGAGCGTCAGTTGTTTTTAGTTTTCAGTTTTGTTTAGTTTTGTTTGCTGCAATAAATGGTTGGCCCCCAACAAATTTCTTTTGGAGAAGTTGCCTTGCTTTTCATTTGCCAAGAACACTCGTTGAACGATAAGAGTGAAAAACAGACTTGATCGAGTGTTCTCTTTTTCTAGAACTGCGTTTAGCTTTCGATTTTTGTCTTGATTTATGTTCAGATCTTGTTATATATTTTTATCAAGGTGTATTTTTGCCTCTGGTCCATATTGGTTTTCATCAAAAGATTTGTTTATAAAAAGTTCGAATGGTGTTGGAAAAGAGAAAAAGCTTTATGCAAAAAAGTGGTACAAGTAGGAGCTTGTGTAGACTGCGGCCTAGGCTTTTGCATGTCGTGCTTGATGTCTTTTTGATAGTATGCTTAGTGGTTTTTCTGTAGCATGACTTGTCTCAAATGACTGAGATTGCTTAATGAGTCTTTGAAAAAATCATGCGTTGTTTTAATTATTTGGAAGCATTATTTTGGTTTTCTCCTTGATGCTTTATTTGGGTTGACTTGGCGCATGCTCACACATGTTAGACTCATACAAAGTCGCCATAGCCTCTATGATCATTTAGTTTTTGACTTTTGATGCCATCTTATGCTTCTTTTAATGTCGCTTTGTCGCTTTGCATGATTATGGCCATTATTGCTCTCTTAGTTGGTCGCTCCCAGTCTTTTGCTAGCCGCCATTTTGTAATGAGTATGAGCTCTACTCGTGCATCTAACTCCTAAAAACCAAGTTGTTCCAAACTGTCCACCATACATACCTATTTGCAATTTGCTATTCCAAGGTACATTTGACTTGCTTTTATCTATCCTTCAAATTAAACTCTTTTTGGTGTTATGCGAAAATTGGTCAGTAAAGCTCTCACGAACCTAATGGCACACTTTACTTTTCTCGTTTTAAAATTTTGACGTTGTGGCTCTCTTATGTTGAGTTGTTATGCTTGCAAGTTGTAAGTTGGAAATTAGCCCAGCCATGCCGTCATGGGGCAAGCTTTCAACATTGCACTATCTTTCATTTGAGTTGATATCGTGATCTTTTGTTTATGGATACTCGCGATGTGAAATAAGTTGGGAATCTTGTGGGATCATGGAGTTTTTATATGTGTTAGGGAAACGCCTGGGCCGCTAATCTAAGCCATGCCTATAGTGAACATTCGACGACGCATCTCACAATAAAAAGCTATACCAATGGTAAATAAAAGAGATGCCGAGGTGTTCATTGTCTGTTTGTCCTGTCATTTTGATGTGGGCTTGTTCCATGTCATCGGGCACGGAGGTACCCCGTTGGCGGTTCTCGATGATACACATATATTTACAATGACAAGAGCTTGCTTGGGACTCTAAGTCGAGTAGCATGAGGTTTGGGTATTCGTATTTCACGGGACACGAGGTTTTCAACTTATGATTTGTCAAGCATATGCACCATAAGTATTTTCGCATTAACTTTAACCATTCAAGATGCCTATGATGGGGGCAATGAGAGCTCAAAGCCGGTAAGTACCATAATTTTTGAAGATTTATAAAACTTGCAATCACTGCTTCCCTCCGCGAAGGGCCTTTCTTTTACTTTTTACGTTGAGTCTCCACCTTCTATCTTTATGCACCGTCTAAGAGAGCATAGTTGTCATTCTGAGTATAATGTGCATTGTCCCAAAGTTTTCATTGATTGATTCATGATGTTGGTTTCACTTGTACTTAAATTACTTGTATCTAGTCGCCCTCTTAAACTTGAAGGTGTTCTATGCATTTATGTTTTGCTCTCTCATGAAGGACAAGCTGAAGACCATTTGTATGTTTTTCCTTATGATTCGAACACACTTTTGACTTTTATTGTTTCATTTTCATGATCTTTTGTTTGTGTTCTTTTTCATGTTATAACATGGTTGCTAAGTTTGTTCTATCAAGATTATATCTTTCATGCCCATGTTTTAAGTTATTTTGATCCCAGCGCACAATGCTTACATAGTTGGTCAAGATTATGTAGGTGCATGTCACCTCAAAAATTATTTCTTTTGTTATTACTTACCTACTCGAGGACGAGCAGGAGTTAAGCTTGGGGATGCTGATACGTCTCCAACGTATCCATAATTTTTGATGCTCCATGCTTGTTTTTACACAATTTTCTTAGTGTTTCGTTACACTTCGTGGCATTTTTATGCATTTTCCGGAACTAACCTATTAACGAGATGCCATAGTGCCAGTTCCCTGTTTTTTGCTGTTTTTGTGTTTCAGAAAAGTTACATAGGAAATATTCTCGGAATTGGACGAAACAAAAGCCAGACGTCCAGATATTTACCGAAGCTTCCAGAGAACCGAAGAGGAGACGGAGAGGAGCCACTGGTGGGCCACACCACCAGGGGGCGTGGCCTGGGGCTGGCCCGCGCCCCCCTATGGTGAGCCCCACCAGGACCACTTCTGACGACGCCCCTTCGCCTATAAAGACCTCCCGATGGGAAAAACCTAAATACCTGACCACTTTTCCAAAATACATCGCGATCCACCGCCGCCGTCGACCCGAAGATCGGGAGGGTCCAGAAGCTCTTCCCGGCACCTTGCCGGAGAGGGGAATCGCCACCGGATGTCTTCTTCATCGCCATGCTTGCTTCCGGCGCGATGAGTGAGTAGTCTACCTTGGACTATGGGTCCATAGCAGTAGCTAGATGGTTGTCTTCTCCACCTTGTGCTTCATGTTTAGATCTCGTGAGCTGCCTTACATGATCGAGATCACCGTTATGTAATTCTACATGTTGTGTTTATTGGGATCCAATGAATATTGGTGTTATGATTGAGTTGATGTACTGAATTTTATCTTAAGTTATCTCTATGTTGTTTATGATCTTGCATGCTCTCCGTTGTTTGTAGCTATCTTGGCCGAGTAGTTGCTAGTGACTCCAAGAGGGGGTATTTATGCTCGATAGTGGGTTCATGCCTCTATTTAATCTGGAGGAGTGACAGAAACCTCTAAGGTTGTAGATGTGCTGTTGCTACTAGGGGGAAAACAACATTCATATGCTCGAGGGCATATGCTTTGTTTACATTACACACTTTGCTTAATGCAGTTATCTGTTGTTCGTAACTTAATACTTGTGGAGTTCTCGGATTGATTCGCCACAATTGGATTATTAGTCATAGATGCAGTTAGATGGCAGTCTATGTATCTTGTTGTAATGCCCAGAGTAAATTTCATAGTGATCCTCTTGACATATCACGTTGTCTTTATTCTATCAATTGCCCAACTGTAATTTGTTTACCCAGCATGTGTTATTTTATCTTATGGAGAGACACCACTAGTGAACTGTGGACCCCGGTCCTATTTCCTTTATATTGCTATCACCTGTTTACTTTACTCGCACTGTTTACTTTACTCGCATACTATTACTATTTTCCACTCAATACGCTCATTCCTTTGTTTACAGCAAACCGGTGAGATTGACAACCTCATCGTAAGTTGGGAGCAAAGTATTTGGTTGTGTTGTGTGCAGGTTCCGCGTTACAGCTGGCAAAGCAAAGCACTGGACGAGGCGCCTTATAAATTGTCCGGAGCTATCGCAAGCTAGCAAGCATCACCTTCAGTCGTTTGGCTTCTTCCCCTTCGGATCGATAAACCTTGGTTTCTTACTGAGGGAAAACCTTGCTGTTATATTAATCATACCTTCCTCTTGGGGTTCCCAACTGGACGGTGATTTACATTATGAACACCGTGCCGCATCAGTGGCGCAGCAGGCGGCCAATGCCACAACATTGAGCGAAGCGACGGGCGGCATAGCAGAAGGTCGAGCAGGGCGGTCAGCCTTTGACTAGCCCGTTGAGCCGTTGTACCCACACGGGAGGACATCGGCGGCCAGCGCACCTATCTGTCCCAACGCATCGGTGACCCAAATTTAATGGATCAATGCATCCGGCCCGACGCGTCGGTCCGATTTCATCGTCCCATTAAGAGGGCCTAATACGTCTGCCCGCTCAACATGGCCTTAACTCACCACACCTACCCAAACCAGGGACGGTTGGTCTAGGAGGTCCTGTATGCCTCTTGACGCGGTGATTCCGGGTGACGCCGCACAAGCTTAGGACCCCTCGGGAATATGTGGACTGGCCCATTTACTGTTTCCCTTTTCGCGTGTTTTCGGGAATAAGTGTACGACTAGCCTCGTTTTTAACTTTTTCGTTGTAACGAGTTATTTTCCACGTTTTAAACTTTTTTGGCTGCACCATTTTAAAATATAAATTCAAACAAATTCTAAAATTGAAAAAAATCTGACATTTGAACAATTTTTGAAATCTGAACATATTTTAAAATTTGAACATTTTTATAATCTAAATATTTTAAAAAATATGAATAACTTTTTGAAAATGAACATTTTTCACATTTTAAACTTTTTCTAGATTATGAACATTTAACTTGAGCAATTTTTCAAATCCAAACATATTATGAAATCTGAACATTTTTTATAATCTAAACTTTTTAAAAAATATGAATAACTTTTTGAAAATGAACATTTTTCACATTTTGAACTTTTTCCATATTTTGAACTTTTTTCACAGAACATTTTTTAATTCTAAATATATTCATATTTTGAACATTTTTTATTTCTAAACAATTCTTGAATTTTAAAAATCATAAGACTTATAATATAAAATAAATACAAAAAACACAAACTAAAAAAAGAAATGAACAAACAGAAAAAATGAAAAGAAAAAACTTTATGACACCCTCGCTAATGGGCCCGGCGCCAGTGGCAAGCACGGCTGGGAAGCCTGTGCGGCGGAGGCAGGGCGCGCCGCTATAAGCGGCGTATAGAAATTGTCGGTTGGTCTCGCACACCGGCCGCTGCCGTCACCCGCCTCCGTGCGTGCCGTGACCGCCTGTCCGTAGTTCGGCTCGTACGGAACGGTCGGTTCTCCACGACCGCGACAGCGGGGCCAGGCTAGCTAGCTGGAGGCTCAGAGAGTGACTTACCGGTGGGTCCAGACTCCTGTAATACTATACCACGCTTCTTAGACTGCTCATAGTGGGGAGTAACTTAAGTAGTAACATAAGATACATGCAAATCCAACTAGATATTTTGATGACATGGCGTGTCATTTATTGAAGAGAGAGATGCTAGTGGTAACTAGCTATGTTACTGTAACATCACACTTTTCAAGGTAAGATGAGTCTACAAGCTAATTAATATAGTTATGCATGATAATACCCTTATATTACTATGCACTATAAAAGTGATAACATAGGTTAGTAATATATGTATGTTACTGGTCTAAGTTACTCTCCACTATAACTAGTCTTAATTTTTTTCTATTGGACTTGTATACGACTGGTTGATTTTTCTGATTAGTCTCCGAATCTTGCTGGTGTATTCTATATTTCCACGAATGATCGATCGACGATCGGTGGTGCTGTTGTAGCCGACGCGTCGTCTCTCTCGCCTCAGTTTGATATCGCGTACACAGTACACCGGTGTGTTGCTGGCGCTTGTTCTGGGCCGGCATGTGGCATTTACGAGCGGATATTTCCGGCCGCGCACCCCAGTAAACGCGACCTGCTTGCCTGCTCCTAACCAGCCCGTGGTCTGCTTGGGAGATTTCAGGCAAGATCCTTCACGAGCCGGCCAACCTCTGCGTGCGCCAAGGCCAAGGCCGAGCGATCACTGGTTGTCCAGCGCTTGGCAAACGGTGGAATCGTATCTCTAGTGTTTGCCCCAGTCGATCGGTACTTAACAGTCAGATACTCGGTGAACCCGGCCGGTGGAGGAACCTGTGTCAGTCGTGCATGTTAAGTGAGTACCACGTCCATAATCCGTCGATTAAATTTATCTCCGCACTAGTATCCAGGGAGTAGTAATCATAATCATTTGCGTGTGTTAATGACCGGCGACTGCTGTCCGTACATCCGTCTCTCCGCACGGTCGATCGGTCCCCGACCGACATGGTGGCCCACGTATCCACTGCTCGATCACGAATTCAATGCGAGCCTGCGGTGTACTCCCAACCGCTCCGTACGCCGGTACGTGCTTTTTATCCCATGCTTATCTAGCTGGATCATCATATGGTACTAAACTAATCGTAAATATTGATGTGCGTCACTGTCACGGCGCACTTCTCGCGATGGCCACTGAAGCTTTTTCCTAGCACAAGAAACGAAATCTCTTTCTGACGAACGAGGCGGTCGTTTCTCGCGCATAGCGCTCGCGCCGGGCGCGACTTCAATTCCCTTTCCGTGCCCGGTCCGTTTTGGCCCATTAATGATACCGGTCTTATTTATTTATCCCGCTCGCTGGTATTTTACCGTTTCAAAATAATTCGAAGTCGTCTCCTCCGGTCGGGACGTCTCTATCCTTTTGCTTCTTCTTAGTCGTCTCCGGTCGGGAGGTCTCCTCTGTCCTCTTGCTTCTTCTTCCTCCTTCCTTGTGCAAGGTCGTCAACCGGTGGCTGTCCGTATCGCCGGCGGTGATTGGAGGCTATTTTCGTGGGGGGATAAAGTAGAGGTACTGAACTCGTCCGCTGTTCTATTCGTAGTCGTTTCCGCTCGGTTGTTTCTCCTCTATAATTTAGGGTCGTCTTCCTCCCTGCGCAGGGTCGTCAACTGGTTGGACGAGATTTTTACGGGGGGGATTTGTCGAAGTAGAGGTACTGATATCATCTTCTGTTTGATGCGCGTTTTTTTGCTACTACCGATATGCTCTGTTTTTCCAGATCTGAGTCGATTGAGCAGGAGATCTGAGTCGATTGGTGATTTGGTAGATGTGTAGTAGGTTTCTCATCGGTTTGTTACTTTTTTGTTTTGTGTAGGGTTCATGATATGGGTGGCAAGAGGAAATTTCACGATGACAAGGTTGTGGGGCGGTCAATGCCGAATGCTGCCGAACGTGCTAGGAATAGAGCATCTCCTGCTCCTCTGGTTAAGCTGTACGAGCATCTTAATGTCAATCAGAAGGATGCTATTGCTCGGATGGATTTGGGCAGCATGCTTGACATCAAGTGTCATAATCTGCATAACCCGTTGATTAATTGGCTTGCTCCGTTGTACGACCAGTATAGCAGAGATCTCGTCATCCCAGGCCGGGGGAGGATTCCGTTGAATGCTGAGTCTGTTTACAAGACGTTGGGACTGCCACGGGGTGATGTTCCTGTCAGATACTTTGTCGATCCGATTGTTGAGGCTCGCATTGGTTCTATTCTTTTTCCTGGAATGTCATCTACTCCAAGAACAAGTCAGTTGTTTGATCTTATCAAAGACAAGGTTGAGGATGATGTAAATTTTAAGCAGATGTGGATCATGTACCTGGTGTGTACGATTCTGGCACCGACTACTTCCATCAATGTCAGCAACAGGGTTTATCCTATCATGGTATGCTTGTTACTTCATTTTTATTCTTTCTTATTTTGCCGTGTTTTTGTTTAGTGTTGGGATGTATACAATCATTTAAACGTGTGATGATTAACCCTTTTCCCATGCTCCTATTGTTGATTCAGGACAAAGTTGAGGATGTACCTAATATGAATCTTTGCCAATTTGTTTGTGACAAACTTCATGAGGAACTATCTGCCGGCAGGGTTTCTGGAGCTTGTTTGTTTCATTTGCAGCTCCTTTATGTTGATTCTCTGGATATTAGCACGCTGAACATTGATCTCCCGGATGGGCATTTTGTTGTCAATATATGAAACAAGAAGAATATTGATATTGTGTTGAATGCTGATTTGAAGAGTGATGGGTCTTCTTTTGGAATGCTGGAGGCAAGTCTGATTATATCTCTCTCTGTTGTCTGTTTGATTTTTCATTTGTTTTTTGTTTCTGATAATATTAACTGTATTGTTTTTAGTATTATTTCCTTATACTTCTTGATCTGTATTGTTTTTAATTCTTTCTTATTCTTTTTGTTTACTACATGTTATTGTTTTGCACTTACTGTCTGTAATATTTATGTTTGCTTTGCTCAGCTGAAGGAACATCTATCTTCAAATCTCAGTTTCTTTGGTGGTCAAATTGCTTTTGATAAATGGATGGATACTTATACTACACCTAATTGTTCAAAACAGGTTTGTTTTGTTATTGCTTTTCATGTCCCTTAACAATGATAGTTTCTCCAAAATGTCTTCCTTGGTCAAAGCTCTAAATGATATACCAGTTGAGTCTGCTGTGAATGTATCAACTAATCATGATCTATTGCATACTTTGTTCAAAAAAAAGCCTGTTGATGATTGCACAACACCAAATACAGATATCACATCTGATATTCTTGAGGAAGCTGAAATGGATAGACACCAGAGAATTTTTAATGAACACAAAAGAGATGAGTCATTTGAAAAGGTCAGTACATGTGAGATCTTCCGGACTGAATACAAACAATCCAAAGTAGGTTTGCCTAGGGTAGGCCAGAACTCAACCACCATTAGCAAGAGGCCTTTTAACAGTCTCAGTAAGCAAATTTCTGAAGAATGCATAGCTCTCAAGAAAAGAGCAAAGATGTTTCAGTCAAGTGGAGAATTTAGTGCCAACCATGACAATGTGATTCCTGGTGCATCCACGTTTTCTCCTGCTAAAGATGAGAAGGCTGAAACATTGTTGAGAAATGATCTTGATGAACCCGTGCAAACACCCAGCAGAGCAGTGTTTGACGATGACATGGATGGTTATTATGATTTTGAAAGAGAGCTACTTGAGTCTACTTACAAGGCAGAAGCCGAGTACTTTGAAAAAGCAAAAAATACTCAGCATGACATTCCAAACAAGGAAAGTTTTCATGTAGCAGAGTTAAGCTCAAACATGGTTGTTTCCTCATTTACATCAACAAGGGCTGAGAAAGATGTATACAATGATATTGTTGCTAGAGTTCCGAAGACAGTTAAATCAAAGACGTAAGTAATTTTTGTTTTTCTTTGTTTGGTGTTTTCGTTTTTCCGATTAAAACATCTAATATAAGTGTTAATACAATGATATAACTGTTTCACTTGAATAATTTGTCATGAATTTCGAATTTTCACTTTCCTATTTTTTCTTGTTTTGTTTTTAGTTAATGGCATGTAAGCTATACTTTTCCAGTTTTTTGCAGTGACCCTGAATCCTTTTATATATATAGTTGTTATGCTTTTCTTTTATCACTTTTTGTTCTCATTTTTTTGTATTTGGACAGTATAAATGTAGTCAAAATGGGTACTTCCTGGGTGGAACATAGAGTTTTTGCATTAAGTATGCAAGTGTATGGAAACATCAATCCCTATGTAATCGACATGTTGGGCAAGGCAGTTATGGTTGAAGACATTGAAAGAGCTAAATTAGATATTCTTCCAGAACTCCATTGGAAAAGATTCTTCTTCCAGCTTGACATAGCAGTAAGTTTGTAAAAATATTTTTGTTGTCACTGTTTTCTTGCCTATCTTATTAGTTCATGCGAAATCATAAATTGTTTTTTTATTTAAATTCTAATGCTTATCTTCATGCTTTTTTGTGTAGGGTCTTTTTGCAAAGGGATTTGAGAATCCTGGGAATCTGTGCAAGCATTTGTCAAATGGAATGTTAGGATTTATGCTTGACTCGATGGATCTGGTATGTGTTTTTAATATATTAGATAGGTTGACTTTAATGGAGTAGTCTGAAATATTTTTATCTATGTTTTTGTTTACTGCTGCTCTACCTTATTTATATATATATTTTGTTATAATCTGTGTTTGTACTATAGGTGCATTTACCAATGTCTACCTCAAGCTTCTACTATCTTTTAGTAGTTAATTTGAGAGAGAAAATATTTCAAGTTCTTTATCCTAACAAGAAGATTCATTTAGTGGCGCCTCATGCTACTATTGCAATCAATAATTTCAAACTATCTTTCAAGTTAGCATACAAGCACTCAGTTGTCAATGTAGATGGAATGGAAACAATTTTCAGGAGTGTCTGTTCTTCAGAGAAAGAGTAATGAAACATAACAAATACTCTGGAACTCTTTTTTTTCAAAAATTTTGATATCAACAATAATTTTTTGCATGATATGTTTTATTTTTTGTTTTCTGGCAGTTGTGATAGCGGAGTTTTCACAATGGAACTTATGCGTCATCATACTGTTGGAAATATTTTGTGTTTCGAACCAGTAAGTATTTTATATTTCTTTTTTTCACTTTATTTTGTATAAAGACAGCACCTCTGATGTACTGTTTCTAGCATTTCCCATCTGATAGCTCATTTCCTTTTTGTTTTTATTTTTGTGTGCAAACCAGAATCATGCTAAACCTTTGCGTGAAAGTCTCACGTATTATATGATTGCACATCCTTTCAATGAGAAAATTCCACTTGATACGAAGGTTATCTTAAAGAAACACGTGAGTTTCCCCTAGTAAATTCTCGCAAACTACTATTTTGCATTTTCTGTATACAATGGTTTAAATTATATATGTTCTTGGTATTTTAATTTAACTCGTACACTTTTTAAATTTCTGCATGTTTTTGTTGGTGTTTATGGTTTCAAATAAACAGGACATTCCATACGATTATAAGGTTAGCAACAAATGTTATCTACTTCTTTCTTTGTTTTTCTTCAGTATGTAAATAGCAACATAATTTTGTAATTAATTAATTTTTTTGTTTCAGACCCCTGGATATGTTCCTTGGATGCATGAGCGGGTAAATACAAACATTGAAGGTATCATTGAAGGTTAATATCAAATTAACAATTAATGCTTATTTTCCTTGGATGCTTGACAAATTTTATCTTGTATTCATATCAAAACAGATGAGAATGATTCTCTAGAGGACATACTCCTATTTTGAATACATTCAAGTATCAATTTTCTTCTGGTAATGTTTAACATTTTCATTCCTTCATTTCAATTTTTACCCAATTTATATTATTAGGTTTTAATGTTATATATTGCATTTTTTACTAATTTTTATAGAATATTACTAATCATTTTTATTTTCCTATTTTTGAACTGCAGATTTTCTCTGTTTTATTCTTTTAATGAAATGTCATGAGCAAGCATCAAGATCGTTTGATGCACACTGCTGGAATCCACAGTGGCATTAGAAGAGAATTTTTTTACACTTGCATATGTCTTTCAGTCACTTACTTTTCTGTGGTGTGATGTTAATTGTCAAGAAGAGATTTTTTTACATAATTAGTGTGAAGAGTAATAGACTTTTTGATAAAGAATGTGACGATTCTGCAGGCTTTTTCTGGAATATTTTTGCTGTTGTTTATCTAAAAGTAGTACTAGTTTAGCTTCTTTGTTATACCATTTTTTCGATGATTGTTGCCCTCTCCGCTAAAGTTTATTGGTGTGCCTCTGTTTTACTGTTTTTTTAGAGTACCATGTGTTGATGCGAATTTAGTATAATGTTTGAAATTCTATTTGTAGATTACAGAACATACAGTATTTTATTCACAGCTTTCCTCTGTATATAAATGATACGCTGTCAACAATCTGACATAATTTTTTAAATAAGTGCGAAATGTTATACTATATTTTTTTCAAGAACTTCATAAACATAAACCGACCATATCATAGAATCACAATTAGAGATTTTTTTTAATGTTTTGCATCTATATTCTGTTTGACAGAATTTTTTGAAAACTAATATGTTTTTTAAATATAAACAATTTTTTATTTAAAGCTATCTATTTTTTCATATCGGGACTCGACATGTTGTTGGAATGGAGCACCTTTTTAAACACGGTTCTTATGAACTTGCAAACTAACTATTTAAAAATCTGGACACGAAATATTATCTGAACGGACCATCCTTTTTTATAAAGTAACCAATCCTAGAATGCATAAGTTATCATGGCATAATTAAAAAGAAAACCAATAAATATTATTTGAATGTAACATCCTTTTAAAATTTTACCAAGCTTTTAACAGGAATAAGTTTTTAAGGCATATTGAAAGGAATAACCAAGACATTTATTTAATATGTTTTTTTACTTGGGTTGTTATAACCAAGGCACAAAAGTAGAATAAGCAACCTCGGTACTTAGCATGGTACTAACCAAGGCAAAGAGGAAGGTGACCAAACAGGGTATTTGGTAAAAACAACCAACCTATTAAAATTTACCAAGTATATATTAGGCATAACTTATCAAGATGCTTTTCTTAGTATGTTTTTTTTAACTTGGGTTGTAATAACTAAGGCATAAAAGAAGTGTAATCAAACCGGGGGTACTAACCATTGTAATAACCAAGGCATAAAGCAAGAATGACCAATCCGGTTGTTATGAAGTTACCAAATATCCATTTTTACAAATTGGCACACATAATATTATTTGAACGTACCATCCTATTAAAATTTAACCAAGCATAACAGGAATAAGTTATCAAGCCATAAAGGAAGAATGACCAACCCAGTACTAAACATTGTACTAACAAATGCATAGAGGAAGAATGGCCAACCAAGTTCATTTTGAACTTATCGAATATGATTTTTACAAATTGCAACACAATATTATTGTTTGAATGCACCATCCTTTTTAAAATTTACCAAGCCTAATTGGCCCAAGTTATCAAGGTATAGTGAAAGGAAAAACCAAGATGTTTTTGTAGTGTGTTTTTTTTAACTTGGGTTATAATAACCAAGGCATAAAAGAAGTGTAACCAAACCTGGGTAATAACCATGGTATTAACCAAGGCATAAAGGAAGAATGACCAACATGGTTGTTATGAAGTTACCAAATATCCATTTACAAACCGGGACACGTAATATTATTTGAATGTACCATCATATTAAAATTAACCAAGCATAATAGGCATAAGTTATCAAGCCATAAAGGAAGAATGACCAACCCGGTTCTAAACATTTTTGTACTAACAAATGCACAGAGGAAGAATGACCAACCCAGTTCTTTTGAACTTTTTTGAATATGATTTTTACAAATTGCGATACAATATATTTGTATGAATGCACCATCCTTTTTAAAATTTACCAAGATTAATAGGCCCAAGTTATCAAGGTATAGTGAATTGAAAAACCAAGATGCTTTTTTAGTATGTTTTTTTAACTTGGGTTGTAATAACCAAGGCATAAAAGAAGTGTAACCAAACCTGGGTAATAACCATGGTATTAACCAAGGCATAAAGGAAGAATGACCAACATGGTTGTTATGAAGTTACCAAATATCCATTTTACAAACCGGGACACGTAATATTATTTGAATGTACCATCATATTAAAATTAACCAAGCATAATAGGCATAAGTTATCAAGCCATAAAGGAAGAATGACCAACCCGGTTCTAAACATTTTTGTACTAACAAATGCACAGAGGAAGAATGACCAACCCAGTTCTTTTGAACTTTTTTGAATATGATTTTTACAAATTGCGATACAATATATTTGTATGAATGCACCATCCTTTTTAAAATTTACCAAGATTAATAGGCCCAAGTTATCAAGGTATAGTGAATTGAAAAACCAAGATGCTTTTTTTAGTATGTTTTTTTAACTTGGGTTGTAATAACCAAGGCATAAAAGAAGTGTAACCAAACCTGGGTAATAACCATGGTATTAACCAAGGCATAAAGGAAGAATGACCAACATGGTTGTTATGAAGTTACCAAATATCCATTTTACAAACCGGGACACGAAATATTATTTGAATGTACCATCATATTAAAATTAACCAAGCATAATAGGCATAAGTTATCAAGCCATAAAGGAAGAATGACCAACCCGGTTCTAAACATTTTTGTACTAACAAATGCACAGAGGAAGAATGACCAACCCAGTTCTTTTGAACTTTTTTGAATATGCTTTTTAGAAATTGCGATACAATATATTTGTATGAATGCACCATCCTTTTTAAAATTTACCAAGATTAATAGGCCCAAGTTATCAAGGTATAGTGAATTGAAAAACCAAGATGCTTTTTTAGTATGTTTTTTAACTTGGGTTGTAATAACCAAGGCATAAAAGAAGTGTAACCAAACCGAGGTACTAACCATGGTACTAAGCAAGGCATAAAGGAAGAATGACCAACCCGGTTGTTATGAAGCTACCAAATATCCATTTTACAAACCGGCACACGTAATATTATTTGAATGAACCATCGTAACAGAGGAAGAATGACCAACCCAGTTCTTATGAACTTATCGAATATGCATTTTACAAATTGCGACACAATATATTGTTTTAATGCACCATCCTTTAAAAAAATTACCAAGCCTAATAGGCCCAAGTTATCAAGATATAGTGAAAGGAAAAACCAAGATCCTTTTTTAGTATGTTTTTTTAACTTGGGTTGTAATAACCAAGGCATAAAAGAAGTGTAACCAAACCGGGGGGGTACTAACCATGGTACTAACCAAGGCATAAAGGAAGAATGACCAATCCGTTTGTTGTGAAGTTACCAAGCCTAATTGGCCCAAGTTATCAAGGTATAGAGAAAGGAAAAACCAAGATGCTTTTTTAGTATGTTTTTTTAACTTGGGTTGTAATAACCAAGGCATAAAAGAAGTTTAAACCAAACCTGGGTACTAACCATGGTATTAACCAAGGCATAAAGGAAGAATGACCAACATGGTTGTTATGAAGTTACCAAATATCCATTTTGCAATTCGGGACACGTAATATTATTTGAACGAACCAGCGTAACAGAGGAAGAATGACCAACCAAGTTCCTTTGAATTTATCAAATATGGTTTTTACAAATTGCGACACAATATTATTGTTTGAATGCACCATCCTTTTTAAAATTTACCAAGCCTAATTAGCCCAAGTTATCAAGGTATAGTGAAAGGAAAAACTAAGATGCTTTATTAGTATGTTTTTTTTAACTTGGGTTGTAATAACTAAGACATAAAAGAAGTGTAATCAAACTGGGGGTACTAACCATTCTACTAACCAAGGCATAAAGGAAGAATGACCAATCTGGTTGTTATGATGTTACCAAATATCCATTTTACAAATTGGCACACATAATATTATTTGAACGTACCATCCTATTAAAATTTAACTAAGCATAATAGGTATAAGTTATCAAGCCATAAAGGAAGAATGACCAACTCGGTACTAATCATTGTACTAACAAATGCACAGAGGAAGAATCACCAACCCAGTTCCTTTGAACTTATCGAATATGCTTTAAAATTTACCAAGCCTAATTGGCCCAAGTTATCAAGGTATAGTGAAAGGAAAAACCAAGATGTTTTTTTAGTATGTTTTTTTAACTTGGGTTGTAATAATGAAGGCATAAAAGATGTGTAACCAAACCGGGGGGATACTAACCATGGTACTAACCAAGACATAAAGGAAGAATGACCGACATGGTTGTTATAAAGTTACCAAATATCCATTTTACAAATCGGGACACAAAATATTATTTGAACGTACCATTCTATTAAAATTTACCAAGCATAATAGGCATAAGTTATCAAGCCATAAAGGAAGAATGACCAACCCGGTACTAAACATTTTGTACTAACAAATGCATAGAGGAAGAATGACCAACCAAGTTCTTTTGAACTTATCAAATATGTTTTTTACAATTTGCGACTCAATATATTGTTTGAATGCACCATCCTTTTTTTAAAATTTACCAAGCCTAATAGGACCAAGTTATCAAGGTATAGTGAAAGGATAAACCAACATGCTTTTTTAGTATGTTTTTTTAAATTGGGTTGTAATAACCAAGGCATAAAAGAAGTGTTACCAAACTTGGGTGCTAACCATGGTATTAAACAAGACATAAAGGAAGAATGACCAACATGGTTGTTATGAAGTTACCAAATATCCATTTTACAAATCGGGACACATAATATTATTTGAATGTACCATCCTATTAAAATTTAACCAAGCATAATAGGTATAAGTTATCAAGCCATAAAGGAAGAATGACCAACCCGGTACTAAACATTGTACTAACAAATGCATAGAGTAAGAATGACCAACCAAGTTCATTTGAACTTATCGAATATGATTTTTACAAATTGCGACACAATATTATTGTTTGAATGCACCATCCTTTTTAAAATTTACCAAGCCTAATTGGCCCAAGTTATCAAGGTATAGTGAAAGGAAAAACCAAGATGCTTTTTTAGTATGTTTTTTTAACTTAGTTTGTAATAACCAAGGCATAAAAGAAGTGTAACCAAACCTGGGTACTAACCATGGTATTAACCAAGGCATAAAGGAAGAATGACAAACATGGTTGTTATGAAGTTACCAAATATCCATTTTACAAATCGGGACACGAAATATTATTTTGAATGTACCATCCTATTAAAATTTACCAAGCATAATAGGCATAAGTTATCAAGCCATAAAGGAAGAATGACCAACCTGGTACTAAACATTTGTACTAACAAATGCACAGAGGAAGAATGACCAACCCAGTTCTTTTGAACTTATTGAATATGTTTTTTCAACTTGGGTTGAAATAACCAAGGCATAAAAGAACTGTAACCAAACCGGGGGTACTAACCATGGTACTAACCAAGGCATTAAGGAAGAATGACCAACCCGGTTGTTATGAAGTTACCAAATATCCACTTTACAAATTGGCACATGAAATATTTTTTGAATGTATCATCCTATTAAAATTTATCAAGCATAATAGGCATAAGTTATCAACGCATATCGTGACGTATAAAGGCATATTTATTGGAAAAACCAAGATTGTTTTTCATATATGTTTTTTTACTAGGGTTATAGTAACCAACACACAGAGGATTCTAGGACACGAATTTTTTTTTACCAAACATAATAGGCATGAGTTATCAATGCACATATGTTTTTTTTTTACTTTTGTTCTTGTAAGCATGGCACAAAGGAAGAATGACCAAGCCAATTCATATAAATTTACCAAATATCCAATTTACAAATTGGGACACAAAATATTTATCGGACCATATAATCCTTTTATAATTTACCAAGTCTAATGTGCATATATTATCGAGGCCATAGAATCCTTTTGAAATGAAAAAGCAACTTTTTTAGCGGACCATAGAATCCTTTTGAATTAAAAACCAACTTTTTTACAAATATCCATTTTACAAATATCCACTTTAGAAATTGGGAGACGAAATATTATTTCAACGTAGCATCCTATTAAATTTTACCAAGCATAATA
Source organism: Dactylis glomerata (assembly GCA_007115705.1). Taxonomy (NCBI): domain Eukaryota; kingdom Viridiplantae; phylum Streptophyta; class Magnoliopsida; order Poales; family Poaceae; genus Dactylis; species Dactylis glomerata. The sequence goes on from QXEO01000429.1 coordinate 719,307, forward strand.
GGCATGACTTATCAATGCATATTGAAAGGAAAAATCAAGTAAATTTTTTTAATTTATCTTTTTTTACTTTGGGTTCTAATAACCAAGGCACACAGGAAGAATCACCAACCCAATTTGTATGAAATTACCAAATATCTATTTTTACAAATTTGGACACGAAAAATTATATGAATGACCAACATACTTCTTATGAACTTATCAACTATTCATTTTACAAAACTGGTCACAAATTAGTAATAACCAAGGATGTGAGATACTACTTAACTCCACCAAAATAGGTTATTGTTAATACATACTAATACTGGGAGGTAACTTTTTAACAAAACCTACATGGAAAAATTTACTACGTTTTTCAGTTTTATATATGATGTAGAAAGTAACAGGTCAGATGTGTTGAAAGTGGATTTTCTGCTCCCCTCCCTTTTATCATACCCTAAAATACCACTGTCCCAAAAAGGGAATTGATAATTTTCATGCTCACATATAATCTTTTCTTTTCATGCACAGAGAAAAAAGGGAATTGATAATTGTCACGTGGTCTTCGGGGACGCGTCCCGTCAATATTCGTGCGCGCGCGGGAGCTGGAGTTGCGCTCGGATTTTTTTGTTCGTTTGCGCGAAATAAGACCCAAAACGTACGTAGACTTTCCTCTTTCGTGTGCGTTGACCATGTCAGAACCTGGTCGCTCGCGAAATTCTGGGCGGTCGACCGCCAAATAGACACGCCCCACAAGAAAAGTTACACGATGTAGTAGTGGATGCCGGGTTGGGTATCGCGATGAGCCGAGAAAAGGGTTGCCGTGACCAGGTCCATCCGTACAGCCCGGCAGCACGGGCCCACGCGCGTACGGTGCGGCACCATTTTCTTTCTTCTAAAATTGTTTCGTTTCAATTTTTTTTTTTGTTTAAGCCTAGCTATCCCGCCTCTTCGCGCCGCTCAAGTTCCTCCGGCCTTTCGCCGCCGGTCCCGCTTGGTCGTTCTGTTACTGCCGTCCTGCGACTTGTCGTCGTCGATGGAGAGTATTTTACTTATAAAGCCGAGAGCTAGCTGAATAACCAAATAGCAAGCTTATCAGGTTCGTTGTGATACTCCCATCGGAAGATCTTCTTGTGCCTTCATTCCGTACCACGGCATGTACGTAGTCAAAAAAAAAGTCCTGCCGCTTACTCGACTTCCGAAGCCATCGGCACGTTCCGCCGGAGCGTGGCTCAGTCATCATCAGAACCAAGAGAACCCGAGAAGGATGGATAGATGGAACATTTCAGGTTTTGATAAAAAAAAAGGAGAGGAGAGACGACCAACGGAGAGGTAAAGATTTTCCTTTCAGGTGCAGATCTTGAGAGCAGGATACCAAGAGATACGGACGCATCCTTCTTTTCGGTTCTGCGAGCGAAGTGAAAGGCACGTCGGCCTACGAGGTCGTGGTAAGAAATGATCGCACACGTATCTTTGAATTTTGTTTACAGCTTCGATCAATAGTCTACTCGAGGCAGTGTAATATCTAGCTGGCTGGACAATAGCCGGCAGGTGGGCCCGCTCGAAAGTAACAAACGGTGTGACGGCCAGAACTCGTCTCGCATCAGTTTGTACGGGGCCGGCCAGCTCCAGCCTGACTCGTCAAAAGAAACACGCGCGGTGTAATTTTTCGTTCATCTCGCTTAAGTTTCTACGCACGATCAACCGGGGACACGTGTCTGCCACCACCGGCTAATTCAAGCACAGTGTTCAACATCTCGGTCGATCACGGGTGCGCGAGCAAATCAGGATCAGAATTCACGGAGTCCGCAGTACAGCATAGTATTGCACTGCTGAATCCCAGTGCACCACCGCCTAGGACTGCTTAAACAAGCCGCTCATGCAGTTCGTTGGCGGCAGAAAAAGTCCCATACCGACATACCGTACCGTCCGGAACCACGGTCACGGCCTCACGGGCTCCATCCCGTACGATCACTTTTATTTCTAGCCTTTCGCATTTTCTAAGCAAGCATGGAAGACCGTGCAGATATATTTTACTTCGTGAATTCGGCCTTTCATGTTTCTGTTCGGTCTATGCTTTTGGTGAAAATGGATGAATTTGACTTTTTTTCAAACTTCAACACAAAATAAATCGGTTACGAAAAATTCACAAACTGACCCCTTTCGCATGACGCCGTACCTCACGGAGCCATGGTTATATTGTACGGCGTCATGGGGTAGGGTGCCATGGTCCTGCATGACGCCATGTGGCAGGGTATCGTGCTCCAAAATTAAATAAGATGCCACCATACCACATGACGCCGTGCAATGTAACTATGACGCCCATGGGGGCACACTCCATGCAAAAGGGTTAGATTGAGATTTTTTTTAAAACCGGTTCATTTTGTGCTAAACTTTGAAAAAAAGGGTCAAATTCATTCATTTTGACATGCTTTTGTAGTCCGGTGTGGAGGGGAATGCAGTTTTAATCCGCGTGCATATGCTCCCTTTAGTTACAAAATAAATTTTAAAACATAAAAAATTTAGGAAATAATATTTGTATGTACATCGCCACATTCAATGAGCTAACCAACATTTGTGTAAAATATGGGCATTTTTTGTGAGCTGTGCAAAAAAGATAAAATAGCATGTCGAGAAAGAGGCATATTTTAATGCCGAGTTTTGTTATTTTTATATACGCTACATAAAAAATCATTTTTTTCTCAAAACCATTTCATGGGTATGTAGGAAATGAAGATGTACACATAACATTTTCGTTTGAATTTTTTGACATTTTCAAATATATTAAAAATGCATTTAAAATAAATAGAGCATATGCACCTCGGAGCAAAAAAAAACCATATCCGGTGTGGAACTACAATAGTCCTCCGAAAAACCATATTTTAGTGTATTAGGCTCAACTCATTTCCATAGGAGGCGACGAATGAGGCGGCTTACGAAGGATAATTTTGCGTGCCGACTAGCACGACCTTCAGGGTCCGTACGAATTAATCCATCAAATATGTTTTATTGTAGTGTATTAGGCTAATATAATTCATACTTTTTTCCTACTCTTAGTAGTGTATTTTGGTCAATATTTAATACTTTGCCACTACCTAGCAGATAGGGACAGAGAACTAGTGAGGATTAAGTGAAGGTAAGGGTCACCTAATCTTTTACTCCCTCTGATCTATATTATGTTTCGCAAATACGTATGTATCTAAACAAAGTTTAGTGGTAGATACATTTATATTCGGAAAAGGCAATATGGATCAAGGGGAGTAGGAGATTATCCCAAACTCTAGAACCAAACAAAGCCTCAAGGATAGAAAAAAGGTTTCATGCTTTGAAAATCCTGTTCATGCATTCAAAGAAATTCATGGGTGTAAAAAAAACTTACTCCCTCCATACCGGATTATAGGGCAATTGCGCACTTCAAAATAAACTTTGACCTTTAATTTTAGTTAAAAATATAAAATATATTATATAAAAATTATACCATTGGATTCATATTCAGAAGAACTTTCCAATGGTATAATTTTTATATCAAATATCTCATATTTTCTTGACTAAAATTAATGGTTAAAGTATGTCTTAAAATACACATTTGCCCAATAATCCGGCATGGAGGTAGTAATTGCCTTGAGACACGCCTAGATTTCGACAAATTCCTTGGTCTGTCTCTCATGCGCAAGGAACAATACCGTCAATGGCCGAACTAATATACGTAACATAACGACTAACGACCACGGATATGTGTGCGATGGCAACATCTTCAGCGAAGCGCGTTGAAAACAGCAGAGCGGACAGGGGTCAAAATGTTTATGTTGAATTTTACAAATACACAATTGAGGTTGATAAATCACCCATTCGATATTTCTATTTTGAAAATGTGCATCGGGCAATTATACCCTCCGCTCTAAATCCGGTAACATAATGTGATACACCTTCCATATCAGTTTATTAGTCCATTGCATGCTTTAAGAAAAAAATTTGACTATTAATTTAATTAACAAAATATGAGATATATGACAGAAAAATTACACTATTGGAAACTTGTTTTGAATATGAATCCAATGATATATTTTTGTGGCAAATATTTTTTATTTATGAAGGAGACTAATGTTCAATTTTTTTGCTGAAGCATGTAATAGGCTTATAAAGCGATATGAAAGGAGCATAGTATACAAATGGTAGAGGGAAAATCAGATCCGATCCAATCCGTTTACATCACTATTTATTCACCATAAAAGGTGGCTCGGTAGTTCAAGTTAGATTTTTTTTTTGCATACTAATAAAAGAGAGTTGCATCAGAAATCGTAAAATCAATGAATAATAGGTCTAAATGTTCATCTTGACAAATCAAAATGCATACTTGAAACGGAAATATGAGGTGCAAACAAACGAGTGAGCTTAAGCAATGGGCAAAACGCTCAAGTTAGTGAGGTACACGCAGGTACCGTTTTATGTACCCGGCGGGTAGTTGATCTTGCAAACCTAAAATTGGTCCGAACCGGAGCCCGACCGACCGATGGCAGTCGCAGGTGAGGTGGGCCGCTGCCGTCCCCCTTCAGCGCGCGCGCGTACCTTGCCGTGCAGCGTCCGTAGCCCGGCTCGTACGGAACGGTACGCCAGCGGGGCCAGGCTAGTAGCTAGCTGGAGGCTTCCCCCAGAAAAAAGCTAGCTGGAGGCTCTGAGAGTAACCTGCCGGTGGGTCCGACTCGTGGAATACAATACCGCGTGGGCCTTGAATACAATACGGCTGGCAGATTTTTCTTACAGTATTAGTTTCCGTATCTTGCTCGCGTATTCCATATTTCCACGCGTTGTACATGACGCGTCGTCTCTCGCCTCTGTTTGATTTTGCGTTAGCATGTTCTGGGCCGGCATGTGGCATTTACGAGTGGGTGGATATATCTGGCCGCGCACCCGACTAAACGCGACCAGCTTGCTGGTTCTACTGCTAGATTCCTTCACCGTTCCATGCGTCCGTCCCGTGGTCTGCGGAGATTTCAGGCAGGAAAAAGTCCAAAATGAACATTGAACTCGTAGACGAAAGCCAAATCGAACCCCGAACTCGCAATCCCCGTAATCTGCACTCTCAACTCATGATTCCCGGTCTAATTAGAACCTTGATCAGGTTTAGCCTATAAAACGCTGACGTGGCAGGGATTAAGCTGAGAGGTGGGCCTGTCAAACGTGGAGACATAACCGTTGGTCGAGCGGTGAGACAGAATTGGGGAAGGGGAACGAAATTAGGGTTCCAGGCGGCGGAGTCGATTTGGGAACGGCGGAGGCGATTTGGGAGCGGCGCCGGCGACGTGCAGAGATGTCGTGGTCCTCCGGTGCTTCTTCCGCGCCTGGCTTTCGGGTCGCCGCCGGAAGAAGGAGAGGGTCGGAGGGTAGGTCGCCAGTGGCCTATCGGGAGAATCCGATGGCATATGAGCCGGCAAAGCTGTGCGATTGCAATCCGAGGAAGAAGGCGCCCAGATGGATCTCCTGGAGCCGTCAGAATCCAGGCAGGAGGTACTACGCTTGCGTCGATGCGATGGTTAGTAATTTCATGCCTGCATATCCTTCTTCCTTCTTGCTTCTATCCTAATTCCCCTCTCTGATTAATGTCTGGTGCAGAATGGCAGTGGTTGTGGGTACATAGAATGGCATGACCCGCCGCTGCCGAAGTTCTGGAGCGATTTGATGGGGGATCTGCGTGATGAAGTTTGGAGGCTGCGAGCTGGTACTGTGCCCCATCAGCCTGAAGAAGAAGCAGGAACACTTGCAATGCTGCAGTCTCTGGAAGTTCAGTTCAAAGAGAAGAATGAAGAGATAGCTAGTTTGAAATGGAAATATGAAAATGTCATGTTTGTTCTAGTTGTATTTGTGATAGGTTTAATTGCAGGGAAGCTGCTAGCTCAGTAGTGTTTGTTTCATGTGTACTGAAGTGGTAGTGCAGTAGTGTTTGCAGGGAAGCACTGTCTATGCAATGTTTATGGGTTGTATGAGTTGTCTATGCAATGTCTATGCAATATTTATGGGTTGCAATGTTTATCAATGTCTATGCACTGTCAATGTCTATGCAAAGTACTATGAGTTGTATAAAAAGCATAATACTGATAAATGGCATTCAAAATGGACAAATGCCATTCAAAATGGACAAATGCCATTCAAAATGGACAAATGACAACATAATAGTGATAAATCCTGGAACATTCATTTCTGAAACATTGCAACAATAGTTTCTGTTTGCAACAGCACATAGACTAGGAAATTAGACAAAGATTATGTAAAGTAGCAAGTTTTGCACATGATCATCAAAACATCACCAGGCATTACAGTTTTATGTGTTGCCACTGCAGTTAAACCATGCATAGCTGGGCACTGAACTAGCAGATTGCCCTTTTCCCTTTCTAGGTCTTGGCACTAAAGATGGCCTTGGTGCTTGAGTAGCAGGAGCAGATGCCCTTGGTGCTTGAGTAGCAGGAGCAGATGCCCTTGGTGCAGATGGCCTTGCTGCTGCTGGTGCAGATGGCCTTGCTGCTGCTGGTGCAGATTGCCTTGGTGCTTGAGTAGCAGGTGCAGAGGGTCTTGGTGCTGGAGGAGCAGCTGCAGAGGGTCTTGGTGCTGGAGGAGCTGCTGCAGATGGCCTTGGTGCTTGAGGAGCAGGTGCAGATGGGCTTGGTGCAGATGCTTTCTTCCTTGGAGGTTTAAAGGTTGAAGAACCTTTTGCTGGTGGTTGAGATGGTTCTGCTTGAGAAGATTGTCCTGCAGATGAGCTTGCTTGCTGAAAATCAATTAAACAAGATGTAGTCAGTATTATGCAGCCAAGACAAATGAAAATATGCAAAATCAGTAGATTACCTCTGATGCCTTTCTTTTCTTGGTTGTTTTCAGTAGATGTGCATTATTTTTCTTTCCCTTTTCTGGGTTTTTGGAGCAACCAGATTTGTTATGGCCAGCATTGCCACACATAGAGCAAACTATCACAGTCCCATGCTTTGTCATTTTCTTTGTAGGCTTTGGTTTTTCATGCTCTTCCCTCCTTCTGTCATTCTTCTTAGGTCTCCCAGGCATCTTGACATATCCAGGAGCTTGAGGCCTAGGTTTTTCAGAAACTGGCCATAGTTCCTCTCCTTCTACAGGCTGCAAGCAGTGCTCATAAATTCTGTTAAAGACTTCAACAGAATAACAAGGATCAATGAAATCCTCCACTAGTCTTCCACATTTGTAGATTGCTGTGATTGCATGAGAGCAAGGAAGGCCTGAGAGCTGAAAATAGCCACAAGAACATGTCCTGTTGTCAAGACTGACAGTGTACTGCCTTCTCCTACCTGTCATTAGCGTGACTTCAAATCCATCCTTTCCATTCCAGAGCACCTCCATGAATTGTGTTCTTGCTATGCTAGCCTTTAATTTGTTGAATATGCTAGGACATATTTTTCCATGGAATTTCTGTCCTTTGGCCCTTTGTTCTTGAATTCTGGTGAAAATCTTTTTCCTACATGATTACAGATATATGCCATTAGTAGTTGCTTCAATAGTTGCACAAAATAGAGGTAAATTATTCATAGATGGAAAAATACCTTATTTTCTCCTGCATGGAAATAATTGGATAAAACCTTGCATCCACTATAGCATGGTTAAAGGATTCACAGAGATTGTTATCCACTGACTCACACTTGGAACCCACTGGAAAGAATGCCCTTGCCCAATGCTCTGGATCTGTTCTCATCATGTCCTGGACTCCTTCTGGTGTTTCCTGTGCAAGCTTTGCCTTGTAGTAGTTGAAATCTTGCTTGTTGGATGCTTTGGCTACTGCCCAGAACTTTTTTTGCCATTCATGTGCCCTGTGTTTCTTTCTCCAGTTGGCATAAATGTGCCTTGCACACATTCTGTGCTCTGCTTTTGGTAGGTAGTCTTTCATAGCATTTATCAGACCCTTCTGCTGATCTGAAATGAAAACCCATCCATCTCCATTGTTGTTAATGTCAAGATCCTTGATGAGCATTGCAATAAACCATTTCCAGGTTTCATTTGTTTCCATCTCAACTACTGCCCAAGCCCGAGGATACATCTGGTTATTTGCATCTCTAGCAATTGCACAGAGGAGCTCTCCCTTCACAACACCTTTGAAGAAGCAGCCATCTAAACCTATCACTTTTCGACAGCCAGCCTTGAACCCTAGCTTCAATGCATTAAAGCACACATAGAAGCTCTGGAAAATATTCTGATGCATGTTGCTTGGATCCAACTTGACTGCCACAGTGCTTCCTGGATTGCTTCTCAATAACTCCAACTGGTAATCAAAAACCCTGCTGTACTCATTCTTCATGCCACTTAGTAATTTCTCCATAACTATCTGCTTAGCATGCTTACATTTGGAAGTTGATACATCAGCAAACATATCCTGAAGAACTGTTGCTTTCATGCTCTCTATCTTCCACATTGGATTTGCTAGAATAAAATGTTCATATCTTTGAGCAATTACCTTAGCAGTCACTAGTCTGTTATCCCTGTTTTGTGCACATTGGTGGTCATCATTGAAAGTTATAATTTGAAATCTGCTTGATCTTGTTGTTTTTGCTGCATATAAGAGCCAAGGACAGTTGGGCCACCCACACTTAGCCCTAACTCTGTCTGACTCTGACTTTACAAACTTGATGCTTCTTTTGGTCACAAGCCCATACCTCTTGAGTGCTTTCACAAGCTGATTCTTGCTTCTGAAAACCATTGACAACACAAAGTGAGGAACTTCTGTGTCATTATTGTATCTAGAGTAATTGGTCTTCCTTCTGACCATGTGCCCATCAGAATCTTCATCATATGAGTAGTCTTCATCAGATGAGTGATACGTCTCAAACGTATCTATAATTTTTGATGCTCCATGCTTGTTTTTACACCATTTACCCGATGTTTCGTTACACTTCGTGGCACTTTTATGCATTTTCCGGAACTAACCTATTAATAAGTTGCCACAGTGCCAGTTTCCTGTTTTCTGCTGTTTTTGTGTTTTAGAAGTGATACACATGAAATATTCTCGGAATTGGACGAAACAAAAGCCAGAAGTCTTATTTTTCCCGGGAGCATCCAGACATCCGAAGAGAGGAAGGAGAGGGGCCACAGGCCTTCCTCACACAGGGCTGGCGCGGCCCAGGCCCTGGCCGCGCCGCCCCTGTGTGAGGAGGCCCTGGCAGCCCTCTGACATCGCCCCTTCGCCTATATAAAGCCTCGGGACGGAAAACCCTAGAGGAGTCGGCAATTTTCCAAAAAAAGTTCCGTAGTTCCGCCGCCGCCGTCGATGAATTTCGGGGGACAGAAGTCTCTGTTCCGGCACCCTGCCGGGACGGGGAAGTGCCCCCGGAGCCATCTCCATCGGTGTCCATCGCCGTCTCCGCCGTCTCCATCGACCTCACCGCCATCTCCATCAACCTTGCTGTCTCCTATGATGAGGAGGGAGTAGTTCATCCCCGGGGCTGAGGGCTCTACCGGTAGCTATGTGGTTCACCTCTCTCTCCCATGATGTGATCTTTATGTGATCGTGAGCTTTGTATCATGTTGAACAAGTAGATGTTATTATTCAGATATTATGCTACTCCTATGCTTAATTGTTATAGTGTACTCTAGTGATGTTATTAAAGTAATCTATTCCTCCTGCCATGGTGTAACGGTGACAGTGCGTGCATCGTGGTGGTACTTGGTTTAGGCTATGATTGTGATCTCTTGTGGATTATGAGAGTAATTATTACTATGATAGTATTGAGTGATCTATTCCTCCTTTCATGGTGTAAAGTTGACAGTGTGTGCACCGTGTTAGTACTTGGTCTAAGTTGCAATGATTTCTATCTTGAGTTGTGATCTGATTTGGATATCTCTATGAGTGGTGTTTGTCAAGTACTTGATGAACTTTAAGGGGTGCTTCTGTAGCCACTACGCAATGATTAGTGTTATTCAATAGGAGAGTAATTCAGAGTACCATAGCGGAGAGAAGTTGTTTATTTGTTCATTCATGTTATATTGTTGGGAGTGTGTCCACTAGTGAAAGTATGATCCCTAGGCCTTGTTTCCAAGCTTTGCACACCGTTTACTTGCTGTTTTGTTACATGTTTGCTCGCAGCGATTTTTATTCCATATTGCTTTTACTACTTATAATCATCTATACCCCTTGTATTTCACTATCTCTTCGCCGAACTAGTGCACCTATACATCTGACAAGTGTATTGGGTGTGTTGGGGACACAAGAGACTTTCTGTATCGTAATTGCAGGGTTGCTTGAGAGGGATAGCTTTGACCTCTAACCTCCCTGAGTTCGATAAACCTTGGGTGATCCACTTAAGGGAAAGTTGCTGCTGTTCTACAAACCTCTGCACTTGGAGGCCCAACAAGTGTCTACAAGAATAGAAGTGCGTAGACATCAATGAGTCATAGGCCCAGTCCTTCTCTTCTCCCTCCAACTGTTCCTCCATATTAGCAATAAGATCAACAGGAATTGCAGAGTTTGCATCCATTCCAATCCAACTCTTTGTATCTCTCATCCTCTTCTTAAATTTTCTAGCATGTCTCCTAAGTTCACAAACTTCTGAATTCTCACCACTATCTTCACTGTGTGGTATGTACTCATGGTCTGACTCTGAATCTTCACTGTCACCACTGTCTTCATCTACTGGAACCTGATAATTTCCATCAGTACCCACTGTAACCACCTCTTGATCTGCCACCAGATCACCCTGAGTTGGATTGCACACTTGAGAAAATGGAACCTGTGAATTTCCATCAGTACCAACCTGTTGATCTACATTTTGGTCTCCTGCTATGTTTCTTGCTCTCTTACACTTTGCTGGACTGCTAATTACTTCAGTGATCACTCCAGTTTCATCAGGAACAAATACATCACCTGAACTTTCAGCAGGCTCAACACTTATCACAATATCAGGTTGGTCATCATCACTAAGCTGATGGATTTCATCTTCAAAGTCACTTCCACTGCTACTGTCATCAGTGTCCTCCTCACCATGATACTCAACAAAAATATCTGCTACTCCACCAGGACAAATGTAATCACCCATCTGAACACACCCATTGTCATTGTGCAAAAACATCAAACCATTGGCAAGGTCTTTCCCTGGAATCAGAAAGTACAACTTCATCGAGTCCTTGAACTGCACATGATCCTTCAGAAATCCCTTCACCTCTTGCAAGGAAAGTTTGTCCCTTTCAATATGTGACATCTCTTCATCTCCACCCACATAATCCAAATTTGGACCCATGCGGATGAACTCGCCACCATAGTGAAATCTGACAGTCAAAATCTCTGTAGGATCCATGTTTCAACTGAAAATAAACAGAAATGTATCACTACATACTCGTTATCCGACCACTATGGAGCACAAATTCCACCAAAATCGACCAAAAAACCCCACCTTTAACCCCTCCCGATAACCCCACCAAATTCTCTGGAAAACCCTAACCCGCAATTGGATGAGATGGGAACAATTATGGGTACTGGACGAGGAGGTCAAGCATACATTACCTACGACGTCGCAGATCGCCCAGCCGTCGAGGTCGCCGCCGCTGCTGCCGATCAACCGCCGGTCGCCATTGCCGTCGCGGGAGCAGGGGAGAATTGGGAGCGCCGCGGAGAAGACACGCCTCCACTCCTGGGCTGCCCGTCCGCTTTAGAGAGATTTTTCGTGGGCCGCAAAGAAAAAGCCCACAATATTTCAGCCCAAACAACACTCCTAACCTTTTTTCCCTCGGTCTATCCCGAATCCCGGCCACATCAGCAAATCCCTGTTTGGGAACGCCTACCAAGGTTCGAATTAGACCGGGATTCATGAGTTGGGAGTGCAGATTACGGGGATTGTGAGTTCGGGGTTCGATTTGACTTTCGTCTACGAGTTCAAGGTTCATTTTGGACTTTTTCCTTTCAGGCAACATGGCTCACGATATCCATCAATTAGGTCTTGCCAGGAGACATCTCCACGATCGAGCCGGCCAACCTCTGCGTGCGCGATCACGAATTGGTCTCCCCGTTCCTGCTGTCCTGCGACTTGTCGTCGTCCACAAATGATTTTTTAATATATATAAAGCTGAAAACCAGCTGAATAACAAAAAGGCTAGCTTATCAGGTTCGATGTGATACTCCAAACGGAAGATCTTTTTACGTTTTCATTCCGTACCACGGCACGTACCCTCGGCCGTGCCGAAATGTTTCTCCATGCACCATCGAAAGAGACGCGCGACTTTCCAAGCTATCGGCATGGTCACATCGCGTGCTCAGGCGTCATTATCACCAAGAACTTTACTTTCCACGCCTAATGTGCAAGCTTAAAGTAGCTTATCAGTTCTTTTCTTTTGGCACAGCTTACCGTGTTCGTTATGTTAACTCGAAACCAAAGATCTTTCCGTACCACGGCATGTACCTAAGTAGTCAAAAGAGAGTCCTGCCGCATCGAAAGCAACGCGCGACTTCCGAAGCCTGCCTCGGCACGTTCGTGGAGCGTGGCGTAGTCATCATCACCAGCGAGAAGAAAATCCAAAGGAGGATGGATGGAACAGTTCACCTTTTGATAGAAAAGGAGAGGAGGGACGACCAATTGCGAGGTAAAGATTTTATATTTCTACTAGATATATTCACTTTGCAAAACTAAAATATTTTATATTTCTAAACGAAGTGAGTATTTCATCAGAAATAAAAATACCAAAAGAGTAAACAAGACCTAAACAAACAAACCGCTCTTCACCTGCCGTTGAATGGCGGCACGAAATGTCAGTGTGCTCACGCGGGACCCCATACCGTACAGTCCGGAATCACGGTCACGGGTTTCATCGTGCACGGCCACTTTATTCCTAGCCTTTCGCATTGTTTAAACAAGCATGGAATACCGTGCACGTATATTGTATTTTGCGAACACAGCTTTTAACTTTTCTGTTCGGACTTCGGACTATGCTTTTGACCGAGAGTGAGATACAGTAGACGCTCAACTCATTTCCGTATCACGTTGGCGACGCACGCACGAGGCCGCCTACAAGCTCCCAACCGAATATGTTGCGTGTTCAGCCACTGTCACCGACTAGCAGGCATTGCATAATTCTCCTGCACTGCGCGCTCCGTTCCAAATGCAAGGAGTTTTCTTTCCCGGCAAGAACGACGTATTTCTTTCGAGAAGATGGATCTCCACCGGCCGGTACATGCATGTTGCGTGAACGGAGCACGCGGTTGATTTTCGCTGAGCGCTGAGCAGGGTGCAGCACCGTCAATGGTCGGACCAACATACGTAACGTAACGGCTACTGACCACCGGTACGTGCTCGGTGGCACCGTCTTCTGCGGAGCGCGTTGAAAAACGGCAGATCCTGCCGGGGTCGAAACGTTTGTGTTTTTTTTATGAATAAATAACTGAGGTTGATAAACCATCCATCCGATATTTTCATTTTAAAATCCGCATCCCGTCATTATACCCTCCGCTCTCATGAATCCGATAGAATAATGTGATATATTTCATATCGGTTGGCACATTGCGTGTTTCAAGAAAATTTTAACCATTTTTTATCAACAAAATATGAGATATATATGACAGAAAATTATACGGTTAGAAACTTCTTTTGAATATGACTCAAATGATATTTTTTGGCATATATATTTTATTTTATTAATCAAACTAATGTTGAAATTAATATGAGATATATATGTTCCTTGTTCTAGGCCACCTGCTGTGCCACCCATGACCCGTTCAACCATTTGTGCGGCCAGCTTTCAGGTGAGGTGCGGCCATTTGAGTCATCGTGCGTGGTACCTAGGAACATATATATGACCGTATGCCTATGTTTTCTATAGATGGATATGAGCAAGTCGATCCAAATGCTTTACAAGAACATCATCGAGTCCTTATCGGACGAGGAGTCCGACGATGATTCCGAGCTGATGATGGTCACGGCAATGCTCCTTCATTAGCACAGCTCAAGGCCACTGCACGAGGGCTTGGTTAACTGTCGCAAGCCCAATGTCATGCGTAATCGCGAGAAGGACCATTATCAACTCTATCGGAACTACTTCCATCCAACCAAGCCTACGTTTGATGCGCAAACATTTCGGCCCCGCTACCGGATGTGTCAAGGAAGTTGTTCATAAAAAAAATTTAACGAAGTGAGGTCATACAATTACTTCACCGCCAAGCCCGATGCCACTAGTAAGTTTGGTTTTACTTCCTACCAAAAATGTTTGTTGTTATTCACATGCTTGCATATGGATTTGTCGGTGATCTTATTTATTAGTACTTGCGAATAAGCGAGACCACATGCCTTGAGTCGATGTACAAATTCTGCAAAGCGGTGATTGCGGTGTTTGGCACCTTTAATCTTAGAGGGCCCACTGTTGAAGCCACTGCCTGACTATTGTTGATCAATGATGCAAGAGGGTTTCCGAGGATGATAGGAATAATTAATTGCATGTATTAGGAGTGGAAAAAACGCCCATTTGCTTGGTATTTCTACGTGGTCGTGGGTTCGATCCCCACAGACGGCGCCAATTGACGAGGTTCTACCACGGCAATGCCCATGTCGAAGGGCTTTCGATCTAGGAAGCGTATTGGGGACCTGGCGAACTCGACGGCGGTCGATAAACGACGAGGGGCACACGAATTTTACCCAGGTTCACGTCCCCTCGGTGGAGGATCGCTACATCCTGCTAGCAATCTAGTATATGACATAGTTGTGTACAGGGAGTCGCCGTAGGCGGAGGTTGTTTGTCTAGTCTGTATCAGATCTGTCTTTAGGGGGTGCCCCTGGTGGCTTTATATATGCAGCCAGGTAGGGTTTACAAGGTTTCTTGCCTTCTACTTCAAGTCGGTGTGCTGGGCCTTGCGGGCTTCGTGTAACCTTCGAGCGGGCTTCTCCCCTGGACCGAAAACTAGGTAGGCGAATATCGAGGGCCTATTTGTAATTCCTTCGTCAGGTAGTATAGCGGCATGCCGACGGGTGCACTATCGTTCTTAAGGCCGTGGCATCACAAGATCTATGGATTTGGTACTCTTTTTTGCATGACCGGCTTCCACAATGACATCAACGTGCTGAAGTGATCTCTGGTCTTTGCTAGGCTTACGGAGGGCAATGCTCTGTTGGTTCACTATAAGATCAATGTCCATTCATATAATAAGTGCTACTATCTTGTTGATGGCATCTATCTCGAGTGGTCTACTTTTTGTGAAGAAAATTTGTGAACTAGTGAAGGATAAAAATAGGAGGTTATCCAAATAACAGGAGGCATGCATGAAGGATGTGGAGCATGCATTCGATGTGTTCTAATCTAGGTGGGCTATTGTTTGACACCTACTAGGAAATGGAGCATAAAGATGATGTGGGAGGTCAGGATAACTTGTGGGATCATGCACAACATGATCGTCCAGGATGAGCGCGATGAAAGCATCCATAACGAAATGTGCAAATTTCAGGGTGATTTACTTGCCCCGCATCCTGGGTAGCACATTTAAGGAGTTCCTCCATGTGCACCAAGAGATTCATGAACGCACTACTCATGATCAGCTCTAGGTGATTTGATTGAACATTAGTGGCCGTTGACAGGAATAGGAAGAAGATACAGAGTAGTTTTATCTCATATTGCTTTTATATACTTTCTTTCGAACTATGTTGTTGATTTGAATCTTATTATTATTTTATAGATCTACTATTACTGTAAACATTGATATTAATTTACTATATTTTTTGTTTGATTTTATCAAAAAACTATAGAAATTGAAGAAGCTTGCGACCAGCAGCCCAAATGCATCGGGCTGTTGGGCTTGCTCCCGACCCAAACGGTCAAGGGGGAAGGACATGGTAATTCCTATATGCGCGGTTGTGGGCCGACCTAGGTAAGCTTTTTTTTGTTTCTTTTTTTGTTTTTCCTTCTTTCTGTTTTATTTTTCTATTATAGTTCTTTTCACTTTTTTGTGATTCGAAAAAGGTTGAAATTTCAAAAATTCCTATATTGAAAAATGTTCAGATTAAAAAATGTACACATTTGAAAATTATTCAAAATTAAAAATTGTTCAAAATTTGAAAAATGTCCAAAATTCAAAAATTGATCAAAATTTAGAAATGGTTCAAATTTTGAAATCTGGAAAACGTTCAAATTTTGAATAATGTCTAGTTTTTAAAAAATGTTCAGATTTCAAAAACACATTCATTTTTTGAAAAATATTTAGATTTGAAAAATCTTCAAATTTTTAAAAATGTAAAATTTGTTGTGATTTGAAATTTGTTCCGATGTAAAAAATTTGTACCGATTTAAAATTTGTTCCTTTCCAAAATTTGTTCCATTTTTAAAATTTGTTCAGTTTTTGAAAATTTTAAAATATGACCAAAGTTTGGAATTTTGAAAAACAAAAAAACAAAAACTAGTACTACCTGATCTTGTTGGGGCACAGCCCAATAGGTTGCCTAGACGTGCATCGGGTGTGCGGCACGTCGGGTGCCAACCAGATCGGCGCATAGATACGCCCAAAAGTCATCGTTTCTTTCGTGTTCTCGAGCCGACACAAACGAATCAGTTTAGATACGTACAATTTAAGTCGGGTCGCTGAAAATACCCTAACGCTCAACTTCCGTGGCTACTGGCATGTTTTACGGGCGCGTGCTCAGTCTTCATCTTCCTAAACAAGATCTTTACTTTCCACGCCTGCCAGCCTATACTGCTAGCCAAAAGAAGCTTACCATGTTCGTTATTTTAAGTCCAAGCGAAAGATGTTTCCGTACCACGGCATGTACGTAGTCCAAAAAAATGGGTCCTCCCGCTTCGAGAGCAACCAGAAGAAACGATGGATGGAACAGTTAAGCTTTTGATAGAAAAGGAGAGGACAGACGACCAATGGCAAGGTAAAGATTTTTCCTTTCAGCAGCAGCATCAATTGTAGGTCTTGAGAGAAAGATACGAAGAGATACGGATGCATCCTGTAAATTGAATAGAACTCTACGTCGTGTTGTAGATATGGTAGGAATAGATCCATACCAAATATCGTTGGTATTGTAAACTTGATGTACAAGTATTCTTGATATAAATACACGAGGAGGCCGGCCTGGTTAGGTCACGGCAAACCCATAAACTTAACTTGGTATCAGAGCATACGATCCCCTCCTCTTCTCTCCCATCGCGCCGCCACAGCTTCCCACGGGCACCGAAGGAACCCTAGCAACCTCTTCGGCCGGTGCCCTCGTGTCCGCCATGCCGTCTGCATCAACCTTCTCTGGCCTCATCACCGTAGAGCTCAACCGCAGCAACTTCCCTCTATGGCGCGCTCAGGTCGTTCCGGCCATCTCCGGTGCCGATCTCTTCGGCTATCTCGACGGCACCATCGTCGCGCCGCCGTCCTCCCTGACGGAAGGAGAAGACAAGGACAAGCGCCAGGTCTCCAATCCGGCGTATGCGGTCTGGTACCGCCAGGATCAGGTCGTTCTCGCCGCGCTGCTCTCCCACATGCACCTTGACATCCTTGCGCAGATGACCACCTACACCACCTCGCGCCAGGTATGGACAGCGCTCCACGCCATGTTTTCAGCCCAGAACCAGGCAGCAATCAACACCATCCGGTTCCAGCTCTCTGGTTTGAAGAAGAACGACCTCTCTGTGGTCGAGTACTACCAGAAGATGAAGTCCCTGGCGGACTCGATGGCAGTCGCTGGCCGTCCCCTGGCTGATGACGAGATCATCGGCTACATAAGCGCCGGACTCGGCGAAGAATTTGATGGTCTCATGGGCTCCCTCACTGTCTTGGGTAGGCCTGTAACCCTCGCTGAATTTTACTCGTTTCTCTTGAGCTATGAAGCACGACAGACTCTCCGTCAGAATCAAGCATCGGATTTCCACTCATCCGCCAACAACGTCAACCGCACCAACGTCTCCTCCAACAACTCTCGTGGCAGCGGATCCGCCGGTGGAAATTCTTCTCGCCCACCGGCTCCTCAAGGTGGCGGACAGGGAGGAGGCTATCGTGGCGGCCGTGATGGCGGCCGCGGTCGTGGACGCTACAACAATGGTGGCCAGCGTTGGCGTCCCAAGTGCCAAGTTTGCGGCAAGCTCGGACATGTCGCACTGAAGTGTCGTGAGCGCTTCAATCACGCCTATCAGGCGGATGATGTTTAACATGGAGGCTACTATGTCGGGAACCACGGCCATGGTGGGCATGGCGGGTACGGCGGCTATGGTGGCCATGGCGGATACGGTGGCCATGGCGGATACGGTGGCCATGGCGGATACGGTGGACATGGTGGAAATCACGGAGGGAACCATGGTGGTGATCCTCACTGGTACATGGATACCGGTGCCACCGATCACTTGACAGGCGATCTCGACCGTCTCAACATCCATGAGCGCTATGATGGAAGGGAGCAAGTCCAGGTCGCCAACGGACAAGGTTTGCATATTGCACATATTGGTCATTCTAATCTATCTGGCTCAAATAAATCTCTATCTCTTACAAAAATTCTTCATGTTCCACAAATTCATAAGAACCTTCTCTCCGTTTATCGTCTTGTTTGTGATAACGATGTCTTTGTTGAATTTCACCGACATTATTTTCTTGTTAAGGATCGATCCACGAAGGCAGTTCTGCTCCACGGTAAAAGCGCCGGCGGTCTCTACCCCATCCCACTTGGTCGTGCCACGTCGTCGTCTAGTCAAGCTCTCTCTATCGTCAAGTCTTCGTCAAGCCAATGGCACCAACGGCTTGGGCATCCCTCCAATAATATTGTCAAGTCAGTTGTTAGGTCCAATAATCTCCCATGTTTGCCTAGTAGTGAGGTTTTAGTGTGTGATGCGTGTCAGCGCGCAAAGAGTCATCAGTTACCTTATAGTTCGTCTCGTCGTGTAAGCACAAGTCCTCTTGAACTTATTCATACCGATGTTTGGGGTCCAGCAATTGTGTCTTCTGGTGGTTATAAATTTTATGTGAGTTTTGTTGATGATTTCAGTCATTTTACCTGGATATATTTGCTTAAGCATAAATCCGATGTTGAGCAAATCTTCTACAATTTTCAGACTCATGTCGAACGCCTTCTCAACTCTAAAATTCGTGCGGTTCAATCTGATTGGGGAGGCGAATATCATCGCTTGCATAAATATTTTCAACGTACGGGTATCTCTCATCGTGTCTCATGCCCTCACACCTCTCAACAAAACGGTATAGCTGAGCGCAAACACCGTCATCTAGTTGAAACTGGACTCGCTTTGTTAGCCCATTCATCTCTACCTATACGGTATTGGGATGAAGCATTCTTAACCGCATGTTATCTCATCAATAGAATGCCTACACCTGTTCTTCAGAAAGAAACCCCTCTTTTTCGCCTCCTACATATCCATCCTGATTATTCTTTTCTTCGGATTTTTGGGTGTGCTTGTTGGCCGAGTCTTCGAAAGTATAATTCCCGTAAACTTGAGTTTCGTTCAAAAATGTGTGTTTTCCTTGGTTACAGTCCTTTTCATAAAGGTTATAAGTGCCTTGATCGATCCACAGGCCGCATCTATATTTCTCGAGACGTTGTTTTCGATGAACGTGTTTTCCCGTATATGTCCAACACGTCACCAGACCTTTCTCCTCTTCAAAATCCAGTCGAGTTTCCTGTGTCTGAGCCAGTAGTGCAGAATGCGCCTATGCGCAAATATGACCTGTCGCTTTTACCTGGTATTTTACCTGTTGCAGGGGAATTATCTACGTTGAACAACAGCGATCGGCCGATGGACGTGCATGGCCTCGTGCCCTGTGCCGGTCCGCCACCAGCTCCGCATGTGCCGCACACCGCGCCTGACACGTCTCCGCCTGAGAGTCCAAGTATGCATTCAGCACCAAGCGGCTCGACCGAGCCAGCTCTTGTGCCTGGCCCATCCGCTGTTGCTCTGGACGAAACATCAGCTTCTACCACAGCTCCTGCTGCTGCACCTGGTCCGCGCTCGAGTCGCGGTCGCCTGTTGCAGCCTCGTAAGTATACGGATGGCACTATTCAGTATGATCCAAGAAAACGAGCCTTCTTTGCTATTCCTGTTTCTCACCGTGATGCTTTGCAAGAGCCTGAATGGAGGAGTGCTATGGAGGCTGAATATGCTGCCCTTCGGCACAATCGTACATGGACACTAGTACCTCGTCCTGCTGGTACAAATATAGTCAGCTGTAAGTGGATTTTTAAAATTAAGCAGCATTCTGATGGGTCTTTGGATAAATATAAAGCTCGTTTAGTCGCTCGAGGATTCACTCAACAATATGGTATCGATTATTCTGACACATTCAGTCCAGTTGTTAAGCCTGCCACGGTTCGACCATTTCTTACTCTTGCGGTTTCTCGTGGTTGGTTCCTGCGACAAGTCGATGTGAGTAATGCATTTTTGCATGGATTCTTGGATGAAGATGTTTATATGCACCAGCCACCTGGATTTGAGGACGCCACTCATCCATCTTTTGTGTGTAAATTGCAAAAATCTATCTATGGGCTCAAACAGTCTCCTCGGGCATGGTATTCTCGGCTCAGTGACAAGCTTCAGCAGTTGGGTTTTCATCCTTCTACAGCCGACACCTCTTTGTTTGTGTACCATCACGATGGTACTACTATTTTCATGTTGGTTTATGTTGATGACATTGTTATTGCTGGATCGTCCTCCCAGGCTGTCGATTGGCTCTTAAAGTCGTTGGCTCGTGTTTTTCCTATTAAAGATCTTGGAGCTCTTCGGTATTTTCTTGGCATTGAGGCTGCTCACAATTCAGGGGGAATGGTTCTGTCTCAGCATAAGTATGCACTTGATTTGCTTCATCGTGCATGTATGGAGAATTGTAAGGCAGTCTCCACGCCCATGTCTGCTGTTGAGAAGCTATCTATCACATTTGGTCAGCCGTTATCTAGTGATGATTCTTTCACTTATAGGAGTGTTGTTGGAGGCCTACAATACTTGACACTCACGCGTCCTGATATTTCCTTTGCAGTAAACAAGGTTTGTCAGTTTTTATCTAAACCCACAGATGTTCATTGGGAGGCAGTTAAACGCATATTGAGATATGTTAAAGGCACAGCTCATACAGGACTTCAGATTCGGAAGTCTTCATCGACATTACTCAGTGTATTCACTGATGCGGATTGGGCCGGTAACATGGATGATTGGCGCTCCACTGGGGGATATGCAGTGTTTTTTGGACCCACTTTAGTGTCATGGAGTTCTCGCAAACAACCAACTGTTTCACGATCAAGCACGGAAGCTGAGTACAAGGCACTAGCAAATGGTGCAGCTGAAGTGACATGGATTCAGTCATTACTTAGAGAGCTACATGTACCACAGCCGAGAGCACCAGTATTGTGGTGTGATAATCTAGGAGCTACGTACCTCACCGCCAATCCGGTGTTTCATGCTAGGACCAAACATATTGAAGTGGATTTTCATTTTGTACGAGAAAAGGTAGCTCTTGGTGCTCTTGATGTTAGATTTGTCTCCTCAAAAGATCAAGTAGCTGATGGTTTTACAAAACCTGTTTCTAAGCAAGTGTTGGCGCAATTATGTAACAATCTGAACCTAGTATCTAGTCGTCCAGATTGAGGGGGAATGTAAATTGAATAGAACTCTACGTCGTGTTGTAGATATGGTAGGAATAGATCCATACCAAATATCGTTGGTATTGTAAACTTGATGTACAAGTATTCTTGATATAAATATACGAGGAGGCCGGCCTGGTTAGGTCACGGCAAACCCATAAACTTAACTCATCCTTTTCTTGATTCCGACTTTCCGAGTGATGTGAAAGGCACGTCGACCTACGCTACGAGAGAGGCCGTGAAACGAAATGATCTGACACGTCTCTTTGAATTTCACTAGAGGCAGTTCAATATCTAGCTGGCTGGAGAGTAACAGGCTGGTATGCCCTCCCGGAAGTAATAACAACGGTGTGACGGCCGGCCAGTACTGGTCTGGCATCAGTTCCTACCGGAAAACGAGCCAGCCTGACTAGTCGAAAAAACCACGATGTGATTCTTCTTCTTTTTCTTTTTTCAAGATTCTTGCAGATTTTCAAGCACACCGGATCGGACGCGTGTCCTGTTGATTGTTTTTGGTCGGGCACGTACCCAAGCGGAAGGCTTAAATGTTGTTGCCTGTTCCATGCCGGAAGGCTTGAAAGATTCAACGCATGGACTCGTGTCTAGTCGGGGCTTGTTCTTCTTGTGATCTTTGGTAGACGATCGATCGTGGAAGAATCGGAAGAGATGCCGGTCTATCACGGGCGCGCGAGAAAAATGATGATCGGAATTTCACGGAGCGCCCAGTGCAGTATTTTTGCACAGCGCAATCTCAGTGCACCTGCCTAGCAGCTGCTTAAACAAATGACTCCCTGTTCAAAAAAAAAAAAACTCCGTACACCGGATGGGGGCGATTTAAACAGAAATAACCTAAACTTGATACAAAATTTAAAAATAAACCATACGCGAAAGTATTTTACGCCAATAACCCATTTTGGCGTCGCCATTCCTAGTGGCGAAGCAGATGATGCTGCGTCGCCATTGCTAGTAGCGCGGCCGTTGGTGCGTCACCACCCAGGGTGGCGAAGCAGGTGTGCGTGCGTCGCCACGCACAGTGGCGAAGCAGAATAGGGTTAGGAAATAACCCCCCGCGCCCCACCCGGCCCCTCTCTCCCTCACTTCTCCCTCCCCACCTCTCTCTCCCCATCCAGTGGCGGCGGCGGCTGGCACACTCCCCTCCTTCCCCTTGCTCAAGATCTCCAAGAACAAGAAGAATCATTTGCTCAAGATCTTCACCAAGCCCACCAAGGTACTCTCCCTCCAATCCCCTTGCTCTTCTCCCTCTTCCCCTTCTCTAATCCCCTTCTTTGAATCCTACTTAGTGATGCATGGATTGATATGGTTGATTCAAATGGATGTTTTAGATGGATGAATTTGTAAATCCTAGTTAGTGATTTGTGTGTTTGATTTATATGGATGGATTTGTGTGGTGGACTTGTATGGTAGATTCAAATGGATGGATATGTGTGTTTGATTCATATGGATGGATTTGTGTGGTGGATATGTGTGATTGATTTATGTTTGTTGTTATTGAACTAGCAAATTTAGATTAGTTGTGATGTGCAATTTGTGTGCTTCATAATATGTATGAAATTAGTGGAAATTATTATTTACATATTATATGGATTTGTTGTAGATTAAATTTTTGATTATGTGCATATATGCTCACATATATGTTAATAGATGAATTTTATAGTTGAAGTTAATTTTAAATAAATTGTATAGTTGTAGATGAAATATTGGAGATATATTTTTATAGAAGAATTGTATGAATTATGTGCATGTATGCTCACATTATAGTCGGATTGTTTAGGATGGAGGATTTAAGTAATGAAAGCATTCTCGAGGGTGAAGTTGATGTTAAGCACCGTGCCTATAAGATGTCCGAGAAGAAGATGGTAATTATAAAACCAAGTACTCAAATGTAATATTCTTAAGCGTGAATTGGTATGTGACACCATGCATGTATGTTCGTCACCGTGCAGATTTTTGGACCATTACGACTGAGGTACAACCAGATGACGTCAACGGCGATGAACTACGATGAGCGGTACACCCCCTACATCCGCAATCTAGGGCTTCTACCGTTCATCCATATGGTCACCCGGACGACACTCAACGTCAATCCTGCCGCGATCACCGCGCTTGTGGACCGGTGGAGGCCGGAGACCCACACCTTTCACCTCCGGACCGGCGAGATGACGATCACGCTGGAGGACATGGCGATGATACTTGCGCTCCCCATCGAGGGGGCTCCTCTTTGTATTGATACATCCTCTGATGATTGGCGCGGGAAGATGTTAGATCTCATTGGAAAGTGCCCCGGGGATACTCTCAACAGGCAAGGAGTAAAGTTGAGGGTCCCCGCGGGGGCAACTTTCAAATGGATCTCCGTGGCTTCGACCACCTCGGTGACTAGGACCACTTTGTTGGCTTGCAACACTATGTTGGCTACTCCTTTGTTGGCTTAGGCTAGGACCATCTTGGTGGCTTGGACCACTTTGTTGGGTACTCCGTTGTTGGCTTGGACCACTTTGTTGGGTACTCCTTTGTTGGCTTGGACCATCTTGTTGGCTTGAATCACCTTGTTGACTACTCATGGGTTGGCTTGCGTTTGAGTCATTTTTCTTTGTTCTTTTCCTTTGGGTACATGTCCTAGCATTGTGTCCATGACCATTACACTTTCCACAACGAGCTCTATCACATGGCTCTTGAAATTGGTCATTTCCTGATTCTCTCGCACCACCACGACCCCATCCATCCATATCACCCCTAAAATGCTTTGTCTGACGTCTTCCACGTTTAACAACCTTCCATGACGGATGGGGCCAGAGTTGGATTCCATGATACTCGGGCCACTGTGATTGGTCTAGGTATGGGTTAAATCTAGGAGCCCATGTTTTCTTGGTTGTCGTGATGGAGAACTCTGACTCTCTCACGGTGAGAGGGTGATTGTAGTCCAAATGACGCACCCGAGCCGCCGTTAGCAAATGCGAGCAAGCGAGATGGACCAAAGATGGCCTCGCACATGTGCACTCGCAAGTCCTTAGCGAGACCTTGAAACCTCGGCCTCCGTGTTGGACACCGTCGGCCGTGGTTCCTCCGGGCTCGTTCACTTGATAAATGAGCTCTTCGTTATCATAAACGGTGGCAACTTCAGAATCTGCCTTACGAGACTGAAATGTCCTCCACTCGTCAACTTTGGGTGGGTACTCGTATTTGTGGTTTTGCGTACTGTCTCCCGCAATCTGTCTTTCCGTTTCATCTGAGTACTTCAAAAAATACTCATTCAACTTGTCGAATGTGTATCGCACAATTGCCGTCACGGGCAATGCACGGACACCCTTGAGCACCTTGTTGAAGCACTCTGCCATATTGCTTGTCATTTGACCGTACCTCCGACCATTTTCATCGTAGGCTCTTGCCCACTTTGTTCTATCTTGGATGTGCCTAGTGAGAAATGCTTGACCCTTAGCATCGAGCTTTCTGTTTGAGGTCAATTTGATGTACAAGTTTGCGAAACGCCGGTCAGTGAAAGCGAGACAACAATCTTGAAGATCATCAGTCAACTCCTTGCTGCCACATGCCCTATAGAAGTTTGAACAGAAATGCCTCATGCACCATCTATGGTGCAAAGGAGCATGCCCTGAAATTTCAATATTTACAGCTGCGAGAATTCCTTGATGTCGATCTGAGATGACACAAATTTCCCTTTGTGGCGGTAATACCTTGGTCCTCAAAAGGTGAAAAAACCACTGCCAGTTATTGTTGTTCTCCGCCTCAACGAAAGCAAATGCCAAAGGAACCAAACGGTTGTTGGCATCATTTGCTATTGCAACCAAGAGAGTCCCCCTATATTGCCCGGTCAGAAATGTGCCATCAACGGAGATTACCGGTCTACAATGCTCGAAAGCTTTCACGCATTGCTGGAAAGCCCAAAATGCACGGCCAAATACTCGAACAGTTCTTCCATTGTAAATCCTTGTTTCCTGTCCATAAGGCTCTACCACATGAACCATGCCCGGGTTTGCATCGGCCATTGCTAACAACAACCGAGGAATTCGGTTGTATGCTTCTTCCCAATCACCATACAACATCCCGAATGCAGCTTGCTTTGCTTTCCATGCCTTGCCGTATTTCACATCATAGTGAAAGAGAGCTTTCACAAGCTCCATGACTGTTTTGATGCTCATTGTTGGAAGTGACGAGATTTGATTGGAAAGTCTATATGCGATGAACTCGAAGGTGAGTTGTCGGTGATCATGCTTTACTGCTTTGCCATCCACCCTCTTTCCGCGACACATGTGAGTTGGCACACAACTTGTTATGCGCCACTCGGGTCCTCCCTTCCATGGTCTTGCACGCACAATCCAAGGACATCGATCCTCCTCGCACTTAACAGTGTAACGCTTCTTCACGTCTGAGTGAAGCACCGTATAGGGACGATGATACTTAACCGAGAAGTCCTTGATCCATTATTTAAATTCCAGCAAGGTTTTGAACATCAAGCCTTTTGATATACCATTACTCTCGTGATTGCCATCCCGGTAAGAAGTAGGCCTTGGTCCAAGCACTATACCCTCGCCGCCGTCAACCGTGGCTTCATCCGCGAGACTAAGATCACGGAACAATGGTATCCGATGATCTCGCCCCAATACCTCCTCATGGACTTCGGCCTCATTGGCCGTGAACCCTTCCTCATCAACTTCTTCTTCGGGACCATCGTCATCCGAGTTCGATGCATAGCATCGCGAGTACGGGATGTCATGGTCCATGTTTTCTTGCGTATAGTACATATCCAAATCTCCAACATTGTGGTCATGAAGCTCAATATCATTGTCATCATCCCCGCACTCATCTTCCTCCTCTTCCAATGCTTCGTCCTCCTTTGAAATTGGACTTCCATCCGTCATTTCTTCTACGTGGTTTGGTGGAGAATTCCTAGCATCAACCCGGGAGGCACTTCGGTTCAAGTCCACATGCAAAGTACCACCAACCTTTTTGGTGGCAAATAACTCAAGAGCCTTGTCGAGAGATTCGGCCACCACCTCCTTGTATGCACCCCAACGTTGCTCGGAGTTGATACGCATTATCTTCCAACGGAAATGCATGCCAAATCCGGCGTTGTGCCTACCCTCCAACTCAACAACATCACTAGGGTCCATCCATTTCAACTCTATCCTAACTTGTTCCAAGACCTCGGCGTACGTAGGAGTACGCTCGAACACCAAGTCAAGCTCATCCGGGTCGGGCTCTAAATTGCCTTTCAAATATGCTTCCTTGTCAACATGATGAACATGAACAATTCTCGCCATACCTATTTTTTGTATAACAACAATAAGGTAAAAAAATTAATAAGTACCTATGCCAATATTTACTAAAACATCATACTTCATAACAAGAAAACCCTAACCATAACCCTAACATAACAAGAAAACCCTAACCCTAACCCTAACATAACAACAAACCCTAACCTCACAAACCCTTACCCTAACCTACCAATCTACACTAAAATACTTCATACACATCATACAAGCCAACATTGACCAAATTAACAAGAATCAACATTGCAATTTGGGTGAATCAATATTTCTAGGGTTTCCAAGATTTGGGGATTCAAAACCAAATATGCAAATTCCAATGGGTCAAATGAATGGAAAATGATGGAGAGTACCTTAGGAGACTTGGGGAAGGAGAAATCCACGGAGAAAAGCTTCGATTTGGTTGGTTTTGGGTGGGAGGATTGAGAGGGGGAGAGAGAGCCGCCTTTGCTGTGAAGAGATGAGGGAGGAAGTGAGTGAGGAGGCCAGCTCGGGGCTGGGCGGGAAACCCTAACCCTAAAGTGCTTCGCCACTGAGAGTGGCGACGCAGGCCATTGTGCTTCGCCACCGTGCGTGGCGACGCACGCTTAGCTGCTTCGCCACCGTGAGTGGCGACGCACACCACCGCCTCGCCACTCCCCCTGGCGATGCACAAGCTTCTGCGTCGCCACCGTGACTGGCGAAGCAAAAAGAGGTTATTTTTTTAAAATAGTTTGGCCGATGGTTTATTATTTGAAATCGTTTCAAGTTTGAATTATTTTTGTCTAAATCGCCCCGGATGGGTACCGCTGCACTTTGGAAACAGACCGTTGGCGCTTCATTTCCGTACCACGAGATGACGTACCCGCGGAAACGCGCCGTCCTCGTCGTGAAGGCGACGCACGAGCCAGCCTAGGAAGCTTCCCCTGTACTATATGCTGCGCGTTCAGTCAGTTTCACCATGTCACGACATCGTCCGTACAAAGAAAAGGGTGAGCTGAACTGAAGAGTGAAGCAGTACGTACACGCCTTCTTTCGCGGCGAAAGGCACGTCGGCTTAATGTCACAGTGTCGACTCTAATCTAGTGTCCTCTCACTGCGCGCTCCATTCCAAACGCAAACGCATGGAGTTTTCTTACGGAGTAGTACTGTTTCCTGGTCAAACCGGCCACGTACCGTATTGATTTGGACAAGATCGATCGGCTGGGATACACGTTGCGTGAACGGAGCCCGCGGTTGATTTTCCCTGCGCAGGGAGCACCGGAGGCTCCGGTCCGGAGCAGCACCGTCAATGCCGAGCGTAACGACTGATCACCGTGGCACCGTCTTCTACGAAGCGCGTTGAAAACAGCAGAGCGGACATGGGCAAAAATCTTTTCCCGTTGATTTTACGAATAAACAATTAAGGTTGAAAAATCAGGCAGCCGCGAGTGACAGCTGAGTTCTTTCTTTACTCGGAGCAAGAGGGAGTGATTTCCGTACGACGTGGTAGTACCTGATCGTTAACGGGACGGTCGACACAACGGCCGTGAACCGGACCCCATCGTGCCCGCTCTCTTTAACTCACAACACCCACCAAACGCCGGCTGGCCACGAGCCATGGCGGAGCCGAGGCCGACCGGTGCAGGTGAGGTGGGTCGCATGCACCGGCCGTGCCGCGTCCGTACTAGTCTCGCGCGTACGGAACGGTCTCGACCGCAACAGCGGGATGGAGGACCGAGCAATGGCTAGGTGGACATCGGAGAGCGACAGCTCCGTACGTGGATCCTACAACTACCGGAGTAATTCGTTTTCATTGGCGCCAGCCATTGTTTCCTATTGATTTTCTATGTTCTTTCCACGGATCGATATGATCTTCTTCCCTCCCTCATGCGTCTCGTGTTTAATATTTTTGTCCTGTAGCAGAGTATATAACTTATTTGTATTTTGGTCAGTGTTGAAAGAGGCGAAATCGTCCGCGTTTGTGTACTGATTTTGCCACAAAGATACACATTTATTATGTACGATACAAGATCAATCGCAAAATATGTAATCTATAACAAAAAGAAAACATGGTGCTCAAACAGATTTTTTTCCTTTTTAGATACACAAATTTGCCTTTTTCAATTTAGCAAAAAATATAGTACGATATTTCGGTCCAAACTTTGCAGAGAGAATACAAACAAATTGCAGTTTCCTTGAAGCTTTGAAATATCAAATGCATTAATTTTTATTAAATTGAGCTCCCTGAAGCTCAGGGGCCACAAAGACGTATTTGCGGCCTCTGAGCTTCAAATTAATGGAAAAATAAACAAGTACGAATGCACATCCACTATGGATGCTACAAATTTCCAATTTTTTTTCTATTTTAGGCTAAAAAGATAAAATTTGGCTGAAAAGTGGTTTTTATTGCTACATCATCCACCAATTTATTTTGTTTCAATGGCCCAAAACAAAATGCCTTTTTGACCGAAACTTGGCAGAAATATACACACTGTATGTGAACAGCTACAGATTTCTTTTCATGACTTTTTTGGAACTTAAAAGTATAAGAGCATCTCCAGGCTCCAGCCATGGTCCCGGCGAGGCCCCTGGCGACCATTTTTTTCATCCGGACGGCGAAAATCGGCCCAGTCGCACCCCCGGTTCCTCGTTTTCCTCCGGATTTGGGCCTTCATCCATCCGACGAGCCCAGGCCATCCCCGGTCCCCCGGGGCGCGCTCGGGGACTCCGGACGAGAGAAAAGCGGGAACGGGCCCGCTCTGTCGGCGAGAGAACACGCAAACCCTACAATCTAGTCGCAAATCTCCCTCTCCCTCCCCTCGTTGCTCTGTCACCGCCGGCACCACCCCTCGCCAATCCGCCGGCCGGTTGCCTGAACTTCGTCATCCCTCCTTCCACCAGCCCCCACCAGCCTATATTCCGCCGTCCGGCGTGCCGTCTGGCTATATTCCGCCGTCGGGCAACTCCTCCCGACGAGGCAGGTGTTCGTCCATTTGCCTAGCCGGAAATGGACCCGGACGACGAGGAGAAGCAGATGTTCGCTGAGATGTTTGAAGAAGAGATGGCAGCCGCCGCCCAAGACGAGGAGCATATGCTGATCCTAGCTTGCCTGTCGGGCTTGTATGCGGAGGCGGCCATTGGTCGCCGTGGTGGGTCGGCACCAGGTCGCCGAAAGTGCAAGCCGAGGCAGCGAATGGAGGGCTACTTCATACTCTACGCCGACAATCCATTGCACGGTGAGGCTATTTTTAGGCGTCGTTTCAGGATGAGCCGGAAGCTCTTCCTGAAAATTGTCTATGCCCTTCGAGACTACGACTCCTATTTCAAATGCAAGCTAGATTGCACCGGCATGGCAGGGTTTTCCGCCCTCCAAAAATGCACGGTGGCTATGCGGATGCTGGCATATGGAGCTCCTGGTGATACTACCGATGACTATCTTCGGATGGCGGAGTCCACCGCCTTTATTGTTTCTACCGGTTCTGCAGGGCGGTGATAGCAGTGTTTGGGGACACGTACTTGAGATCACCCACTGTCCAAGACACTGCTCGTATCCTCGCTTTCAATGAAGCTCGAGGATTTCCGGGGATGCTTGGAAGCATTAACTGCATGCATTGGAAATGGAAGAACTGTCCGTTTTCCTGGCAGGGAATGTACAAGGGTCACAAAAAAAGGCTGCACTGTGATACTTGAGGCAGTGGCTACCCATGATCTCTGGATTTGGCACTCCTTCTTTGGTATGCCGGGATCCCACAATGACATCAACGTCTTGCAGTGCTCGCCGATC
This sequence comes from Dactylis glomerata, assembly GCA_007115705.1. Taxonomy (NCBI): domain Eukaryota; kingdom Viridiplantae; phylum Streptophyta; class Magnoliopsida; order Poales; family Poaceae; genus Dactylis; species Dactylis glomerata. Next base: position 749,861 of record QXEO01000429.1, read on the forward strand.
TTCTCCAAGCTTGTTGAGGGTCATGCTCCCCCGGTTGACTTTGTGATTAATGGCCGACACTACAACAAGGGATACTATCTTGCAGACGGTATCTATCCAAAGTGGGCAACATGTGTGAAGACTATCTCGGGTCCCATCCTCCCGAAGGAGATGGAGTTTGTGAAGGCACAAGAAGGTTGTCGAAAGGACGTCGAGCATGCATTTGGTGTCCTCTAGCAGAGATTTGCTGTAGTCCGGTTCCCCGCTATGAGTTGGTCCAAAGATCAGATATGGAAGGTGATGAACTGTTGTGTGTGCTTACACAACATGATTGTTGAGGATGAACGGAAGTATCCGCTTCCTTTGAGCAAACAAGCTATACCATATGAGAGATAAGGTCCTCTTGCACAGCCTAATCACCAGGTGCCGGCATCGTGGGCTGCGTTCATCGCTATGCGTCAGGAGATCTGAGACACCACTATGCATTAACTACTGCAAGATGATCTGGTGGAGCACATATGGAGGTTTCGAGGCAACACCAACTAGTTTCCATTTGATTTGTTTGAAAACTTGTCAAATTATTTGCTTGTTTTGTTAAATTATATGAAATTCGCCGAACTATAACGTTTATTTGAGCCAAATGTTGGCAAACTGTATGAAATTCGTCAAACTGGAACCTCTATTTGTAAAAATAAGCCAAAAACGCCGATTTCCGGGCGTCTTCCTAGGGTGCCGGCTGGAAGTTCGGCGCTCCCCACGTCTAATTTTAATTCAATCCGATGTAATTTATCGTTAGATTTGGCCGTGGGGGACGCCAACGGCCGGAGATGCTCTAACTTGTGAATTTTCAAAGTCCAGTGGGAGCACTGGTGCCCGCTGCCGGTTGCTGCAAATACTCGCTCTGTGATTATGCATACCAAAAAATTTAAAAAATTGTAGGCAGAAAAAAGTGGCAGCGAGCACTAGCCCCTACCTTATAAAGCACGGAGGAGCGCACCAGTCCCCCCACCCAGACGCCTTGACCTTTGCCATCTCTCTCGCGAAAGAACTCATCTTTCCTCTCCTTCCCGCCGCCTCCATCTCCACAGCGCCACCATGAAGCGCCTCTTCAGACGGTCCTCCCTCGTCGCCGCGGCCGACTCCTCCTCCACCGCCAGAGCCGTGGCGGCCTACCGCCAGCTTCGGCAGGGGCACACCTCCTGCAGCAGCGGCGGCGCGCGGGTGCCGCAGGGGCACGTGCCGGTCTGCGTCGGCGAGGAGGGCGAGAACGTGGAGCGGTTCGCCGTGCGCGCGGACCTGCTGGGCCGGCCGGCCTTCGCGGCGCTGCTCACGCGCGCCGCCCAGGAGTACGGGTACGGCCACCCCGGCGCGCTCCGCATCCCCTGCCCCGTCGCCGACTTCCGCCGCATCCTCGTCCGCCTCTCCTCCGACGACCCCTCCGCCGCTGCCGAGTGCTAGCCCCCTTCCGCTCCGCCCTTCTTGGCCTGCCGCCGGAGACTCTGCCCTTCGTTCCCCTTCTCACAGATTTACACCTGGGCACTCGGCAGAATCTCGATGTGCATACAGAGGCGGGCCAAAGAAGAGGCGATGGAGCAGCTTGTAGTAACTTTTTTCTTACTGCCAGCAGCATGAGCTGAATGGAAGAACTAATAGGTGTTCCTTTTTCACCTCTTCTAGCTCTAGGAATTTCAGTATGTGTGTCTGTTAGGAGATATTAAGCGTGCGCGTGTGTTGTGCTAGGGATTTTGAGATGTTCTTCAGTGTTAACAATACATGTGATCCTAAGCCTGGTTTCATTCCATATTGCCATACATGTGATTCTGATGCTGATCCTGAGTTAATGTGACATTGCTCATCTTGTCCATGAACAATTTCGGTTGTCATCCGTGTTCCTGGTCCAGATCCATTTGAAACGCAGAAATTTCACTTTAATTTTAATGGAAGATAGTTCACAACCGATGGCAAGTTTCGCTCTTGAAATATTATCTTTCTGTGTGTGAGAGAGGCAGAGGTAGTGCCTAGTGCCCTAGAGTTCGTGTGTTGTGCTAGGGATTTTGAGGGTATTCGGTGTTAACTATACATGTGATCCTGAGGCTGGTTCATGATGCCTTAATTGTTAGTGAGGTAGTAGTAACTTTTTATTACTACAACACATTGTTGTGACATTCTTGATCTTGTCTATATGAGAAAATTGCAAAAACCCACCACATTTGGGGTTAGGGTTTCAAAAAACCACCACTTTTCAGTTTCTTTGCAAAAAACCACCGGTCTATCCTCCGACTGTTACAAAGAACACTGATGATATACTTAAACGTGTTTGACGCTCTTTCTGACAGGAGCGGCCCACCTACAGGCTGACGTGGCAAACAATTAACGGTTCAAGGACACACACAAAAGGCTTGTAATATATTTTGGGTTTTTTTGTAAAATTCTATGGGACCCACTTGTCAATCTGTCTCTACTCTTGTTTCTCTCTCTATGCAAGTGGGCCCCACATGTCATCCCTAACCTAGCTTCCCCCAATCTCTACCAAGGCCGCACCGTACCAAAGCTCCAGCGCCACCCCGCTACCAGATTCCGGCGCCGCCCCGCTACCAGATCCGACGGGGCCCGATCTGGCCGATCCCGGAGATGCCCGCTCCTGCGCCGCCCGAGCCTGACTGCGCTGCCGCGAGCCTGACTGTGCCGCCGCCCGAGCCTGACTGCGCCGCCCGAGCCTGACTGCGCCGCCCCAACGCATGCGCTGCCCGCCGTGAGCTCACCTGCGCCGCCCAGTCTCCCGCGCGCCCACCCGTTGTTTGGCCCGGCGGCACGCGCCTGCGCGCACCCTCGCCGGAGCTCGCTGCTTGCGGCCGTGGCGCAGCTCGCCGCTCCCGGCCCTCCCTGCTTGACAGGCCTGGCCGGAGCTGGCTGCGTCGGGCCTGGCCGGAGTTGGCCGGACCTGGCCGGAGTTGGCTGGACCTGGCCGAGTTCATCGTGGTCAACGGTGGAAAAAAAAGAGAAACAAATGATTAATAAAAGAAAATATAAATAGAGAGAATTGAAAAAATAGAAATGGGCACAAGGTATGAAGAAACAATATATGAAGGTTCTTTTTGCAAAATTGCAACACTAGCTTATGCCACGTCAGCCTGACAGTAGGCCCTTCTTGTCAGATACACCGTCAAATTACCTAAAATATGTTATTAGTGTTCTTTGTAACAGTCGGAGGATAGACCGGTAGTTTTTTGCAAAGAAACTGAAAAGTGGTGGTTTTTTGAAACCCTAACCCCAAATGTGGTGGGTTTTTGCAATTTTCTCTGTCTATATAGTAGAATTTCAGTTAACATCCGAGTTCCTGTTCAGATCCGTTTGAAACGAAACACAAACATTTCACTTAAATTTCTGTATACTACGCAACATACATACCAGTTCGAAACTGATGTCGAGCTATCCCTTTTGAAACCTTATCTTGTGCTTGCTTTTACTGCACTTCATTGCATTGCATTTTGGGAGGGCGTGAGTTAACGAACACTGGTGCAAACATGTGGTGGCAAGCGATGCCATGTTGGTGGTCCGGACAAAGATAGCAAGTTTACTGAACAGGTGGTACATTTAGAGCATTTGTACTACTGGTCTGGTTTAAGAGTAGGACTATCTTCAGCCAGACTAATAGTTCAGAAAAAACTGCAGTCTGAATCAGAATTGCACTATCCATTTGTCTGGCAGATTGTCCATTAAAATTTGGTTTGCGTCTTCAGCAATGTTGTAACTTGCTGACATGAGATTGTTACATTTAGCACTTCCTCAGTTTGTCTTATTCCCTCTTATAACGGTTTCCAGTGGATTAACATCTTGGCGTGATATATACAGGTCTGATAGAGCCAGGAGTCCGGCAATTCATTTTGGAAGCATCGTCCAGAATTGCAGTCTTATATATATCGGTAAATACAGCACTTCAACTGATTGTTAGGTTGTTATGAGAAGGACGGTTTGGTTTGGCGCAGCTGAAAACAGGAGACGAGACAGCAAAGATTGGTTACTTCAGTGTTCATTTTCTGGTTCCCTCACCAAGCTAATAAACATCAGTGTCCGAATTTCCCTGAAGCTACTTAACATTCGAAAACTCTTGATTCTAATTTCTGCCATGAAATGTAGTAGTTCACCAGATCGGCAACCTTGGCCGTGAGACCCCCATAAAGTCAAGATAATAATGTACCCAATTTCAGTCAATGATGCAGGTTTTCCCTGAAGCTTTAGAGATGTATTGCACCACCGCCAATGAAATGATACATGAAAATAGAAAATTCAGAATTTTGTACTAAGCATTGATCATTATACGACCAAGCAAGCACAGCAGCCGCCCCCATGTACAGAATATTGACCGGTACAGTTAACAACTAACTGCCGCATAACGGTGGCTCAGTTCAGAGAGGAAGATTCAGAATTGAGTGTCCCACTTAGCTCCAATCTACTTGTACTTTCTTTTTGCGGGGGATTCTACTAATCTTGCATTACCATTCTATATCATCATGTACGGCCAGGACTTGGTCGTCGCAATAATTGTGACAGAACAAGTTTCAAAGTGTGCCTGAATCTCCTGTCCAAACAAACTAAACATCCCATACAGAACATGAAGTAAGCCGGTGTGCATTTTCCAGGTTTGGTCAGGTGAGGAAACAGAACACTACTGTAGTACCAAACATATAATAAATGTCTTGCTCATATAATACCATATCTAACAAATCACAAGCAAGGAAACAGGGAGGAACTAACTCATTTCTTTTTCATACAACTTGGCAATGTGGAGAAAAGGTCAGCATCCACCATTTTTGCAGCTTGCAGCTATGGACGGACGCAGCTTCCAGGAAATAGAAAACGTTGCCTGAATCGGTGCCTGAGAGGAGAGTTACTACCACTACCACCGGCAGCTTTCCTCCTTGCTTGAATCAGATCATGGGTATAGATGCAGTGATGCTGTGGACAGTGCAGTGTTTGTTTTAGTGTAGTAGCCGCACTGAAGGAGGCACCCGGTGTAGTGAAAGTCCCAAAGGCAGGCAGACCACAACATGATGATGGTCTCACGTTGCGTCCTGTGTATGTCATTTCCAGTGGATGGCATCGAGCACTGGGCAGGGCACCACATGGCGCAGTGGACGGCATCGGAGCTGAGCCGCATCAACGCGTAGGAGCAGAAGCGTGTCATCGGCGTACTGAATCATCGGGCAGCTCAGGTCATCCACGGGCGGGTGTCTCAGTAGCGAGATGGAGGCGTTGCCCATGGTGAGCTCTTGCAAGACCTCAGCAACAATATCGAACAGGTACGGCGACAGGGGTCTCCCTGACGGAGGCCACCCTTACAATCAATCCACATGCTGAGGGCACCATTGAGGAGCACAACCGCTCATTTTTCCGGCTAAGAGCATCTCCACCGGTGCCCCTAACCTAACTCTAAATAGGGCACCGGCACGTTTATTGGGCTCGGGAGTGAAAACAAGGCCACACCCGTAGCCCCAAAAGGTTGCCACGCACCTGCGACCCCAATGCGTCAGGGTCCTCTCGGGAGCATCGGCAGCCCGCGGTAGCTAGGGTCTGACCAGCTAGGCCCGCTTGCCAGTGGCGGGTCAAACTAGTTTATGACCACGGCGGGGGTTCGCTCGTTGGGTCAAACAATGGGGTGATGGTTCCCGAGGAGACGTAGAGCTCGATGGCCCCGCGAGCTCCCACACGGCGACGCCATGTATTCCGCGTCGCCGCTTCAATGCTCCTCGGACGGCCGCTCCTCCACGCGCTCCGCCCCATACCATCCGTCGTCGCCCCGTTCCGGCGGGGTCGTCATCCGGGAGGGCCACACCGGCTCTTCTTTGGTGCCGCCGCGCTTGAAGAAGGAGGCGACAGTGAAGAAGGAGGTGAAGGATGAGCCAGAGGAGATGCAGGCGCCCGAGGAGGCCGCGAGGGTGTGGTGGGCGAAGGAGTGGCGCTGGCGGACGCGGCGCGTCACCCTGACGATCCTGCAGACGAGCCAGGCCTCCACCTGCTGCAGGCAAGGTCCTTCTCTGAGGCCCAGCCGATGGATGAGACGTCGGCCCTCCTGTGGTCGGCGGAGGAGAGAGGCATCCTCGTTGACCTCACCAAGGATGACGACGCCATGCCGGAGGTGAAGGAGGGGTTCTAGCGGTTCAGGCGGCGGCGGCTCAGGCGACGGCGGTTAGGTCTAGTACTATAAATTGTAGTTCAATTCGATGTAAACCGTCAAAATATTCTAAAATATCAATGAATCAATGGTTTTTTTAAAAAATCAAATATTGGGCCCGATGTTTTGGGGGCGCCGGTGTGGGAGCCCAGCCCCAATTTCAAGGGAGGCCTTGCCGATGCTGCCAAAACGGTCCAGCCGGCGGCCCCGCCGACTACAATTTTGGGGGAGCTAGTGGAGATGCTCTAAGGAGACGCACCAGCCATCTTAGACAACAACATAGAAGAGGACTAAGAATATGGAGGAAGAAGTACCTTGGCATATCTGAAGAGCCATCCGGCCAAAGGTACTTCTATTCATGATATGATGCTGTGGAAACTGCGAGTCTTTTGTGTTTTCTTAGTGTCCCTGAAACTTCTTTCAGGTTATTAGGTTTTTAGCCTGATTATATCGAATTCTAAGGCTTTTTGTTTGTTGGCAGTATAGCTTTAGTTCATGTACTTCAAAACTATAACTCCGGATGGTTTCATTCACTTTATGTAACCAGAGAGTCACATCCATGATGATCTAAGAAATGAATTTTTTTTTGACGGTAAACGGCAGGAGCAACTCTGCCTTTGCATTATAGAAGAGGGGAAATTGGTTCAGTTAATAAGGGGAACCGGACCCAAAAACCATACAAAACCTCACACTACAGCTTATGGCACATCATCAGTGCTAGAAACAAGGGCACCTAGACCTAAGCTCACAAGTCTCGCCTTGTTTCTGACACGGACAAACTCCCCAAGCATCAACCAACTCGCCTCACAAAAGGTGTACCCATGTACACCCTCCCAACATAGGTGCTCAAGCATTGGCATGCACTAAGGCGCGCACCGCCTCAACGACCTTCAGAGTATGCTGCTTCTTGTACATCTTTAGGATATGTTGGATCTTCTCATCTATCACCTCCTCGGAAGCTTTTCCTTTGCTCTTGACATTTGGCACCTCCCCAAAAGCCTCTGCCCACCTAAACTCAGCGCACTTGGAAGCAGGGATATCAGAGCCTTTGTGCTTCAAATCCAAGCGACAGCTGCGACGCTCAAAGTGAGAAGGAGGGGCCTCCAATTCCTTTAGGAGTTCCTCCATTGGGGAAGGCGCTGCCCTATCAAGAGGGTCCTGAACAGGAGCATCGTCATGAACCAAATCCCCCACAGAAATGCCCTGCAAGCTCGGCACCGCCACCACCTCATCCAAAGCAACGGTCACAACAGAGTCGACCACCAACTCCAATTGCTTGGGGCTGACCTGCACCAACGGGACGTCATGGAGGTCGAAAGGCCAGTCCTCAAAGCTAGCAATGGCATCCGCCGGTGGAGGCGACCCAGACACAGCCAGCGCAAGCTGCGCCAAAGACGCCTGCGCGAGAGAGAGCTCCTCATTGCTGCCATATTCCTCTCCGTCATACTCACAAGCCGCTCTAGCAATCCCTGTATGCACTCTGTCGCGACACGCACCGGCTTCATCAAGTCATCAAGCTGAGAAGAAACCATCTCCGGCAACGCAGATCGCAGCATCGTTGCCTCCTCTGCGAAGGCAGACTTCAGCACCTCGTCAGGAGGAACCACCAGGCTGGAAGCCGCAACATCAACAGGTCTTGAAGAGGCTTGAACAACACTTCAAGACGAGCGGCAAACATGGCCTGCAGCTCAGCGGTAAGCGCCTCCGCATGAGCTGCAATGAGGGCTGCAATATCTCCAAATCAGTCGGAGGCCCGTCGGGGACTTCCTCCAGCACACCCCCATCAGCTGCAAGGCCACATGGTCCGAGGCCCAAGAGCGGCCATGTCAAAGAGGCGGGGAGCGGTCGACAGGGCGGCGCGGACTGGTGCTAGATGGATTAGCGGCAGGCGGCCTGGAGCAGGCATGAGCCGGAGCTTGGCCTGCCTTCTTGCGCTGCCAACAATTCTGCTCCCGGTGGCCAGAGCGGCGACAGACAAGGCACCTGACACGGCCATGTCAGGCATCCACCATATGCCCAGGGTCCTAGCAGCGGAAGCACTGACCGTGCACCCTCCGCCTGAATGCCATAGCAGACTCGTCGAGCTGCGGACGACGACGGCCTCTCACCTGCTGCCAGCCCAGCTCCTCGCCCAAAGCCGCTGGAGCAGCGGAAGGCGGCCCGAGCACCTGTGGCATGAAGCCGGGAGGTATCTCGGCAGGAGGAGGCGGCAATAGGGAAGGCGTGGTTGAGCCCTCCGTGCGAGCTCCGGAAGCTGCCATGCCCACAAATGGAGGCTCCAAGATGCCAACAACAGGAACTCCAGGCGCGGCCGAGGTCGGAGCAGCTGAGGTCGGGGCGGCCAGGGCTGAGGCTGGAGCAGCAGGGGCCAGGGGCGCCGGGGCTGGGGGCACTGGGGCCGGAGCAGCAGGGGCGAGCAGGCTCGGGCCAGGATCTAGATCAAGGCCACCATCCCCAGGCGGGCTGGAAGGGGGAGGGACAGCGGTGGCAGAGGAGGAAGCTGCGGGGGCCGCGACGTCCATGGGCGAGCCTAGGGCTGGCGGGAGCAGCCTAGGCGGCCGCCGCCAAAAGGGTCGCGGGAGGAGCTAGGTTTCGCGGGAGGACTCTGGCAGAAATTTCGATGTTGTTTCGTTGGAGGTGAGTGAATTTACCATCTGATTCGGTGTAGATGGATGCATATACCTAGTATGTTGTATCTGGCTTCTTGGTGGCTAAGCACCAGTGGTTCACGAGACTCAAGACAGAACAACTCGAGTGACATGAGCGAGCTAGGTTTAAACTTAAACGAACAATCAATTTAATCGAGAATGGGACGAGAATAGAAAACTAAGTCATGTGGGTCAAGAGCTTCTTCAATGACCTGAATCGGGAAAATGGATGATAGCGATACCATGCATCTCATTTTCAAAGTAGAACCCTAATTGAACAACCACAAGAGAACCCATACCACCCCTCCGTCAGCGACACCAGGCATCTCATTTTTCAAACTAGGATGGTAAGTGACAAGGGTATAGCTAATAGAGCCCGTTAGTTGAGTACCCTGAGGCCCGTATAGCTAGGCCCAATTGTAATGATAGTCGAATACGAGTTCCTACCATATGTCGATATTGTAATCTATATCGGACCCTACCCGATCCTCGAGACCTGGCCATCTATATATAGGGGCCAGGAGGGGACGGTGTAGGGCAGATTGAAAGCAAGCCAGGTTTAACACCCAAAGTTTACTTTCGTCGCACACCTATTTCGACTAACTTTACCTTCGAGTTCATCCGACGCCCTATCTCCCCGATCCTAAGTCCTTCATCTAGGACATTTGTCGAGTTAAACCCTCGTCAATTGGCGCCAACCGTGGGGACTTTGGGCGTTGGAATCATGAATTCGACGGCTTTTTCGCTTTTAGCCAACAGCAACGCAGAAGTAGACGAAAATCAAGAGATGGAGTTGACAATTGGAAGTTTGAGCATCCTTATTGGGCCATCGAGTTCATCTCGCCTTTCAGATCCGACGAAACAAGATCCGTCGGCAAGTTAGCCCGAAACAGTAGCAATGATGGAGTATTTCGACGGTTCATCCAGCGAGGTAAACTCGCCGGTCAGCCTAGGCGAAGAACTAAAAGAAATCGAAGAAGACAACAAAGCAAAGGAAAAAACTCGACGAAGGAGTCCAACTCAATGATCTCATGATCTGCCTCGACAATATCTCAGACAAGTCAACAGACACATGGAAGACAGGGTTAGAGCTTTCTGAAGATGGTGACTCGATCTTCTCAAGCTTCAATAGTAACATCGGCAAACAATGCCAGGTGCTCGCCATTGTGGGAGACAACTCAGAAGAATTCGATGAAAATGACAACCCAGTGCTAAACCCAGCAAATATAGACAGAGGAGCAAATCACCTAGCAGAAGGGCAAACAGCAGAATCTCTCACAGCCAGGGAAAAATTCGGCTATCAGTCGACGAGTGGAGGATAATAAGAGAAGCCGTAGAACACGGCACGCCAATACCATCAAATTCCAGCAAAGACATGCTTTTGGGGTATCATTACGCCCTAAGGCAGTAGGCAAAGCAATTAGCAAAGGAGAAGATAGAGATACAGAGAAGAAAAGACTCATCCATTGCAGCTAGTGAAGCTGCTCGTAAAGCACGAAGCGACGCATCATACAGCAATGCAAGGAAAAATCGTCGACATGGTTCAAGGTACGATAACCTCGAGTACTCTGACAGGCAAAGTATTTCTAAAAACCTCGACTCGTCCTTCCTATCGGTCGACGAGCAGGGAAACATCCTACCGAAAACTCCTGAAGCAGCACTAGTAGCAGCGCAAGCATATCTACTTACAACTCGACCAAGTCCAGGAGATCCTAGAGAACATATGCATAGAGCGGCACTGAACGGACTCAACATGGTGGGCTGATGACCCACAAGTATAGGGGGTGTATCGTAGTACTTTCGATAAATAAGAGTGTCGAACCCAACGAGGAGCAGAAGGTGTTGATGAGCAGTTTTGATCAAGGAATCACTGTAAATACTAGCAAACAGGTTTTCAGGAGTATTTGATAATACGAGTAAATAAAGTGCGAGTAAATAAAAGATAGTAGTAACAATTGCAGCAAGTGGCCCAATCCTTTATTCAGCAAAGGACAAGCCGGTTGTGTTCTTATAATAACCAAACGTTCTCGAGGACACATGGGAGGTTTCTGTCAAGAGCTTTCGCTTCATAGAGCCAATAGTATTTATTGATTTGGTAAGTGTTATGGGGGTGAACCTGTGCTAGCGCACTACCCTTACTAGGATAAATACACACTTGTGATTATACCCCTTGCAAGCATCCGCAAATACAAGTAAGTAATTAAGATAAATCTAACCACAGCCTTAAACTCTAGGATCCTACGCTCCCTGGTGCAATGGTTTCCCAACGGAGGTTTAGGTTTCTGTCACTCCAGCAACCCCACAATCGGTGACCAAATACACAATGCATCTCACTAGGCCCATAAATGGTGAAGTATCATGTAGTCGACGTTCACATGACACCACTAGTGAAATAGCACCACAACAATATCAAACCATTAAATATTTCTCAACAATAATTCACTACTAACATCTTGACTTCTCCCATGTCCTCAAGAACTAAACGAACTACTCACAAGACATCATATGGATCATGATCAGAGGTGAAATAATGGTAAATAACAATCTGGACATAAACCTTAATTCAACGGTTCCACTCAATAGCATCAACTACAAGAGTAATCAACACCGGGAAAGTTTCCTCTATGAATATAACAAGATCCAACTCAAGATGTTACAGCGGGATGGCGAGGTGATGGTGGAGATGAAGGTGCTGGTGATGGAGATGATGATGATGATGATCCCGATGAAGTCCGGTGCGATGGTGATGACGATGGCGACGATCTCCCCTCTACGGGAAGGAATTTCCCCGGCAGATTTCTCTCTGCCGGAGACTTTCTCTCTCTGGTGTTCTCCGCCCCGCAGAGGCGGCTGTGTCTAACTCTGAACCCCCCTCCCCCCTTGACTTAGGTTTTCGGGGACGATGATGTACGCGAAGGGGCGAGACCAGAGGTGGGCCAGGGGCCCCTCACACAGGGCTGGCGCGGCCAGGGGGCTGGCCGCGCCGCCCTAGCGTGTGGGCCACCCCTGGCCCCTCTCGACTCCTCCTTCTGGCTCCGTGAGTCTTCTGGGAAATTATAATTTCTGGGTATTTTTCTGGAATTTTCCTGATCTTCAAAATATGGTCTCCTGATGGTCCTTTTTCCAGCAGAATCCTGACTCCGGCAGCAACTCCTCCGATGATCATCAAACATGTGAAAACAAAGGAAATAACATAAGTATCATGTCTAAATATGAGATATATCAATGAATAACAGTAAATTATGATACAAAATAGTGATGCAAATTGGACGTATCAACCCCCCCAAGCTTAGACCTCGCTTGTCCCCAAGCGAAAACTAAACTCGGTAAACATGACCACAGGTTTATGAAGTGCAGTGTCAAAAATCAAAATACGGACAAGAAGCATCACATTCACTAAGGCACAAATTATAATAGACAGCAACTTCCCTTTATAAGATGCAAACTTGCAATAGGTAAAAGGGAATCACATATAAGGATGCACAAGGTAAATTATAATTGGCAATGGCAAACCTTAGTTCTTGGTCAAAGAATGGAGAACAAACTATTCTTTCTTTAAGACGGAGCCTTTTTAAAACAGAGCTAATATAGCAAACACTATATGCTCAACAAAGTAAACTTTTGCATTCAAAGAAAGCTTTCAAAGATATATTCCTTCAGACAAAAGCGTTATACAAAAATAAGGAAGATAATAAACATGATTAAACGGATCAACATATGGATGAGTGAAACATAACAACTCGAACGCTTGCTTGAGATAGAGGGAAATAGGTTGACTCAACATAAAAGTAAAAGATAGGCCCTTCGCAGAGGGAAGCAGGGATTAAACATGTGCTAGAGCTTTTCATTTGTAAAACAGAGGTAAAAATTGTTTTGAGAGGTGGTTGCTTTTGTCAACGACTAGCAACGGAGTTCTTGATATCTTCCATACTAAACAAGTGAGAGCGGTTCCGAGATGTTTGATTAAATGGCACTTTGGTGCTCTTTTATAGCTTTGCACTCCTCCCCACCTTTTTCCTTTCTCAAACCATGGCTAACCGATTCCATCGGGTGCCGACCAACTTTCACAATCCATTGGAGGAGTGCCTTTTTCTTCTTTTTAAGATTATAATGGTCTGACCAGCTCCCTTGCAAAATTAATGACGAGCAGATGAAGCTGCCTAGTCGAGGGGTACTTAATTCAGTATGGAAGATAACAAACCCATCCACTACGTCCTCATGAGCTAAAAACAGTGGCACAAAATGAGAAGTGTTTGAAAGTTTTTGAAAGGTAGCACATGAAAATTTACTTGGAATGGCTTAAAATACCATGCATAGGAATTTATAGTGGACTCTTTGGAAGTGACTTGGCTTTTGGGAATTGGATGCACGAGAAGTATTTCCTCTCAGTACAGGTTTTTGGCTAGCAAGGTTGGGTAGCAAGCATAAGAGTTGCATGAAACAAGCAAACATACATATAATAAGAACAATCATGCAAACTCCCTTGAAAGTACAACGATTTTAACTTTAAGAATAACAATGCTTATAAGCCAAACATAAGGAAGACTGAAGTGATGTAACTACAAGCACTTCTTCAATCTTTTCTACTCAAACCTCAAGGTAAAGTTGCTACTGACCAAGCTAGGTTTGCCAAAACCAACTGAATCTACTCATGCTCCCAATGTGATACCAATACCAATCAACAAGACTAGTCACATAAGAGAGATTGTAGACTAACATAAAGTGTGCGAAAAGTAAACGATAAAACTTCTCATTAATATTTCATTACCGCAACTCACACCAAGGGATACAAAGATAACTAACTAAGGAGGATACTTCCAACTGCAAACTATTCTATATGATAACTTCTCTATTCATGATAAGACTCTACTTGAAAAGTAAATGAACAAAAAGGTAATGATGTGATACCGCGGCACTCCCCCAAGCTTGGAACAAGCCAAGGGGATGCCTATACCGATGACGAATTACTCCTTTGGTGGTGGCGGTGGAACTTCATTGTTGTCATACTTCCAAGGCAGAGGTCCTCCATCAAAGAAGGATGTCTCGGTCTCCAAAATCCTGAAACTTGCAGCAGCACTCATTTGTTGAAATCTAGCTTCATACTCACAATTTTGGTTATGCAAGTCGTAGAGTTGTGCTTGTAATTGGTTAGTGGTCTCTTGGAGTGAGAGGACATCATTCCAAAGTTCTGTAGTCTCTTTCTTGTACTTGGCGACAAGCTCTTGATTAATCCTATAGATAATTTTCACCTCGCGTTCCGCCATCTTCTTGTATTTGAAAACTTCCTGTTCCAGTGCTTCCATCCTTGCTTCGAGACTCCCTTCTCCCTTGGGTCCTTGAACATCTTTAATCTATAACTCCCCATCCTTGAGTGACAACTCCTTCAGATGCATCTTCAGTTCCCTCATATACGGATTGATGGAATCCGCAGGAGGGTTCTCCTTGGATGAACCAGACGAAGACATTATAACTTCAAGGTCGAGGGCAATTCCTGACAGAAACAGCTCAAAACAAAACACGACGAGAAAACGATATACAGACCTCGGGGACTCCGGGGGGTTAAATAGACGAAAATTATACATCGAAACGAAGTCACAGGAGGAAACCGGGACGGAAAAGAGTTCCGAGGCGTTCTCACACGGGGGTGGCGCGGCCAGGGGTGGGCCCGCGCCACCCGTGTGTGAGATGCACACGGACTTCTTTTTCTCCCCGTTTTCGTCTCGTGATTTTTCATATTTATTAAAAACAGCAAAAATATTAAAAGAAGAACCTTTCGCGAAACTTTTCTGACTAGAACTGTTACCTATTCGAAAACGAACTCTGCAGGTTCCTGCAGTTTGTCTTGGATGTAATCTTCCGGAGAAACTGTTTCAATAACATCAACATCTTCATTATAAGAATCTCCAGATATATAATGTTTGAGTCTTTGCCCATTCACCACTTGTGTAGAATCATCTTTTAATGAAGCAATCTTAATAGCACCTGAGCGGTACACTTCCACAATAACATATGGTCCTTCCCATTTAGAAAGTAATTTACCTGCAAAAAATCTGAGACGAGACCTATACAAAAGAACTTTCTCACCAACATGGAACTCTCTCTTAAGAATTCTCTTATCATGCCATTGCTTGACTTTCTCTTTGAAAAGTCTGGCATTCTCATACGCTTCGTTTCTCCACTCATCTAGAGAACTCAAGTCTAACAACCTCTTCTTACCGGCTAGTTTAAAATCTCTATTAAGCTCCCTCACTGCCCAAAAAGCTTTGTGTTCTAATTCTAAGGGCAAGTGACACGCTTTTCCGTAAACCATCTTATAAGGAGACATACCCATGGGGTTCTTATAAGCTGTTCTATAAGCCCATAAAGCGTCATTTAACTTACTAGCCCAGTTTTTCCTAGACCTACTAACAGTCTTCTGCAAGATAGACTTGATCTCTCTATTTGAAAGCTCTACCTGCCCACTAGTTTGGGGATGATAAGCAGAAGCAATTCTATGATTGACATCATACTTAGCAAGAGTCTTTCTAAAACTACCGTGAATAAAATGAGAACCTCCGTCAATCATAAGATATCTAGGCACTCCGAACCTAGGAAAAATAACATCCTTAAGCATTTTTAACGAAGTCTCACCATCGGCACTCTTTGTAGGTATGGCTTCTACCCATTTAGTGACATAATCAACAGCAACAAGTATATGGGTATAGCCTTTTGAAGGAGGAAAAGGACCCATAAAGTCAAATCCCCAACAATCAAACGGTTCAATAACTAGAGTGTAATTCATAGGCATTTCATTGCGTCTAGAAATATTTCCAACTCTTTGACATTCATCACAAGATAAAACGTACCTTCTGACATCCTTAAAGAGGGTTGGCCAGTAAAAACCTGATTGTAGAACCTTCTGTGCGGTCCTATCTCCAGCATGATGCCCTCCATAAGCACTACTATGGCATTTTCTTAATATCTCTTGTTGCTCATATTCCGGTACGCATCTTCTCATAATACCATCAACTCCTTCTTTATATAAGTGTGGGTCATCCCAAAAATAATGCCTCAAGTCATAGAAGAATTTTCTTCTTTGCTGAGCTGTAAAGGTCGGAGGCAAATACTTGGAAACGATAAAGTTAGCATAATCAGCATACCAAGGAAGGTCCCATGAAGTTGCATTAATTGCAGCCAACTGTTCATTTGGAAAACTATCATTAACAGGAATAGGATCAAAGGAAATATTTTCCAATCTAGACAAGTTGTCAGCCACAGGATTTTCAGCACCTTTCCTATCTACGATATGCAAATCAAACTCTTGTAAAAGCAACACCCATCTAATAAGCCTAGGCTTAGCATCCTTCTTAGTCATAAGATATCTAATAGCAGCGTGATCAGTATGAATAGTGACTTTAGAATCAACAATGTAAGATCTAAACTTATCACATGCAAAAACAACAGCAAGAAACTCTTTCTCAGTAGTAGCATAATTCTTCTGAGCAGCATCAAGAGTCTTACTAGCATAATAAATAACATTCAACTTATTATCTACGCGCTGTCCAAGAACAGCACCAACAGCAAAATCACTAGCATCACACATAATTTCAAAAGGTAAATTCCAATCAGGTGGTTGAACAATAGGAGCAGTAGTTAAGGCATTCTTAAGAGTTTCAAAAGCTTCCTTACAATCATCATCAAAGACAAACGGTACATCCTTTTGAAGAAGATTGGTAAGAGGCTTTGAAATCTTAGAGAAATATTTAATAAACCTCCTATAAAAACCAGCATGACCAACAATACTACGAATACCTTTAACATCTCTTGGACAAGGCATTTTCTCAATTGCCTCCACTTTTGCTCTGTCAACTTCAATACCTCTTTCAGAGATTTTATGTCCAAGGACAATTCCTTCATTCACCATAAAGTGGCATTTCTCCCAATTAAGAACAAGGTTAGTTTCTTCGCACCTCTGCAAAACTTTATCAAGGTTGTGCAAACAATTATCAAAAGAAGTTCCATAGACGGAGAAATCGTCCATGAAGACCTCCACAATTTCTTCACAAAAACCATGAAAAATAGCAGACATACATCTTTGAAAAGTAGCAGGAGCATTGCATAAACCAAACGGCATACGTCTATAAGCATAAGTCCCATAGGGACAAGTAAAAGTGGTTTTCTCTTGATCATCCTTCTTAACAGCAATTTGAGAAAAACTAGAATAACCATCAAGGAAACAAAAAAGAGTCTTCTTAGACAACCTTTCTAGCATTTGATCTATAAACGGTAAAGGGTAATGATCTTTCTTAGTAACTTTGTTTACCTTCCTATAATCAATGCACATTCTATAACTGACAACTACCCTTTGAGGAATAAGCTCGTTATTCTCATTAGGTACAACAGTCATACCTCCTTTCTTAGGAACACAATGAACAGGACTAACCCATCTACTATCAGCGATAGGATAAATAATACCAGCATCAAGGAGCTTTAATACCTCATTTCTTACCACATCCTTCATCTTGGGAATTAAGCGGCGTTGATGCTCTACAACTGGCTTTGCGTCTTTCTCCATATTAATGGCATGCTGACATAAAGTAGGAGAAATCCCTTTTAAATGTGACGCCCCGCCTTTTACTAAAGGCAGAACTCCTGTGTTACTGTGCCATTCCCTGGATCAGTAGATAGCACCACAGTACAAAATAAGTAATCATTGCAATAGTATCAATTTTACAACGTAAATCCAGTTACATAGGTCCTCTACCTTATGAGTACACATCATAAAGCATAGTTGCAGTGAGCCTCCATTCTTCATCACGTGCCACAGGCAGACATGTTGGAATGTAGTCTCGAGATCCTACTCCTGGTTCCTTACTCGACGATAAAAACCTGCACGTTTGAATATGCAGCCCCAGAGGGGTCAGTACAATGATGTACTGGCAAATGACACATATTTGGTGGCATTTTTGTGGAAAGACTATACTACATGACATTTGGCTGGTGGATCTCAAAGGCTGATTTGCATAAAGCCAATTTTGTCCTATAATCCATTTTAATACTTTCTTTCAACAAATTTTATTTTTCAAGGGTCAAGACAACCCCCATACACTACATACTGGCCGGTATGTAGTTCTGGGCGCAACTCAACAAAGTTTGGAACCTCAGGCACCACCACCCCTCGGAGTGTATGGTCCTTAGTTCCTACCTAGAGGTTTCTAGACAAATTTTAATAATTCAGAAACGGTGATGAGATTCTTCCGTACATTCCATGTCTAGAGACTCAATTGTCCATAACTGAGGACACGGCTAATCGATTAGATTTAGACACCTTGCAAGGGTTGTGCACTTTCACCTTACGATTCATTTTATGCCCATACATAAAATGAAACGAGACCTTTTTGAAGGAGAGGGCAACTAACTGGCAAGATTCGTTCCCAACCTATAATTTTTCTACCACCGTCTTCTTGCACCTAGTTGCACCCCCACATCAAATCAGTCAAGACAGAGCCCATAATGTCATAAGGCTGCACTGGAAGTACACTAAGCATGGAAGACATAGCCATCTCTTTGTTCCTGGGTGGCCATCCCGAGCGGTACTCTGTTCCCACATCCTCTTTATGAGGCTTGCGTCCCAGAATCCACCTACCTCACCTCATCTTATCAAGCCAATCCACCCAGGTGTTTCATTTTAGTTGAAGTTCTTAACTTGTTCTCAAAACACTTTTCAAGTGATCTTAGCATGGCATCAAAGTTAACAAAGTATTTAGCATCCTAACAGGTGGGGTTTGAGGGATAGCTACACACTACTAGGATCTAAGCATTTGATAAAACAGTTGAGTAAAACACCTATCATGCATACTACAAGAGGTGAACAAACTAATGCATAAGTAAAATGGGTAAGGGATATGTGTGTCACTTGCCTTTTTGAAGAATACGACGTTCCACTTCTCTCAACTAAGCACGTAGCTCTTCGCAAAAACTATAGCACAAGAAATAGCATACCATAAACAATCCATACAAACACAATCAAACAAACAAACAATTGAAATGGGTTTGGTTTAACAATTTAGATTTATTGATATGTTATGACAAGAAGGATATGGCAAAGGATCATGATTTGTGAGATATGAATCGGAGAGCTTAGTTGGGAAAGATTAATATGATTTGAGAGAGAATTGGACTAGGCAGAATATAATTGATGAAGTTTTTATGCTTTATCAAAGCATATAAGAGTTTTAGGAATAACTCATGTGTAATAGATTACACAAGAGTCAATTTGTGCAACTACAACACTATTGAGTAAATGTGACAACAATTACTCTTAAATAGCAAGTATTGCACTTAGGAACTGGGCTAGGTTTTAAGAATGCTTGAAGTACTCAACTAGCACATTTGCAAGTTGAATAGTTCAATACATGTGAATAGAATTAAGTAGGGTATGAATGATTGATAATTGAGTACATGGCTCAAATGGTTCATTGATCAACATGGTGTATAACACATACTATGGTATGGGTTATAACACCACCACATTAACAAAATCTAGGTTTGAGATAAATTCATATTCTACTCAAGTAGCGCAATTGCAATTTGAGTACGTATATGAACTAGACAAAATATAATGAGTGAGATCTTTATGCTTTATCAAAGCATAATGAATATTGGAATATCTCATGTGGGTAAATCACACAAGAGACAAAATAATGCAATAGCAATACTATTGAATAAGTGTAACAACAATTATTCTTAAATAGTATATATATTACACTTAAGCAATGGGCTAGGATTCATGAAGCATTGAGTTACTCAATTAACTCATTTGTTAATCGAATAGCTCTACACATGAAATCAGGGTCAAGTGGGCAGAGGATTGAGTATGGGTAAATAACATTTAAGATTATGGTTTAAGGTTTCTAGGAGCATGGAGTATTGGATAGATGCTATCATGTTGATTAGATCAACACCACAAGGATAGCAAGAATAGAATCTATGATTGAGATGTATCACACTTTACTCAAACAACACATTTGTAATTTGAATATGTGTGAACTAGACAAGATAGGTCTAAGTGAATATGATCTTGATCAAGATGTTGTTTAGATAGATATGACATTGGATCAAGGTGATCTCAAGATGATATTTGATAGCTAGGTATGATTATAGGATTTGCTATGGGAGGAGGAAACATTGCTGAACAGAAATAGATTTAATCTATATATAGGAATACTCAAATTCTCATGTTAGAATCTTATATTTACTAATTGGAGGCACCAAAGGAGCCTCCACGTTAATCCTAGAAAACCACGTGAAAATGACCGTAGGATCTTGGTTTTATGGTGTAGATTAAATAACGAGCCAAAGAGTTCTATATCTACACGTTTAGAGTCTTACACGCATACCAATATACCATGGGATAAAAACAAGTTTTGTATCCACACGGTTGGAGTCTAACTTGCATCGCGTGAGAAAAAAAAACTGAAAAAAACTAATCTTATTCACGGTTCCGATGCAGGTCAGGCTGCAGCGGATAATTCTTCTAGCTATCTCATGTTGATTGGTAATCAAATCGATCCATCTCAAGTTTATTTGTTCCGATGCATGTCAGACTCCAGCTGATAATCCTTCCTGAGCTTCGACGCCATTCGGATGCATCTCAATTCTCACGCTGCAGGCGACATTTGAACACTAAGCAGCCAGCTGAGATTACATGCGTTTCACGGATGCAGATTTTCTCTATCGTGGTCGTACCCCTCCGTTGGGGGTACTCTTCCTTCTCTGAATAGAACAATTTGATATTCACGTTGAGGATCCAATATAGAAGTAAGTATACATGTGGAAGATATCAGCTGGCGGAAGTACCAGATTTTAAGATTTTCTCTATCGATGTACTAGCTGCATAGACATCAACTTTCTCTTAAAATTAATCATTCGATGTCTTTCTAGGAGTTGATCGAGACCCCTGGAGTCCTGGTGATGGCATATATGGACAGGATGCACGGGAACATGCAAGCGACCTCATGGCCATAGAGAGGGCACGTACAAGTACAGCTGCATCTACATGCCCACGGCTGTCGAGTCCGTCCTTCTGTCGTTTTGCACATAAACATTGGTGTAGAGGTAACCTTCTAAACATTAGGTGTCAGTGTGTTCCTTTCCAATGTAAGATAATATCCTGTCATTTAATACATGTACTATCTATTCGTGCATACACAGATTTAATTATTCGTGCATGGATTGTAAACAAATAGAAATTTCAACATCCCCCAGAAAATTGACCTTTGTTCAAAATATAGACATATCTATTATATTATTAAAACAACTAACAACCAATGGTAGAGATTTGCCAAGAAAAAGTTATAACAAATCGACGGTGCTGATTAATCAGTATCACGGGTATTTGATTTACGGAAGCAAACAACACGGCTCATTGATTTTCCAAAGAAGCAAACATGTACCGACACGATGATTTCTTTCCGTGAAGCATATGGACTAAAAAACGTAGTCTAATAGGACTTTATACTGCTTAAATTGGCACACATAATGAAAGCACGTACACAAGTCCGCATTGATTTTCGGAAGGAGCAGGCACGTACCGCACATGATGATTTCTTGCCGTGAAGCATATGGACTCATAATTTCACAAACATGGTCCAATACGATTTTACTTCTTAAATAGGTACGCATAATAAGAGAAGCACATATACGCACAACTCCGATGGCCGACCCGGCGACGGTAGAAGCACATACGCGCAAGTTCAATGGCCGCTCACGGCGAATCGTAATCACAAAACCATACAGCAACACCGCGACATAATCGGGGGCGATCGATCTCACGTCAGGGTTGAGGAGGCCGTCGGGCTAGAGCAGTCGACCAGGCGATGTGCCCCCACACCGGCCTGCTCCGATGTGCCAAGGGTGTCAGTCATGACGATGAGATGGGGAGCGGCAGTGTCCCATCGTAGGCTGGCGGCAAGAATCGAACTGTGGCGGCCGTCGGCCTGGAGCAGACGAGCAGTCGACCACGCGATGAAGGGCATCACAGAATTGTTGTATAGGCAGCGGGTGGTGGTCACAAAGGCATCGGGTCTTGCGCTCTAATCATGGTGGTACTCCGCATCAAACTTAATGTGTTTATCCAGGACTTCTCATCCAGCTAACTAAGATGGTTTGCATGCTCCGTGACATCCCAGCTCCATCGCATCTCTGATCCGCCTCCACCGTCCATATGTTTTCTCCGGCCGGCCAACCTTAGACGCCATTGTCATCACTGGCGACGTAGGCGTTCTCTTCTTCAGCACCACCTTCGATCCTCAATTCCTGTTATGCACACCTTTCAGCCATCTCCGATGATCAGCAGCGGATGGACGTAAAACAGGACAGCCATGACGGATTTCCATGGCTGCATGCCACCGATGGTGTGGGACAAGTTTTATGTTGACAGAGGCTAATGCTTTATCATGCTTCACCTAGAGAGAACATAGCAATTGATACATGTGCTCGCTTTGATCAAGGCGTCTCGCACAACTCTAAACAATGAACGTCAAGGGTGTGGAGCAAAACACCAACAAGAGCTACGCAATGATCTGAGAGGTGAAGAACAAACTCTCAGATTTTTCCAAGCAGGCAAGACTTGACACACATCTTTAAGCATACTGCATATCCATATGCGTATTACAGAGCGTGCATTGGTTCCATTAATGAATCGATCACTGCACTAATAGAATCGCCTCCGGTGTTACGGATAGATCACATCATCACAAATGTATAGACTTCAGTTTGTTGTTTTTATGGCAGCCAACGGGAATAATAATTACTATCCTGATGAAATTAATAGCAATATATCTTCATAAGTTGGCTTGCAAAAAGTATTACAAATGTCCGTAAAGAAGGCAGCACAAACATCAAAAAAAAAATTGGTGGTTGTGAAAACTTAATTATATAATCGTAGGCATGGCGTCAGCCCACCCAATACAAGCTATGTCAGGGATCCGCAAATCGTTAGCACAACATCAAACAACAACGCCGCCACACAATCAAACAGGGGTGAAGATTGAGCAACAATTAATGGACGAATAGTTGATGATAGTAAAAAAGAGCTAATTTTCAAAGAGAAAGTCGGGGCAGACGCACTTGAAATCAAATAAAAGGACACAGAGAGTAAGCAATTCGCTCCAGTATATATGTTTTTTCGCTACCAGGTTTAGTGTAGAAATTAACACGCAAGGCCCTGATCAATCACCACCTGATGCATCCTGTTTTAAAAAATGATATTTTTTGGCGAAAGATATAAAAAATGATACTTACAGAAGGTAGAGGAAATATATGAGAAGATTACAAAGCATGGGGATGAATCAAAGCAGGTCAAGCCAGTCATATTCCCTCTTTAAGCACAGGTTTAGCCCAATGGTGATGATCTGTAAAACATCACTCTAAAACATGTCAAGAAAGGTATTCAGATCTCTTTCATCAGGTTTGACTATGATCATGTTCCAGTGATTGTGAATGCTCCAGTGACCAATTATGATGGATTCATTGTATTACTCCTGCATGATGTGGCCAATCATATTGTAGTAAGTGATGCAACTTGGTATGGCCAATGATAAACTGAGTACATGAAGGTAAGATGTAGCGACAGACGTGAGGGATAAAGAGATAGAGAGAGAAAGGAAAAAAAATTAGTACGTCTCTTCATGGCTTAGCGTCGTTGACACAGTCTCATTGATCTCAATAACACCAGTCTATTGTCTCAATTTAAAGGTCCTTAACGATAATCTAATACATCATGTATTACTTTTCGCTAATATAGATATATCTAGACATATTTTAGTAATAGATACATCTATATTTGCAAAGAGTAATATAGGTCGAAGAGAGTATTATATATTATTCTATACCAAAATATACTCATGTGGATTACGACATACATATTTGCTATAATCTTTTGTACATATGGTTTGAATTGTATACATATGCTGATGGAGCATAAATTGAAAACCCGCTTCTCACATATTAATGAACTATGAATATGTAACAAAATAAATTATATTGAATATGATACAGAGCAAGTCTAGCCGCGCAAATGCGCGGGTCACCCAGCTAGTTCCTATATTATTCTAACTCAAAGTTTGTAATTTTAGCCACGTTTATAGAAAAATTAACAGAATTTACAATATGAAATAAATGCACTATCGGCAACAACTTGGTATTGTAGATGCTAATATTTTATTTCATAAATTACCAGATTTAGAAACTTATGACACAACCCAAAACTTATATGCTTCATATTTTAAAACGGGTCACTAGATGGACTTATGCTTACAAACCAATAATGTTTATATGCGGGAGATCATAAATTGTTTGAAATACACGGAGTAACATATATCCAATGATGGGTCTGAAATCTCATATCATATACATGCGTAGAGCAGAATACAACATGGACTTCACATAATTAAGCATGCACTTTTATTGTCCAAAGAAGGCAACAATCCTTCGTGCTCCTCATAGGACATGCTACTCTCTCTGATCATTGTATTCAGGCTTTAGTCAAAGTTAAACTCCATAAAAAATATTTTAATAAATAACAACATCTATAACATCAAATCTATAGTATTAGAATGTCATAATGTATATTTTGATATTATATGCATTTGGTATTATGGATGTTGATATACTAAATAAATTTTACTTTAACTTACCACAAAATTGCGAACCAAACAAAAAGGAAGAGTATTCATCAAAGCCATATGGAAATTGGAAAAATCCAACATACAGAGCAAAAATGGATACAAAAATTAAAATCTACAAGGTTGTAAAAATATTAAAGGATTTAGAAAACTATAGATGCAAAAAACCAGCTAAAGAAGAAAACATAAATGCACATGCATGTTATTGTCCTTACAACAAACATGGGATATATGTTACACGCTATGAAGAGGAACTACAAAAAGCTGAGGCGTGTCTTCAGACATATTATAACCATATATAACATTTTGAATACAACAATATTTCATGTTTATGAGAAACACTAGACCGTGCAGACCGTGCACGGGTTGATGACTAGTTTGAATAATTGTGATATGGTTCAAGAAAATATAGGAATACTCAAATTCTCATGTTAGAATTTGAATAATTGTGATATGGTTCAAGAAAATATAGGAGTGATGCTACTGGATAGCTTGCAGTAATACAAAGTCACTGCAATTGGAATCACTCTAAAATAAGTTATAGAAATTAAATTATCACCGAAATAGTGATTTGGATAGATTTGAATGCACAAAGTGTGTGCACGTATCAAATTTGGAATTTCTTGATCCTATGATGTTCTACAAGTTGAGAGGAATCCAAAGACTACAAATTTGTAATTTTTGGGTTAACAGAACTAAAGATATGATTTAAATAGCTAACAGAGAGTTTGATTCCAATTTGAAAATAGTTTCAAATTGAACTCATAAAATATAAGATTTTATGGTACCTTTGGATTCTAGAGTTCCTAAGGATTCCAACGGTATCTCATTTGCTAATTTTGGATGCAGGGATCGAAAGATACGAATTTCCAAAGATTCGGATTAAATCTGGTTTCAAACTTCTATTTGAAAATCTGTTCGAACACAGGCAGACCACGTGGCGTTATTTCATTAGCCGATACCGGTTCGGCCGGATCTGCACTGAGGACCGTCGGATGAAAAGATGATTGGACGCACTGGATCGATTGGTACCGATTCGGTTAAGTAATCTAATCTGGTGCGTTTAAACGAAATCCGACGGCGCTGATTAGATCTGGAGAAGGTCCTCACCTAGGGTTAGATCTCCGGCCACCGGCGGCGAGGTAGCGGCTCAGTAATGGTCGACGGCGGCGATGCAGAGGCTCCAGGTGACGGAAGAGGGCTGGACGATGATCAGCGCGTCGCGGCGGAGTGGAGGGTGGGGACGGCGTTCTCGGGGAGTCTCTGGAGCGGCTGCAGGGCATGGACGGAGGTGCTCTAGGCGACGGTGACGTTCGGGAAGAGATGGCGTTGTCGATTCTCTACGGAATATATGATCTCAGAGGCGTCAACGTGGGCGCCGGAGAAGGGGGAAAAGGATAGGACAGAGGAGGGAGTACGGGATTACCTAAATCCTTCGGAAATGAGCGGGAGAGGCCGCAGGCGAGCGGATCTCCGGCGAGGAATTTCTCGCTCCGGCGTTCCTATCTGGCTCGGGGAAAAAGGGAAGACAGAGAGGAGGGAGAGGGGTATAAGTAGGCGCAAACGGGGCAAGCTTTTACTGCCTAAATCAATGGGATTTATCCCGGGAGGAGAGGACGCTCGCAGTGATCACGGGGAGGAGTAACCGCCGGGGATTGAAGACGATGCTGACTCATGGGTCCCGCAAGTCAGTCTGGCAGCTGGGCTCCACCGTCAGCGGGAGAAGGGAGAGAGAGGGTATACCGATTCGGAAATCGTTGCTGGGCTGCGGGCTGCTTGCGGTGTTGGGCCGGATTTGTCCCCGTGGCCCCCTTTTTATATTTTTCCTCTTTTCTTCTTTTTCTTTTTCTGTTTCTTGTTTATTTCATAACTTTTGCATTTTGGCTTCAATTTGATTCAAACTAGTTTCAGAATTTTTCTAAAAATCAAAGTATCTAAGTGGGACAGTAAGAAACAGGTTTTCAAAATAAAATAAGATTTTCCATGAAACCTTATTAATTTTAGTAAAAGGACTTTCTTGCATAATGCAAAATATAGCATAGGGTTTGATGATAAGTCCTTTGAAATAAGAGATAATACTTTATAAAATAATGTTTGAAATTATCTTTCAAACTTAGTTTTTTTTAAAATACAATCTTTACTAAATAAAACACATTTGTGATTCACTCCTTTGCAAGCAAGCTTGCATAAGTTTGAATAAAAGAAAGGAAATAGTACTTGGATACTTGATCTTTCTTAAAGAAGTTCTTCAAGAAAAATAATAGAAAGTTTAAAATAGTTTTCTAATAAAGCTTTCAAATAGACTCAAAAAGTTTTAAATCCCTGTGAATTTCCAAACATCTCAAGCAAAACAAAACCAAAAAATTTCCCCCAAAATTTGATAAAATCTTGGGTCGTTACAGACTACCACCCTTAAAGAAATCTCGTCCTCGAGATTGAAGAGGCTAGAAAGAAAGTAGGTATTAGGTTATCTGGGTTTTAGGTATCTGGGTGGCTACCACCCTTAAAAGAAAATTCCTCTTGGTGGTATCTTGATGCTTCCTTAGGCACTAGCATTTTGTTCCCAGCTTGCATTCGCTGTTGTGTCATTTTTCCCTGAATCGTCCTTCTCAGAAATTTTGATGTTCAATACTATGTTCAAAAGTGGGCACACCAAGGGTTCCATCCAATTCTGGTGATAAGCAGATATCATCCATTGCGTTGTCTTCAACAAGGTAGTCCACATCTTCATTTGCAATAGGTGGGTGTCTTTTCACGAATCCGGGCACCAACCTTCCTTATGGGGCTGCTTGAGGTAACCCTACTCTATTGTAGAGCTTTCTATCCGATGGGGTAGTCGTTGAACTACTTTGAACACTGAGGAGTCACTCTTTGGTTCAATCAGAGGACCAAGATGAGTTGTCTCCTCTTTGGGTCATTCAGAAGACCAAGCTGAGAGGGTATCCTCTCATCATCTCAACTTCCTTATCATCATTCTTAGAGGTTCTTCATCTTATGATTGCTTCATTATACCATTCTGATCTTCAATTTTCCACGATACCATTTGGTTCTCGTAACCTTCCTGGTTGTTGTACATCTTCCAAGAATGTGTATCTAGCCTTTTCTTGGTCGGTCTTCATCAAGGTCAAGACAACATACAGGCTATCATCATACTCCTTGTTGCTTTTTAGCTGATTTTCACTTTAGAATCTCAAAAGATAACTCAGTGCTAAGTACTGCATGCTTGCCCCACGAACATGATGAGACCACACATCCCAATGAATTAGGATGGCATCTCTCTGCGGGCTTCTCAAGCATTTCATAGGGGTAAACAAGGTAGACTCTGTAAAGGGTACTTGCACCTTTAAGGGACGGAAGGTCGCCTTATAACCAGCATTGTTGAACCCATTCAAGTTACCGGAGCAAGTCGTGCTACTTGCCACAGGTACTAGATGGTCCTTAAGAATTCCTTTAGTAACCGTCTTCATAGTTGTTGAAAGGCGCTGAACAACTTGATCATGTCTCGAAGATGAACTCCTTCTCAGGGAAAAGGGATCTAACAAAGCTCTCATGGGCAAGAAAGTAGTTTCTGGGATTCGGAGAGTTGCTTCAAAACATTGCAGATCGGGATGGGGTAGACTTCGGTGGCGTAAAGCTTTGAAATCAGGAGGAAATCTCATAGGTAGTGGTGGTTGTCTCTGTTGTGACTCTCTGGAGAGGAGTGACCTCTCTTTTATAGGCTCGGGGAGGTAGTCGAACAGTCCACATGGGGAGTCGAAACGAAGAGTCGAGGAGGTGATTCGAATAAGCAGCCATCGAAACTGAACAGTCTTCGCCTTCAAGGTCCACTGAGCAAAACGCTTCTGATTAATGTGTAGCCGTTCAAAAACTGAATTCTCACCGTATTCCTACGTTTTGGCCACTGGCTCACTATAAGGGATGTAATATATTATCCTCCTAAGGTTATGGTTTAACAACGTCGTCTCTCATGTAGGTATGTCTCTCTAGATTCACCATTCCTCATACAAGAGCGAACAATATGAGTAGTCGTCATGGGCGCGAATCCATGTCGCACTCAATCATTATCTTGTATTTGGTTTGGTGCATCTCGCATTCTAACTCTTGGTCAACCTCACTAGCTTTTAAACCAAAGTTTTGTTGAAATTGGAACCAAGTTCCCAAATCTTATTTTGAACAAAATCTATCGTTCCTAGCTAGAGGTTTTTCAACAAGGCTCATGGCAATAATCCTTAAGTTGTAGATCCTTTGGTTTGCCATTTAAGAAGAAATTAAAAATCCTTTCCATTGCTCTATTTGCTCTTTCCATTGCTCTGTTTGCTCTTTCCATTGCTCTGTTTGTCCTTTCCACCTTCTTGCATGAGGAGGTTGAATAGTATTACTTTCACATTAGCTACACCTTGGGGTGTCTTCTTATTATTTGTGTGGTATCCTTCAGCTATTCTAGCTTACTGGAGTCTTGGGGTATTATCCTTTGTGCACCTTCTTGCGTAATGTTCCAGTCTCTTGTACTTAAAACACTATCTCTTGTTGTTGTACTCTGTATCCTTATCTCCAACTGAGGGTCATTGTAGTTATTCTGTCGTTGAGAAATACTTTGGTTTGGGTTTTAGGACAAGTTTAGGTCTTAGCATAGATGAGAAATAGATAGAAGAGATCTAAAGAAGGAAAATTCTTACCCAAAATAATAGATCAAAACAATTTATCCTACAAGCAATATCTAACAAACATTCATCATAACAAGCAAACTAGTTTTCAAACAAACGGGAAGGTACGATCATCCACAAGTCGGTATGACCATAACATTCATTACACGTCGTTGCTTATTAAAATTTCCTAAATGGAGGTCCAACTAAGGTTTCTTGGTACTCTTCTAAGCAGATTCATTGTTCTGGTCCAGCTGCTTCTGTAGATTGGCAATCTGTTCATCCTTGGTGGCGATGAGGTCTCCTTGAACACTAAGTTTAGATGCCAACTTTTTCATGTCACCTTGAAGTTGGCTTATGGTTTCCTTCAATGTAGTAGTGTCTTCCTTTTCTTCTTTGAGGTCTTGCTGAGTATTATGAAGTCTCCACTTGAGTCTTTCTCCAAGTTCCTTTATAGCGGACCAAGCAGCACATCTCGCTGAGTCTAGAAATAATGGATACATCTCGGAGTTGGCGAACATCCAAAGTCTCATCTTCTTGTGGTCATCTTCCTTGTTCTTGTATAAATGAAGCTGCACCCACCAATATTCTTCACCTTCATCTATCACGGGAAATCCTTTGTAACCAGCTTCTCCTTGCATTCTCATGCTTAACATGAGGTTCTTCAAGGCTTTGGGAAACTCAGTCTCACTCTTCAGGGTCATGGTCACCACTGGGCTTTTAGTAGTTGACATCGAATCCATCAAGAAAGGACCAGTGGGGTTGGTCATCTAAATTAGAAAGAAGAGTAGTGTAAAACAATGAGTGGGGTAAGTTCTTACAAGAAAATTTCAAACTGAGAAGTTGATAGATTGATCTCATTTAGAAAACTGAATTGATTTTCTTGTTAAAGAGAGAGGGAAGAATCCTAAGTCTTCCTAGTCTATTCCAATCCTAGGGTCTCGATCCTATAGGCAACACTATGCTCTGATACCATTCTGTGACGCCCCGCCTTTTACTAAAGGAAGAACTCCTGTGTTACTGTGCCATTCCCTGGATCAGTAGATAGCACCACAGTACAAAATAAGTAATCATTGCAATAGTATCAATTTTACAACGTAAATCCAGTTACATAGGTCCTCTACCTTATGAGTACACAGCATAAAGCATAGTTGCAGTGAGCCTCCATTCTTCATCACGTGCCACAGGCAGACATGTTGGAATGTAGTCTCGAGATCCTACTCCTGGTTCCTTACTCGACGATAAAAACCTGCACGTTTGAATATGCAGCCCCAGAGGGGTCAGTACAATGATGTACTGGCAAATGACACATATTTGGTGGCATTTTTGTGGAAAGACTATACTACATGACATTTGGCTGGTGGATCTCAAAGGCTGATTTGCATAAAGCCAATTTTGTCCTATAATCCATTTTAATACTTTCTTTCAACAAATTTTATTTTTCAAGGGTCAAGACAACCCCCATACACTAAATACTGGCCGGTATGTAGTTCTGGGCGCAACTCAACAAAGTTTGGAACCTCAGGCACCACCACCCCTCGGAGTGTATGGTCCTTAGTTCCTACCTAGAGGTTTCTAGACAAATTTTAATAATTCAGAAACGGTGATGAGATTCTTCCGTACATTCCATGTCTAGAGACTCAATTGTCCATAACCGAGGACACGGCTAATCGATTAGATTTAGACACCTTGCAAGGGTTGTGCACTTTCACCTTACGATTCATTTTATGCCCATACATAAAATGAAACGAGACCTTTTTGAAGGAGAGGGCAACTAACTGGCAAGATCCGTTCCCAACCTATAATTTTTCTACCACCGTCTTCTTGCACCTAGTTGCACCCCCACATCAAATCAGTCAAGACAGAGCCCATAATGTCATAAGGCTGCACTGGAAGTACACTAAGCATGGAAGACATAGCCATCTCTTTGTTCCTGGGTGGCCATCCCGAGCGGTACTCTGTTCCCACATCCTCTTTATGAGGCTTGCGTCCCAGAATCCACCTACCTCACCTCATCTTATCAAGCCAATCCACCCAGGTGTTTCATTTTAGTTGAAGTTCTTAACTTGTTCTCAAAACACTTTTCAAGTGATCTTAGCATGGCATCAAAGTTAACAAAGTATTTAGCATCCTAACAGGTGGGGTTTGAGGGATAGCTACACACTACTAGGATCTAAGCATTTGATAAAACAGTTGAGTAAAACACCTATCATGCATACTACAAGAGGTGAACAAACTAATGCATAAGTAAAATGGGTAAGGGATATGTGTGTCACTTGCCTTTTTGAAGAATACGACGTTCCACTTCT
Source organism: Dactylis glomerata (assembly GCA_007115705.1). NCBI lineage: Eukaryota > Viridiplantae > Streptophyta > Magnoliopsida > Poales > Poaceae > Dactylis > Dactylis glomerata. The sequence goes on from QXEO01000429.1 coordinate 781,277, forward strand.
CTCAACTAAGCACGTAGCTCTTCGCAAAAACTATAGCACAAGAAATAGCATACCATAAACAATCCATACAAACACAATCAAACAAACAAACAATTGAAATGGGTTTGGTTTAACAATTTAGATTTATTGATATGTTATGACAAGAAGGATATGGCAAAGGATCATGATTTGTGAGATATGAATCGGAGAGCTTAGTTGGGAAAGATTAATATGATTTGAGAGAGAATTGGACTAGGCAGAATATAATTGATGAAGTTTTTATGCTTTATCAAAGCATATAAGAGTTTTAGGAATAACTCATGTGTAATAGATTACACAAGAGTCAATTTGTGCAACTACAACACTATTGAGTAAATGTGACAACAATTACTCTTAAATAGCAAGTATTGCACTTAGGAACTGGGCTAGGTTTTAAGAATGCTTGAAGTACTCAACTAGCACATTTGCAAGTTGAATAGTTCAATACATGTGAATAGAATTAAGTAGGGTATGAATGATTGATAATTGAGTACATGGCTCAAATGGTTCATTGATCAACATGGTGTATAACACATACTATGGTATGGGTTATAACACCACCACATTAACAAAATCTAGGTTTGAGATGAATTCATATTCTACTCAAGTAGCGCAATTGCAATTTGAGTACGTATATGAACTAGACAAAATATAATGAGTGAGATCTTTATGCTTTATCAAAGCATAATGAATATTGGAATATCTCATGTGGGTAAATCACACAAGAGACAAAATAATGCAATAGCAATACTATTGAATAAGTGTAACAACAATTATTCTTAAATAGTATATATATTACACTTAAGCAATGGGCTAGGATTCATGAAGCATTGAGTTACTCAATTAACTCATTTGTTAATCGAATAGCTCTACACATGAAATCAGGGTCAAGTGGGCAGAGGATTGAGTATGGGTAAATAACATTTAAGATTATGGTTTAAGGTTTCTAGGAGCATGGAGTATTGGATAGATGCTATCATGTTGATTAGATCAACACCACAAGGATAGCAAGAATAGAATCTATGATTGAGATGTATCACACTTTACTCAAACAACACATTTGTAATTTGAATATGTGTGAACTAGACAAGATAGGTCTAAGTGAATATGATCTTGATCAAGATGTTGTTTAGATAGATATGACATTGGATCAAGGTGATCTCAAGATGATATTTGATAGCTAGGTATGATTATAGGATTTGCTATGGGAGGAGGAAACATTGCTGAACAGAAATAGATTTAATCTATATATAGGAATACTCAAATTCTCATGTTAGAATTTGAATAATTGTGATATGGTTCAAGAAAATATAGGAGTGATGCTACTGGATAGCTTGCAGTAATACAAAGTCACTGCAATTGGAATCACTCTAAAATAAGTTATAGAAATTAAATTATCACCGAAATAGTGATTTGGATAGATTTGAATGCACAAAGTGTGTGCACGTATCAAATTTGGAATTTCTTGATCCTATGATGTTCTACAAGTTGAGAGGAATCCAAAGACTACAAATTTGTAATTTTTGGGTTAACAGAACTAAAGATATGATTTAAATAGCTAATAGAGAGTTTGATTCCAATTTGAAAATAGTTTCAAATTGAACTCATAAAATATAAGATTTTATGGTACCTTTGGATTCTAGAGTTCCTAAGGATTCCAACGGTATCTCATTTGCTAATTTTGGATGCAGGGATCGAAAGATACGAATTTCCAAAGATTCGGATTAAATCTGGTTTCAAACTTCTATTTGAAAATCTGTTCGAACACAGGCAGACCACGTGGCGTTATTTCATTAGCCGATACCGGTTCGGCCGGATCTGCACTGAGGACCGTCGGATGAAAAGATGATTGGACGCACTGGATCGATTGGTACCGATTCGGTTAAGTAATCTAATCTGGTGCGTTTAAACGAAATCCGACGGCGCTGATTAGATCTGGAGAAGGTCCTCACCTAGGGTTAGATCTCCGGCCACCGGCGGCGAGGTAGCGGCTCAGTAATGGTCGACGGCGGCGATGCAGAGGCTCCGGGTGACGGAAGAGGGCTGGACGATGATCAGCGCGTCGCGGCGGAGTGGAGGGTGGGGACGGCGTTCTCGGGGAGTCTCTGGAGCGGCTGCAGGGCATGGACGGAGGTGCTCTGGGCGACGGTGACGTTCGGGAAGAGATGGCGTCGTCGATTCTCTGCGGAATATATGATCTCAGAGGCGTCAACGTGGGCGCCGGAGAAGGGGGAAAAGGATAGGACAGAGGAGGGAGTACGGGATTACGGGATTACCTAAATCCTTCGGAAATGAGCGGGAGAGGCCGCAGGCGAGCGGATCTCCGGCGAGGAATTTCTCGCTCCGGCGTTCCTATCTGGCTCGGGGAAAAAGGGAAGACAGAGAGGAGGGAGAGGGATATAAGTAGGCGCAAACGGGGCAAGCTTTTACTGCCTAAATCAATGGGATTTATCCCGGGAGGAGAGGACGCTCGCAGTGATCACGGGGAGGAGTAACCGCCGGGGATTGAAGACGATGCTGACTCATGGGTCCCGCAAGTTAGTCTGGCAGCTGGGCTCCACCGTCAGCGGGAGAAGGGAGAGAGAGGGTATACCGATTCGGAAATCGTTGCTGGGCTGCGGGCTGCTTGCGGTGTTGGGCCGGATTTGTCCCCGTGGCCCCCTTTTTATATTTTTCCTCTTTTCTTCTTTTTCTTTTTCTGTTTCTTGTTTATTTCATAACTTTTGCATTTTGGCTTCAATTTGATTCAAACCAGTTTCAGAATTTTTCTAAAAATCAAAGTATCTAAGTGGGACAGTAAGAAACAGGTTTTCAAAATAAAATAAGATTTTCCATGAAACCTTATTAATTTTAGTAAAAGGACTTTCTTGCATAATGCAAAATATAGCATAGGGTTTGATGATAAGTCCTTTGAAATAAGAGATAATACTTTATAAAATAATGTTTGAAATTATCTTTCAAACTTAGTTTTTTTTAAAATACAATCTTTACTAAATAAAACACATTTGTGATTCACTCCTTTGCAAGCAAGCTTGCATAAGTTTGAATAAAAGAAAGGAAATAGTACTTGGATACTTGATCTTTCTTAAAGAAGTTCTTCAAGAAAAATAATAGAAAGTTTAAAATAGTTTTCTAATAAAGCTTTCAAATAGACTCAAAAAGTTTTAAATCCCTGTGAATTTCCAAACATCTCAAGCAAAACAAAACCAAAAAATTTCCCCCAAAATTTGATAAAATCTTGGGTCGTTACATTAAATCATCAAGAGTATATCCCATAGCTCCTCTATGTTTCCTCAATATCTCCAATAATCTTTCTTCTTCCTTTCCTGAAAGTTTAGAACTGATAATAACAGGATATATTTTCTTATCATCAATATAAGCATATTTGAGGTCATCAGGCAAAGGTTTTAATTCAAACACAGGATCTTCTCTAGGTGGCAAAGTGGTACCAAGATCCTCCACAGGTAGATTATGCTTGAGTAATGGTGGTTGACGAAGAAGAATATTGTCAATCTCTTCTCTTTCCTTGGTAAACACATCACTTTCGTGATCTTCCATGAATTGCTGCAAGGCATTATTAGGGGCAAGTGCAATAGAAGCAAGCTGCTCAACTCGAAAATTTTCATTAGGCGTGTCATTTTCATAAGAAGTCTTAGCAAACTTGGAAAAATTAAACTCATAACACTCTCCATTAAACTTAGTAAAATTTTTCTCTTTCTTACAATCTATTATGGCGCCACAAGTGTTCAAAAAGGGTCTACCAAAAATAATAGGACAAGTTTTACTAGCCTCCTTACCAAGTACTAGAAAATCAGTAGGGTACTTAGTCTTACCGCAAAGAACTTCCACATCTCGAACAATACCAAGAGGCCAAACGGTCTCTCTGTTAGCAAGCTGAACAACCACATCAATATCTTCAAGTTCACAAGCGCCAATCTCGTGCATAATTTCTTTATAAAGCTCTAAGGGAATAGCACTTGCACTAGCACCAATATCACATAAACCATAATAGCAATGATCTCCAATCCTGACAGAAATAACAGGAACACTTGTTTTCCTATGCTTTTTAGGATGCGAGAGAACGTTAGAAGCATCTTCACAAAAAAGAATATATTCATCTCCTACATCTTTAGTAACAAGATCTTTTAATATAGCAACAGGAGACTTAATAGTAATTTGCTCATCAGGCTCTGCAGCTTTCTTAGTACTTTTATTAGACACACTTACCAAAGTAGAATACTTCTTTACCTTAGCAGGGAAAGGTGTCTTCTCAATATAAGGTTCAGGAATGATGCTATCAACCGTACAAACTTCTGTAGCTACAGCAGGAATATGACTAATAGAATCTTTGTAAGGCGCATGATATTTGTTCCAATCTTTCTTTGGAACATCAATATAAGAGGCAAAGGCCTTAAGACAATTAGCAAGTATTTGGGAATCAAGACCATAAGCAGCGCTAACACTATGAAAGTCATCGGTTCCCATAAAAGATTTAATGCATTCATAATCATAGTTTATACCTGACTTCCTACCTTTGTCGTTTTCCCAACCTTCAGCATTCTCTTGTATACGGTCAAGAAGTTTCCACTTGGCATCTTCTTTCATATGAGTGAATGATCCAAAACAAGAAGCATCCAAATAATCCTTATCAGGAAGAGTAAGCCGCGCATAAAAATTATCAATAACAATATTATTGGGGAGCTCATGAATGGGGCATTTGAGCATTAGTAACTTCAATCTCCCCCACGCTTGGGCAATACTTTCTCCATCATGAGGCCAAAAATTATATATCTTGTTACGGTCTTTATGAATTTCACTTGGAGGATAAAACTTGGAATAAAAGAGAGGCACAATATCCTCCCATGCCATAGATGGACCATCTTGGAGTAGTCGATACCACTCTTCAGCTCTTCCTTTCAATGATATAGAGAATAATTTCTTCTTGACCTGGCTTGGTGAAATACCTGCACACCTGAACAACTCGCATAATTCATGTATAAACAATAAGTGATCACCCGGATGGACAGTTCCATCTCCTGAATAGCAGTTATCCATAATACGCCCAACAATTTTCATAGGTATTTTAAAAGGATCAATTTCAGCAGGCGGTGGCGGTGGTGGTTCCTCCGCATGTGCAGCAGCAGCAGTAGTAGAAGTGTTTCCAAATAGGAAACCAAATGGAGAGTTCTCCATAGCAGAATAAAAATAAAAGACAAAATAAAACAATACTCACAGTGACGGTTACCTTTTCCAATTCCACTCTTCAATAGCGCTACACTCCCCGGCAAGGGCGCCAGAAAATAGTCTTGATGACCCACAAGTATAGGGGGTGTATCGTAGTACTTTTGATAAATAAGAGTGTCGAACCCAACGAGGAGCAGAAGGTGTTGATGAGCAGTTTTGATCAAGGAATCACTGTAAATACTAGCAAACAGGTTTTCAGGAGTATTTGATAATACGAGTAAATAAAGTGCGAGTAAATAAAAGACAGTAGTAACAATTGCAGCAAGTGGCCCAATCCTTTATTTAGCAAAGGACAAGCCGGTTGTGTTCTTATAATAACCAAACGTTCTCGAGGACACACGGGAGGTTTCTGTCAAGAGCTTTCGCTTCATAGAGCCAATAGTATTTATTGATTTGGTAAGTGTTATGGGGGTGAACCTGTGCTAGCGCACTACCCTTACTAGGATAAATACACACTTGTGATTATACCCCTTGCAAGCATCCGCAAATACAAGTAAGTAATTAAGATAAATCTAACCACAGCCTTAAACTCTAGGATCCTACGCTCCCTGGTGCAATGGTTTTCCAACGGAGGTTTAGGTTTCTGTCACTCCAGCAACCCCACAATCGGTGACCAAATACACAATGCATCTCACTAGGCCCATAAATGGTGAAGTATCATGTAGTCGACGTTCACATGACACCACTAGTGAAATAGCACCACAACAATATCAAACCATTAAATATTTCTCAACAATAATTCACTACTAACATCTTGACTTCTCCCATGTCCTCAAGAACTAAACGAACTACTCACAAGACATCATATGGATCATGATCAGAGGTGAAATAATGGTAAATAACAATCTGGACATAAACCTTAATTCAACGGTTCCACTCAATAGCATCAACTACAAGAGTAATCAACACCAGGAAAGTTTCCCCTATGAATATAACAAGATCCAACTCAAGATGTTACAGCGGGATGGCGAGGTGATGGTGGAGATGAAGGTGCTGGTGATGGAGATGATGATGATGATGATCCCGATGAAGTCCGGTGCGATGGTGATGATGATGGCGACGATCTCCCCTCTCCGGGAAGGAATTTCCCTGGCAGATTTCTCTCGGCCGGAGAGCTTTCTCTCTCTGGTGTTCTCCGCCCCGCAGAGGTGGCTGTGTCTAACTCTGAACCCCCCCTTGACTTAGGTTTTCGGGGACGATGATGTACGCGAAGGGGCGAGACCAGAGGTGGGCCAGGGCCCCCTCACACAGGGCTGGCGCGGCCAGGGGGCTGGCCGCGCCGCCCTAGCGTGTGGGCCACCCCTGGCCCCTCTCGACTCCTCCTTCTGGCTCCGTGAGTCTTCTGGGAAATTATAATTTCTGGGTATTTTTCTGGAATTTTCCTGATCTTCAAAATATGGTCTCCTGATGGTCCTTTTTCCAGCAGAATCCTGACTCCGGCAGCAACTCCTCCGATGATCATCAAACATGTGAAAACAAAGGAAATAACATAAGTATCATGTCTAAATATGAGATATATCAATGAATAATAGTAAATTATGATACAAAATAGTGATGCAAATTGGACGTATCATGGGCCACAAACTATCAGCAAAAGGAGAAGAAGCATACCACCACAAAGAAGTGCACAAAGCAAGATCACCTCGCCGTCACAACAGTCCTCGGCACAGAAGCAGCAAGCACAGATCTCGATCGCCATCACCAAAACAGCACGGTGGAACTCGAAGATCGCGATCCCCAAATGAAAAACGCGACTATGAAGACGATGAAAAAGAGATGGGGGCATCGTGCTTTACCCGCAGGGTTCGCACCACTCCAGTTCCCAAAGGATTCAAGCTACCTCATGATCAGCAAAAATACGACGGATCACAGGAACCACAATCATGGCTCGCAGATTACTTACAAGCAGTTCAAATATTAGGAGGAACCAAAGAAACAGCAATGCAAAGTTTGCAACTACACCTCACCGGCGCAGCAAGGTCATGGTTGAGCAAACTAGAGAAAGAATCTATTGGAAGCTGGGAAGACCTCACAAAGCAATTTACAAGCAACTTTAGGTCGACATACAAACGACCAGCATCAATAGAAGAAGTCAAAGCATGTGTGCAACAACGCGACGAAACACTGCGGGCATACATCCAAAGATGGAGCCTTATCAAAAATTCAGCAGTCGAAGTTTCAGACGAAAGAGCAATAGATGCATTCATCATTGGATTAAGGCGAAGAGACCTAGTCGAGGAGATGGGTAGAATCAAGCCGAAAACAGTGTCAGACCTCATGGACACAGCAAACAGATTTGCAGATGGAGAAGATGCGTGCAACAACAAGCGGACGCGATCTCCAGAGGACGACAGAAGGAATAGATATGGAAGTCAAAGGAGACGACCCCGAAATTACGACACCTACGGCTCCCATAGCCAAGTCGCCGTAGGTTACAAAGACAACAGCTATCAAGGAAGTGATCGCAGAAGCTCGGGATATCGAAGCTACGGAAAGGAGGACTATAAAAAGTTCCCTACAAGAGAATCCAGAGAGTACAACCCATCGCCAGAAGATATGCTCAATGGGCCTTGTCATATACACTCAGCGTTCGTCGATGGGAAGCGAGTATCAAGGCACGCAATGAAAGACTGCACAACATTCTTAAAACTACAAGAGGCAGCGCTAAACAAGCAAACCGAAGCAAGGCGACAAGGATTTGAAGGAAGCAACAATCCTCCGGCAAAACAGCAAGGAAACAACGGAGCTCCTCAAGGACAAGACCAGCAAAACCAGGGACACGACGACGACGAAGGATATGTCCCATCAAAAGGACATATAACAGCAATGATACAACCTGTGCCCAAGTCGAACAAAGAAGAGAAGAGTATAACTCGACAAGTCAACCTAGCAGTCATCTCACCGCCAGCCACAACGGAGTATCTGCACTGGTCAGAACAACCAATCGAATTCAACAGAGAAGACCACCCTATAACAGTGCCTCGGCCGGGAAACGCGCCTTTGGTACTCAAAGCTCAAATCGGCGCGTATGATGTCGACAGAATATTCATGGACGCAGGGAGTGGAATTAACCTGATATACGCAAAAACACTCTGAGCAATGCATATATCACTAGAGTTCCTGAAACCAACAGATTGTTCCTTCCACGGGATCGTGCCAGGAAGTGCCAATTACCCACTGGGTCGAATAGCACTCAATGTTTGCTTCGGCAACCAACAAAACTATAGAAGAGAAAAGCTAGACTTCGAAGTCATGGACTGGCCATCTCAATATCACGCGATCCTCGGACGACCCGCGTTTTCGCGATTCATGGCAGTGCCTCACTATACATATTTGGTACTTAAAATGCCAGGACCAAGAGGAATAATTACAGTGAAAGGAAGTTTTGAAGTTTCAGATCTCTGCGACAGAGAGTTCCACAAGATGGCGACAAATTTTGCGTAATAGCCAACCATGCAGAAAAGGCAAAAAGCGCGACTACAGAGGGCATCAAGCTACTCGAAGGACGTGTCGCGGAGCCCAAAACGAAGAAACCACGAGTAGGAGCATCAGGAGAAGACACAGACGCAAAGGAAAAAGGGAAAGCCATGGCGGCATAAGTATCAAAAGACAATAGAGTAGAGTAAAACAATAAGGCTGTAAAAGCCACGAGTTATGCCAGGGGCAATGCCCTCTAGATCCAGAACACAGGTCACATGCCGAATCTCTTGGGTCACCCCATGTATCTTACATTACAAGTATAATAAAGACGAAACGTTCCTCATATTTGAGTTTACGAGTCTTTCAAAGAGAAAGTGCGGCAAACGCACGAATCATACAATAACGCCCTGAGAATAAGTTTCAGACATATAGTCGCGAAATAAATAAAACTCTCGTGTTCCATATACACCTTACAACATCGGGTTGTCAGAATCATCTACACCTAAAGGGTCTAAGTAGTGAAACTCGCGGAAAAACATGGAGTCTTCTTGCAACAACCTGGCTATAATGCGTCGGGCAGGCTGCAAGGTACTCTCTAAGTGTACTCGAAGGCTTGCCCCACCAGGAGGATAGCTCAGCGACATAGAGCTATAATTGAGTCTTGGCTGCCACTTGCGTAGGCACCCAAGAGCAAAATTGGCACCTGCCACTAGGTTCAGTTCTATCAACCGATGGACTCGCTGGCTGGATCTAAAAACATCAAGAAGCAATGGAAAAGTAGCAGGCAGAGGATTGCGAGGAAGCATGACCGAGTGCATAGTCATGAGAGCTCTCCTACAGCCATCCACTGCCTCACCAATATGCTAGGCACGGTCCTGAAGCAACACAATAGCGCTTCGGCGTCGAGGATCAGACCATAAATTTTCAACACCTGCGGCATCTTTTCCAGAGCCGCACTTCGCTCGGTAACCCGACGATCTTCAGCAGCAAAGTCCAAGCAAGTGCCTATAAGGGCAAAGGATATCATAAAAGTAACAGCAGAGCAAAAAGCGATGAAAATAAGTCGAGAGAAAACCTACATCGCAACATTTCACAAGCGGATTCGACGATACCAAGAATAAAGGAATTGCATTCTTCGTGATGCAAAATCTTCGCCGTCAAGCTGGACACTTCATCACCAAGAGTCGATACCTACTTCGTCAAGGCAGAAGTTTTGCTAGCCTTATCAAATGCCATCTGAGCTTGGCGTTTGGCTAAACTCAAGCGAATCTCAAGGTCAGAAATCCTTGAAGAATATTCTACGCATTGATCGCACCGACTAGGAGGCGATGGAATCTTCAAATTCAACGTATTGGCAGAGAAAGGAGCAGGCCCGCAAGTCAAAGGGTCATCGACATGCGTCAACTGAAAGCAAAAGAAAAGAAAGAAACATCTCAGAAAGGCAGCACAGAACTTCATAAGAAAGATATATTTACATAAGATCACAACCCTATGACTAAAGTTCTCGGGTTGCGTGCAACTAAAAGTTTTTACATTCAGAAAGAAGAAACTTAAAACTACAAAAGAGCCGAGTCTATGCCACCTCAGCATTTTTCTCCGTGGCAGAAGAGGGCACGACAGATTCCTCGCCGGAAGTCGACGGTGGCACTGGATCTTCCACAGCTGCAGGTGGTGCAGCAGATGCCGAAGGGGAAATAAGTGTCACCAGTGCAGGTGCCAACTTCTTCGCCTTCTCGAAGAAAGCCTTCATCTCGTCGCGGGTGCGGCCATGAGGAGTGCTAACCTTCTCCCAGTCAAAGTCCGTACCATGCGCAAGGGACAGTGCGATAGCACCCTCGGTGCCACGCTTAATAGAAAGCCCTTTCAGCTGGAGGGTAGGGTCTTCAGTTGTATCGAAGGACTTGGCAAGATTACTCCGATCGTCCTTCGGAACTGCTGCCCTTCTCTTCGGCCACAACCCGACAAAGAGTCGTGAAAGAACGCGGTTAACTAACTCAAAAGTTTCCTGGATAGATATCCAGTTTCCCTCGAGTAGGTTAACCGCAGTCATCAGAGGATCCTCGTCCGGTGGCAGGGCCGATGGAGATACACCAGTAAATCCTGCACGGCACAAAGAAGGTAGAAAAGAAAAAAAAAAGAGGAAGATGTCAGCACATACAACAGGACAACAGAAGTCGAAAATAGGAGGCAAGGCGAAACACTTACTTTCAGCAGCAGTGGACATTGTGTGGAGACGCTCCGCCACGGCTTGCTCTTGCTGGGCATGATCCTTGTTGGCGTCAGCTAAAGCTTTTTCAGCTTTCTTTGCCTTACCAAGCGCAGATTTCTGCGACTTCTCAGCGTTTGCCTTGGCAGTGGCCGCAGCATCGTAAGCTTTCTGAGAAGCACGGAGCTCCGCCTCCAGCGATGCAATACGGGCATTGGCTGTTGCTAGAGCAGCTATAATGGAAGAAGAAAGGAAGTCAGATAAATAGCACAAGATATGCCAGGAGGAACAACCATGAATGGATGTAGAACATACCTTCGGAAGCTTTCGCAACCTTTAGGTACTTAGCGCATTCGGTACCCAAGGCGATAAATCTCTTCAATAAAGCCTGAGAAGAAAAAGAAAAAGAGTGGGAAAGAAGTGCAAGCGTATGCAAGGGAGATAAGTCAGGAGAAATTACTCACATCATGGGGGGAAGCCGAGGATTCATGGGCTTCCAGAGAAACTTCGGGTTCTTTAGCTTTCTTCACGCGCTTGGGGTTTCGGGGGACAGGAACCTTCTTTACAGAGGCCCTGGTAACCCTAGGCGCAACTTCTTGAGCCGGGGGCTCATCACTAACAGCATGAGAAATTGAAGGAGTAGCTGTGGCAGCTTTTGACGGTTCTTCGTCATCTCTGCACGAAGCAAAAAAAATTATAAGTAACATGACGGAAACAAGGCAAGAAAAGATGCAAATGAAGAACTCAAATAAAAAGACTTACGACGCCAGGAGGTCGAAGAGATCCATATCTTCTGTCAAGACAGGAGATTTCTCCGCAACTGCTTGTCGCAAAGAGGAACTCGAAGAAGCAAACTCGTCGACTCGTTTCCTCTTCTTGTCCAAGCCAGTGTCTTCAGGCTGCACAGGAGGAAGCGATGTCGACGAACTAGTATCCTCTTCTGATTCTTCGGCATCATCTCTGTCCTGATTGTCATCAGCCTCGGGGGCTTCAGATACAGACCTGGCCAGATCAGCCGGAAGGGGCCCTGCCTCTGGAAGAGGGGGGCGTGAGAGGAGAAATTGGTGTTCCTGCACACAAATGCGTTATTAGAATAAGTAAGGAAAAGGAAGACATAGTTTGAGAAACACGGAACTCGACAACAAGAAGACAGTAAGCAGATATATACCTCAGGAAGAGGGTGCACAGAGTCAAAGAAATTAGCAGTCAAATCAGCAACTGCATGTTCTTTGGTGAGCTTGGTGAGATTCCTGACTCGCTTGTCGACATCTTCTTTCGATATCAGATCTTCAGAGATGCGGGTAGAATCTTCCAAGCCGGAGTAACTCCAAAGTTTGGTAAGGCGGTGTTGTAGGGGTTGAACTCGACGTTGAATGAAAAACGCCATGAGTTGAATACCCGATAAAGTGCCTCCTTGACCTCCTTTTAAAGCTTTGATGCGAGAAAGAAGAGGAAGAATTTGTTCGACTTCCGCATCTGAGGGGAGCGTATCCCACGAAGCTAATTTCTTTACCTCCTGGGAAACATCAAAAGGAGGTAGGCCGTATTCATCTTCAGGAGAGGATTTGCGGTCCTTGATATAGAACCACTTGGTCCTCCACCCCTGGATAGATGCGGCCATAGAAAATTCAAGGTATTGTGCTTCAGGGCGCACAGAAACAACGGCCGCACCCAGTTCGGGTTTTCTGGCCAATGCAACATTTGGGCGGAGACGAAAAATTGACCTCCAGAGAAGAAAGTGGGGCTCAATGCCCAGGAACGACTCACAAAGAGTCACGAAGCAAGCAATATGCAGAATGGAATTTGGTGTGAGCTGGTGAAGCTGCACACCATAAACAAAGAGGAGCCCACGGAGGAACTCGTGGGCAGGAAGAGAAAGACCACGGAGGAGGAAAGCGAGGAACATTCCCCGATAACCACTCAGGGGCTTCGAGATCCGCTCCGTGCTTGGAAACTTGATTGAATCTTGGGCGGAAATGAGGCCGTCCGTCTGGGCCTTCTCCACCTCCTTCTCCATGATGGCGAAGGTCACCCAGCTGGTCGCGGCGTTCGCTTTTCCCTTGGCCATGGCGTTCTTGCTCGCTAGGTGCTTCACGCGCATCTATCAGATCTGTGCCTGGGGGCTATGCGCGAAAGGAGAAGGAAGCAAGAGCAGCAATGGCGGCGGTGGCGGAGAGAAAGAGCTGGTAAACAGTACGATTCCCCACGATCCCCCTTATACATCTTCTGGGAGAAGGATCATGGGCTGAGACGTGGCGCAAAGATAGGAAACGGTAAGCCCACTAACGGTCAAAAGTTAAGAAATTTACAGTACTGCCCATGCAACGGTTCGCAATGGTACAGAGTGACATACTCATTGATGTCATAAAGACGATAATATAAGAAAGAGGAAAAAATGGCACCGACAAGTGCAAAATAGGTGCACAAGACTATATATGAAGGAGTTTCGATTATAGCCATGGGGGTTACTATTTTCAAAGATGGTGAATACAACCTCTCTCTTGAGTGGTGGATTAGTATTCGATGACAAGATGTTCTTAAAAATATCTCGAGTTGAAGTATGATGGACTACGCTATATTTTTGAGCCTATACTCGAAAAAGTTTTTTTCGACTATAGCCTCGGGGGCTACTCCCATCGGGAGCGCTGAGCGCGCACCCGACGATATTTCTTGGTAAAGCATTGGAGTTGGAGAAGAGCAGGAATGTTACTCCCATCGGGAGCAAGTTTTACGGTTGAAGAAACCCGAAGTTTTTCAGTCAAAATTTGACTGCGACATGAGATTCTCGAGTTACGTTATCGCAATGCAACTCGAATGCCGTGACTTGTCATGAAGGTAAGACCCCGGGATCCGTCCTGTGTGGCCTGGTATACGCACATGGATGCGCTCTGCTGGTATGTATCCGTGTCTTCGACGCGAAGAAAATCCTGGTGGACGCACTGGGTACCCTGAGAACCACTGGGATTCATTCTTTGTAAGTCCTAAATGCGGCAAAAGAATGGGTTTGACCGGTATCCTGAATTCAAATCCAAGGGGATTGAATTTGAAGTAGGTGACAAGTATCTGTTCCGGCAGTTAACTGGCCTCTTGATCCGTCAGAGTTGTTAGGCTTGCTCATCAAAACCCCTTGCGAAAGAATATCATGAAAATAAGTCGAAAGACCAAGTCGAAGATTTGAAGAAAAAATTGAAGAATTGATCAAGTCGAAGATTAGAGATTCAACCCAAATCTGCAATTCTGGTAGAATCTCAGGGGCTACTGACAAGGGTATAGCTAATAGAGCCCATTAGTTGAGTACCCCTAAGGCCCGTATAGCTAGGCCCAATTGTAATGATAGTCGAATATGAGTTCCTACCGTATGTCGATATTGTAATCTGTATCGGACCCTACCCGATCCTCGAGACCTGGCCATCTATATATAGGGGCCAGGAGGGGACGGTGTAGGGCAGATTGAAAGCAAGCCAGGTTTAACACCCAAAGTTTACTTTCGATGCACACCTATTTCGACTAACTTTACCTTCGAGTTCATCCAACGCCCTATCTCCCTGATCCTAAGTCCTTCATCTAGGACATTTGTCGAGTTAAACCCTCGTCAGTAAGTGAATCACAACAGGAGAACTCATCATCAACCCCTCTGTAATCTTCTCAATGCATGAGTCCTTCTCCTCGCTGGTCTGTGGATAACTAGACGGATAAAGCTCGACAATGGTTTTAACACAAACCTCACACTCCTTCGTGTCGTGCAGAAATACCTCCTTGATCCTTTTTTAGCGCAAACGCTAGGAGCTCTGGCTATTCATTAAGAAGAGGGAAAATGATCCAGTTTATAGGGAAACTAGATCGAAAACCATAAAACTTGAGAACCCGACATGCGAACTACTCCCAAAGCCCAAAACAACAAAGCAACAAGGAAAAACACAAAGGCAACCAAAGCCTACCACATATTCAACGATTCCCCACATAGGATGCAACAATTGCATCACTCATGTACTCTCAGTCGCCTTCTTCTTGGCGCCGACCTTTCTGCCTTTGGGCTTTTTCACCTTCTCCATCTTTTTCACAAGGGAGCCAAGCATCGTGATGGTCCAAGACGACAATGGGGTCTTAAACTTGTCGTTGAAGGCGGCAAGGGCATCATCATCAAACTTAGTGTTCTCTTCTAGAAGGCCCAAAGAGCGCGCGAGCAACTCCTGAGTTGTAGCATCCTTTCGCTTCCGCTTCTGCTTCTCGATGCGAGCATTCCGACGAGGTGTGGTGGCCACCTCCGTAGGAGCATGGACGCGCCTAGAGCCCGGCGTAGCAAGGATCGGCGGAGGCAATGGCCGAAAAACCAATGACAAGAAGGCATTGCGCTTGTCGGCGATAGGATCTTCTGGATCAACTTGAATGTCCTCTGTAGCCACGGTTGAAGGAACAATGACACTGGCGTCAACAGAGATCTCTTCCAAAGGCCCATGCAAGGGCGACATGGGCGCCTGCTTTTTCGAAGCCAAGATGGCTAAGAAATCGCAAAGCTTGGTGGAGTCGTCCACCTCAAGATCAACTGGAGCTTCAACAAAAAGCTCAGCCAACCCAAAGCCCCCAGCATCAGCAAAGATGGAGTCCTGAAGACCCTCAAGAGATGCAGCAGTATCTTCATGTGCATCCGGTAGCAGAGGTAAAGGGCCAGCGGAGCACTCGGGAGACAGATGAACGTCGTCCAAACCAACAAGAGGCGAGCCGAATACACCATGGACAGGCGAGAAGGGGCCGAAGATCTCAGAGAGCTTAGCATCCATTAGCCCATCATCCGAAGCACGAGCAGGGGTGCACCCAACACCACAGGTAGAAGATGCCTTCACACGCTCCCAACTTCCAATAGCACGCGCTAACCAAAGCTTGATTGCAGCAGCCTCATCCCGCAGGGGCCGAGTCACCTCTTCAATATGATCCGCAACAAGCTCGAGGAGCTTCGTGCACAGAGAAGCAAACTAGGCCTGCAAGTCAGAGTCCCGAATGATGCGGACAAAGGCATCCCCACCAACCTTGGGAGGGGAAGATGGCGAGGCAGTCGGTGATGATTGGCGCACAACCTCGGCCCAGGTCCAGGACTGCGAAGGGCGAGGAGAACCAGCAGATGAAGGGCGGATTGGAGATCTAGGAGAACCACCAACTAAAGATTGGCAGTGACAGCAATGGATGCAACAGAAGGGCTCCCGATAGGTGCCAACTTGGTGGCCACGTTCGAGACAGCGGAAGCATCGCCCTCGAGCCCACCTCTTGATGGCGAGGCTCCGCTCCAACGCTTCCACCCTCGAAGATGGGGGCGGAATGGCTCAGCCTGAGTGACGGCCAGAACCCACTTGCTGCCAGCCCCGCTCTTCGCCCAGGCCCGCGGCAGGAGCAGGGGCCCACAGGGCGAAGCCGAAGAGAACTCTGGCAGCCGCATCGGCGATTCGTCAGCGGGATCTTGGGGGCTTCCGGGGCAGCAGAGGAGTAGCCTCTCTGTTGAGGAGAAGACTATCGGCCGACCTGAAGGGAGATGGAGGCAGAGAGCCTGGCGCCGGTGGCAACTGATGACGAGGAGCAGAGGGCTCGTTAGCCATCGAGGCGAAAGAAGGCAAACGTCGCGGGTCCCAGCGAGGCTGCAGGAGACGAAGGTGGCCGGGAGGAGGCCGCGGCGAGCCTAGACGCTGCAACAACAGAAGACCTGGGCACCAGCCAGGAGGAGCACCGTTGTCGCGACACCAGCGACAACAGCGCATGATAGCCGAAGGGGCGGG
Organism: Dactylis glomerata; assembly: GCA_007115705.1. Lineage (NCBI taxonomy): Eukaryota > Viridiplantae > Streptophyta > Magnoliopsida > Poales > Poaceae > Dactylis > Dactylis glomerata. Next base: position 797,927 of record QXEO01000429.1, read on the forward strand.
GAGAGGGCGTGGAGGGGAACCTCAATCTAGTCGCTGTGGCAGCAGGGGAGTCCGGATGAGGGAGATCAGCGTGGCGGCGATGGCGGAGGCCGGGGCGCACGTCCACCGCGACTTCGGTGAGGGTGACGCTAGGCTTCGAGTTGGGCAGAAGGAGGGCGTGGATAGGAGCCCGGAACTATGCTCGAAGCAGGCAAGGACGGCCGGAGCAGGGAGATCACGGCGGCGGCGGCGCGGGCGCGTGGTCCGTCGCGGCCATGGTCGCGAGAGCTGGGCCGAGCCGTTCTTGCCCGAGTCTGGATGCGCCTTTTACCTCCTTGATCCTCACTGCGGCTTCAATGACACACCTGGTATAGCCCATGAAGTTGTTATCCGGCTGAAAGCCGAAGATGGTGAGCTTAACTAGATTGTCATGCTTGAAATCAGAATCACATGTTTTCCACTGCACATCCGTTATCTCAGAATATGGCTCGTAAGGATACGATACACACCAGTGGTCCCATACTGTGATGCATAGCTCTTCTAGCGATGGTGCAGCTTCAAGGATGAACACTGTTCAAGTGATGTCACAATCTTCAGGAAGATGATCAAGATTCACAATCCGTAGTTTGCCTAACACAGGTGCGAGCAGGCTTGGTCTTTCTGGGCGAACCCAAATCTGGAACAGATCATATATAGATGGTAAATTAAACCTTATTCAAATTTGCAAAAATAGTTAAATTCTCAAAGGACAAACATGTGCTTCATGTTTAGATCTTATGAGCTGCCCTACATGATCAAGATCATCTTTATGTAATCATACATGTTGTGTTTGTTGGGATCCAATGAGTATTGGTACTATGTTAAGTTGATGTGCTGAATTATATATTTTATGTTATCTCTATGTTGTTTATGATCTTGCATGCTTTCCGTTGCTAGTAGCTATCTTGGCCGAGTAGATGCTAGTGACTCTAAGAGAGAGTATTTATGCTCGATAGTTGGGTTCATGCCTCTATTTAATTTGGGGGAGTGACAGATACCTCTAAGGTTGTAGATGTGCTATTGCCACTAGAGGTAAAACAACATTCTTGTGTCCAAGGACATTTGCTTTGTTTACTTTACGCACTTTGCTTAATGCTGTTATCCATTGTTTACAACTTAATACTCAAGGGGTACTCAGACGACTCCCCACGAGTGGATTATTTGTCATAGATGCAGTTGGATTATAGTCTATGTATTTTGTCGTAATGCCCAGAGTGAATCTCATAGTGATCCTCATGACATATGTATGTTATATTTACTCTATCAATTGCCCAACTGTAATTTGTTTACCTAGCATACTTTTATTTATCTTGTGGAGAGACGCCACGAGTGAACTGTGGACCCCTGTCCAATTTCCTTTCCATAGCTTTACCGTTTTACTATTACTCGCTATGTTTACTTTCTTGCATACTATTATTTTTTTACCACTCGATACGCTCAATCTGTCGTGGGGATGACTTAGGGGGCGCACCACGGGCCGGGCAATATGCCGGCTGGCATCCCAGGAGTCCCCACGGCTTCAGCACGAGAAGACCGGCTCTGCCCGAAGGGCCGGCTGCGCCAGCAGCCGGCTGATGACTCCACCGTGGAGAACTAGAGCCGGGCGATGGAGACAAAACTCCTCAACGGCTGTCTAGCCAAAAGCGGAACGGCCCCGACAAGGTCGGCAGGGGCGCAGGACAGGAGTGACAAGCGCCACGACCACGTCCAACCAATGAGGGATCGAAGACCCTTCCCCACGACGGGATCCGAGGCAGAGGAGAGGGGATATGCCCTCCAGATGCCGGTCCAGGGAAAAGACACTTTATAAAGTGTCTTTGCCAGAGCAGGGTCGGAGGATCACGCCAAGGACGCCGCCGCCGACGAGCCGGCAGCCGGCCGAATCGCCACCTAAACCTGTAACCAGGCCCCCGTCTATATAAGGGGGCCTGGACCCTTAGCATAGGGGAGATCCAATCTTCTTCTTCCTCCTCTAGCCGAACAGCTCGAGGAGCACTGTAATCGCTACTACTCAATCAATACGAAGCAGGCAGGAAGTAGGGGTTTACCTCCAACCGGGAGGGCCCTGAACCTGGGTAAACCGAGGTGTCTCTGTTGGCACAATCCCGAGCCGGACCCATCATCACCAACGTCGAGCCCCTCCGATAAGCCTCCCCATGGCTACTGTCCCTAAATTCCCACGACAGTTGGCGCCCACCGTGGGGCAAAGCGCGGTGGCAAGCGGAGTCAAGTTCCGGCCGGGACTCTCCGGTGAGAAGGTCGCCTCCGGCCTCGTCCGGAGGTTCGGCACCTTCAACTGCGTTGATGACAACTTGGCCCACTTCAAGAACGGCTTTGGCAACAGCGGCTCCTTCCTCGACGTCGGCGGTCACCGCTTCTACGTCGCCAAGCCCTTCCCGGAGGAGATCACCGATGTCTTCGACTCCCTCTGCGATGGAGGCTCGAGCTGCGGTGAAAGCAGCAATCTTGGCGCCATGGTTGAGGTGATGACCCTGGGAGAGGATGAGGGCGGCGACCTACCGCGCCCCGATCCCCTGTCGCTCGAGCGCCCACCTCCTCAGGAGCAAGACGCTCCACTCCCAGAGCGGGACGCCCCGGACGTCTCCATGGTGGACCTGCGCGTTCCCCTCGACCGCGTCATCGATCCCGCCCGGGTCACCGAGGCCCTAGAGCGGACGCGTCTCGTCCTCCTCGGCAAGGTGGCTGAGGACGAGGCCAACCGGCGCCGCGCGAGCACCACGCTCAGCGAGTTCTACGACGTGCATGGAGACGCACCGACCGAGCTCGCCCGCGACTCGTGCCGCGGCTTCGCCACCGTCGTCCCCGGCCAGTTCCAGCGGTCGCCATCGGCAAGCCGAGGCCGCGGAGGGCGTGGACAGGTCGGCCGTGCTCCGAGCGGCAACGCCCAAGGCCGCCGCGCCCAGCAAGGCGGCGGAGCAAGCAGACCATGTTCGATCAAGGAGTCAGCGCCAGGGTCGGAGTCCCAGGCTTGCCCATCGGCGCTGCACATCCACTTGTGGCTTGACCACACCAAGGCGCTCCCCAGAGGATCTGCTAGCTCAAAGCGAGCGGCTTCCGACCAAGGAGGCCCGGGGGCTGCAGGCAGCGGTCATGGGCGCAAAGAGGGCAAGTACACCCTCGATGCTGTGCTTGATCAGCCGTGCAAATTTCACACCTCCCCGGGCAGGGAAGCGACCCACTCCACGCGTCAGTGCCGTTTCATGAGAGAGCTGGAGCAGCTCGCTCGGCAGATCCCTGGTACGTCGCAAGCGCAACTGGCTAAAGGTCAGGAGGACCAACAGCGTGACCTGGCTGGAGGTGAGCCAGATCAAGATGATGACTTCCCGACAGATGTGGAGCAGTATCACATCTTCACTACCCCCGGCAAGGACAAAAGGAGCGACCTTTGGCATGAGGCAGAGGTGAACGCCGTGATGCCTGCAGAACCCCAGTTCATGCATTGGTCCGAGGCGGCCATTACCTGGGGGCGCGAGGACCACCCGAGGTTGATGCCCAGCCCTGGAGAGTATGCTCTGGTCGTGGATCCTGTCGTGTGTTCCGATACGCACATGTGCCGTTTCTCCCGCGTGCTCATCGATGGCGGTAGTAGTATCAACCTTCTTTATCGAAGCTCTCTGGAGAAGTTGGGCATCCCGCTTGCTCAGCTGAAACCTAGCCGGCTCACCTTCCATGGCATCGTGCCTGGGCATTCTTGCACCCCTTTGGGCAAGGTACAGCTGGAGGTTCTCTTCGGAAAGAAGGGGAATAGCCGCCGCGAGCCCATCTGGTTCGAGGTGGTGGACGTCAGCAGTCCCTACCACGCGCTGCTAGGCCGTCCAGCCCTGGCCAAGTTCATGGCGGTTCCGCACTACGCCTATCTGAAGATGAAGCTCCCAGGGCCCAGAGGTGTGATCACAGTCTCGGGAAACTTCAAGAAGTCCCTGGCCTGCGCAAAGGAGAGCTCGCAGCTGGCGGAGGCGCTGGTCGTCGCCGAGGAGAAGAGGCAGCTTCTGCATCATGTGGAGCTGACCCAGCAAGACGTACCGGTTCGCCAGTCGCTTGTGGAGCAATTCAAGCCGGCCAACGACACCAAGAAGATCCTGCTGGACGAGAGCGACCCCTCCAAGTACGTCATCATCGGCATCGGCTTGTCTGCCAAATAGGAAAACGAGCTCACCAGCTTCCTCCGTGAGAATCGGGACATCTTTGCATGGTCTCCAAAGGACATGCCTAGAGTGCCGAGGGAGCTGGCTGAGCACGCATTAAACGTCCGGCCGGATGCCAAGCCGGTCAAGCAGCCGCTGCGGCGGTTTGCAGAAGAAAAGAGGAAAGCTATTGGCGAGGAGATTGCCCGGCTCCTTGCAGCCGGCTTTATCATGGAGGTGTTTTACCCTGACTGGCTCGCGAACCCTGTCTTGGTTCTGAAGAAGAATAACACTTGGCGAATGTGTATCGACTACACCAGCCTCAACAAGGCTTGCCCCAAGGATCCTTTCGCGCTGCCACGAATTGACCAGGTGATCGACTCCACAGCCGGCTGTGACCTGTTGTCTTTCCTGGACGCCTATTCAGGCTATCACCAGATCCCGCTCTTCCAGCCGGATCAGATCAAGACCTCCTTCATCACCCCATATGGAGCCTACTGCTACGTCACCATGCCGTTCGGCCTGAAGAACGCTGGAGCCACTTACCAACGAACCATGCAGCGATGTCTGCAGGAGCAGATTGGGAGAAACGTACACGCTTATGTGGACGACGTGGTGGTGAAGACCAAGCAGAGCGGCACGCTCTTGGGCGACCTCAAGGAGACCTTCACCAACCTGCGGCGCTATCGCATGAAGCTCAACCCTGAGAAGTGCACCTTTGGTGTGCTGGCTGGGCAGCTCCTAGGTTACATCATTTCCCAGCGTGGGATCGAGGCTAACCCCTCGAAGATAAAAGCCATCGAGGCCCTAGAGAAGCCCACCCAGCTCAGAGATGTACAGAAGTTTGCTGGTTGTTTGGCCTCGCTTAGCCGGTTCGTCGGCCGGCTCGGGGAGAAGGCCATGCCGCTGTACCAGCTGATGAAGAAGACGGACCACTTCGTTTGGTCCCAGCGCGCTGACGACGCCTTCAATGACCTCAAGCGAGCCTTGTCCACCGCGCCAATCTTGGCAGCGCCGGCTCCACGAGAGCCAATGCTGCTCTACATCGTAGCAACCCCGCGCGTCATCAGCGTGGTGATCGTAGTGGAGCGCACCGAGGAAGGCAAAGAGTTGTCGGTTCAGCGCCCGGTATACTACTTGAGTGAGGTGCTCCCTCTCTCCAAGCAGAACTACCCGCACTATCAGAAGGTCGCGTACGGCGTGTACATGGCGGCCAAGAAGCTGAAGCACTACTTCGAGGAGCACCCAATCACGGTGGTGAGCACCACTCCGCTCTCGGAGATCATCGGGTGCAAAGACGCGTCAGGAAGAGTGGCTAAATGGGCGATCGAGCTCACGGCTCATACCATTCAGTACAAGCCCAGGACGACGATCAAGTCACAGATCATAGCGGATTTCTTTGCTGACTGGGGAGAACACCAGTACCTGCCGCCGGCTCCGGACTCCACCCACTGGCGCATGCACTTCGATGGCTCCAAGCTACTCGGGGGCTTGGGAGCCGGCGTCGTCCTCACCTCTCCAAAGGGGGACAAGCTGCAGTACGTCCTACAGATGCACTTCCGTGCATCAAACAACGTCGCTGAGTACGAAGCCCTGGTGCATGGGCTCAAGATGGCCAAGCAGATTGGTATCAGGAGGATCCTTTGCTTCGGAGACTCTGACCTGGTAACGCACCAGGTCTCAGGGGACTGGGACGCCAAGGACGCCGACATGGCCTCCTATCGCTTCTACGTGCAGCAGCTCAGCGGATTCTTCGAGGGCTGCGAGTTCCACCATGTCCCCAGAGCAAACAACGAGGAAGCGGACCGGCTGTCCAAGATCGGCTCCACCAAGCAGGATATCCCAGCCGGGGTGTCCCTGGAGATCATCCACAAGCCGTCTATCAAATCTTCGCCGGAGTCCATATCCATCTATGTGCCTGGAGATCCAGCCCCGGCCCAGGTACCGCCGCCGGACCCGGGGGCTGCCGTCTCGGGGTTGAAGGAGGCAGCCGGCCAGCCCAGCGCGGCCGGCTCGACGAAGGACAAGGGGATTGCGGCTCCACGCCCGCTCCCCCAGCCGGACAATCAGGCGAGGCCGGCTCAACGACGGGCCCGAGGGCTGCTGACCCTCTGGTCGCCAGTGTCTTCCACATACGGGAGATACCTTCCTGGGCGGAGCCATTCTCCAACTACCTCATCACTGGGGACTTGCCACAAGACGAAGCGGAAGCTAGGCGAATTCAGCATCGAGCTGGGGCGTACACCATCATCAATAGCGAGCTGTACAAGCGCAGCGTGTTAGGCATCTACCAGAAGTGCATCGAGCCGGAAGAAGGGACAGAGCTGCTAAGAGAAATACACCAAGGGGAGTGCGGACATCACGCATCTTCCAGAGCCTTGGTGGCCAAAGCCTTCCGCCATGGCTTCTACTGGCCAACGGCCAAGCAGAATGCGGAGCAGCTGGTGAAGCAGTGCAACGGCTGCCAACGCTTCTCCAAGCACAGAAACACTCCGGCAGCAGCCCTCAAGACCATCCCGCTCACCTGGCCATTCGCGGTCTGGGGCCTGGACATGGTAGGGCCATTCAAGACCGCACCCGGGGGCTTGACGCATCTGCTGGTTGCTGTGGACAAGTTCACCAAGTGGATTGAGGCCAAGCCAATCAAGAAACTCGATGGTTCGTCCACGATCAAGTTCTTCAACGAGATCATCACCAGATATGGAGTTCCCCACAGCATCATCACCGACAATGGGACGAACTTTGCGAAGGGAGTCTTTGCTGATTACTGTGGTCAGAAAGGCATCCGGCTTGACTTAGCGTCAGTAGCGCACCCTCAGTCAAATGGACAAGTGGAAAAGGCAAATTGGCTGATCCTGGCCGGCATCAAACCAAGACTGGTCGAGCCTCTCGAACGCTCAGCCGGCTGTTAGGTCAAAGAGCTACCCTCAGTGCTCTGGAGCCTGCGCACCACTCCAAATCGCTCTGTCGGCTTCACACCTTTCTTCCTAGTCTATGGAGCAGAGGCGGTGTTACCCACATACATTGAGTTCGACGCGCCCAGAATTGTCCAGTACACGGATAAACAAGCAAAAGAAGCTCGCGAAGATGGTGTCGACCTCCTCGAGGAGGCTCGAGAGCAGGCTCTGGCTAGATCAGCGCTCTACCAGCAGCAGCTGCGACGATACCACAGCCGGAAAATTCGCCCGCTCGCGTTTCGCGAAGGTGATCTCGTACTCCGGCTGGTCCAAAGCACTAAAGGCATGCACAAGCTGTCTTCTCCCTGGGAGGGACCGTTCATTGTCAGCCGGGTGTTGGGCAATGGGGCATATTACCTCATCGACGCACAAGAGCTCAGAAAGAACAAGGCAGATAACTCTGACAAGGAGACCGAGCGTCCCTGGAATGTCAGTCTCCTAAGACATTTCTTCTGCTAAGGCAAAAGCTTGTACCCCAAAAAACGTGTCAATGAATAAAGGAAAACGGAACGGCTAGTTACGGCCGGCTCCGAGGAAAACACTTCGTGTATATTTTGCTTCCTGCGTTATTCACTTGACCGGCAGCCGGCTCCAGGCACCGAGCCACAGCCGGCAGCCCCAAAAAAATCGATCTCTCGCCAGCCGGATGAGTACTACGTATGAAGAAGGTCTCGAGCCCAATCTCCACCTTCCGGCTCCGCGCAGCCGGACGGGAAGGAGCCGACAGACCACATACGAGGGAAAGCCGCAGAGCAGAACCACAAACGATAGAAAAACCGCTCAACCAGGCGTTAAGGGCAGTGTCTGTTAACTAAGTGTTGGCTAGCACGAGTCGGGGGCCCGACAGACCGAAGTACTACTTCTCACTCCGCGGCACGCTCCCACCCTAGGCCGGCATTCGGCCGCCGGCCCAAGGGAGACCGACCGGCACCAGGCTGCCGGTTGGGGGTAGAAGGGCCGAAGGGTGGGAAGATTAAGGAAAAGGTTGAGGGAACCGGGCAAAGGCAAAACCAGCGAATAGTTGATAGACACAGGCTCTCGACGTTTGGGCTGAGAAGCCATGCCCAAGAGGTTCGAAGCTAGAGCTACCTCGCTCGGCGTCGGCACCGTTCGCGAAGAGTCAGTTTCGAGCCAGCTGATAGTCCAGCTACCCCAAAACTCGGGGGCTAGGGGGAAAGGGAATTGGCCCTCAGAAGCAGGCCGGCTCCATTACCTCGCCGGCTGTTCGTTCAGCTGGCGCTGTGATACGATCAGCAAACGAGCAACGAAATCGAAACTTAACACTCGCAAAGCAACGGCTAGAGCCGGAAACTAGGAGATCTACTCCAATCGTGGCTTGGGACACGCGAAGGCTCGGGAAAGGAAATGTGCCGGCTTTGACCTCGCCCGAGCCGGTACAAGACTTAGACTCCGCTCCAACTCCGCGGAGCCGGGACTGGTCCATTCCCCCCGGAGCCGGCAAGCGGAAGCACCGTTCCCTCCGCGTTGAAGCCGGAAGAGCCCGCCCGGAGCGTCTGCGCGGGCCAGTGACCATCGTGGTCCCTATCTACAGATTCGCGTGATAGCGGTTTCGCTAAGAGAAGAACCATCGCATCACAACGGTGTCGAGCGGGAGACGCTTGCTCGATGGCAAAGGCACACAGTGAAGAAAAGACGTTCACACAGCAAGCAAAGATTTGCACGAAATTAGAAGAGTCCATTAAGTCTGGCGATTACAAAAGTCCCCTAAACTACTACCCTAAGGGCGCCAAGAATCCCTCGCCCGGGAGATCCTCGCTTTCTTCGGCCTGGCGCGAGCGCCGCATGAACTTCGTCCCGGAGAAGCCCACGCCGGAGGCCGATGAAGCCCCCGTCCTTCACGGCTGGGGGGCCTAAGTGCGGGCGGAGAGGGTGGCGCCGAAGAAGCAGACGGTGAACTCCTTCTTCCCGTCCTGACGGGTGAGGAGGATGAACCAGCCCTCGTGCGCGCCGTAGTCGAGGAAGAACTTCGACCACCCGTCGCGGAAGTAGCACACCCCCTGGCCGTCGTAGTAAACTTCGACGTGGTATGATGGCTGGCCGCCGCTACATTCCCGCAGCTTGGCATAGGCCATCTCCTAGCCTTCCATCGAGTCCGTGAACCGGGACGGAAGGCGGAGGCGGTCTCGAGACCCGGCGAGCGCAGGAACGATGCAGGTGGACCACCCCTGGGCCGAAATATAGGTCGGCGGTTGGAGCGCCGGTTTCTCCAGCCAGGGCCGCGACGGGCCTAGCTGAGGACGGGCCGCCGCGCGGGACCCCGCGGGAGTGGCAGCAACCCTGAAGACCGCCGGGGCCTTCTTGTTTTTGCTCCCCAGTGGCCGCCCACGACGGCGAGACGGCGAGGGAGCAGTGGCCGCCGCGGAAGCGGTCTTCTTCCCGCTTCCCTTCGGACGGCCTGGCCCCCGCTTCTCCGGGACGCCCGCATCACCGGAAGCTCCAGCCGTCGGGGGCGCGACGGAGGCAGAAGCAGCGGCGGAGGCCTTCGCCGCGAGAGCCTCCAAGGTACTCTTGTTGCGGCTCCCTTTCGGGCGACCGCGTTTCCGAGGTACGGAAGGCGCCGCCTCCGGCGCCTCGACCTCCTTCTCGCTCCCCTCCGGGACCTTGTCATCGCTGGCAGTGGAGCCGCTAGGGGACGACATGACCGGGCTGGTTTCGGAAAGGCGAAGCTCGAAGTGAGGGGAGAAGTGGGGGATGCCCTGCGCAGTTAGCACGCTGGGTATTTAAAGAAGAGCGGCGAAGGGATAACCCCCGACGTTTCGGAAACCAACTTCCGCATCGTGTGCCGCCGCAACAGTTGCCGCAGCGGATCGTGAGAGGAATTGATGGGACATGTCGCTGACGTGCGCCAGCCCACCTCGCATGATGACTCGGGAAGTTATGACGGTGATGATTCCGAAGTCAAATGACAAGACTGGCCACTGGCGCGCTGCGCCGGCCGCCGCGTGGAAACACGACCCGAGGTGGTGCAAGTTCCCAGGAGGCAACACGCCGGCTCGCGACCCCCAGCCGGGCCGCATCGTGGAGCCGGTTCGTCCCGAGACGGCCGGAGAAACTCCGCAAGGCCCAGCCTCGACAACTAGAGCGACCAGGCCGGACCAAAAATCTTGGGACTTCGACGAGGACAAGCAAGACTTCGGCGAAAAGAAGAACCCGCCGAAGCCCCATGCTAGCCCATGAGACTTCGCCAGTTTCGGGGGCTAGTGTCGTGGGGATGACTTAGGGGGCGCACCATGGGCCGGGCAATATGCCGGCTGGCGTCCCAGGAGTCCCCATGGCTTCAGCACAAGAAGACCGGCTCTGCCCGAAGGGCCGGCTGCGCCAGCAGCCGGCTGACGACTCCACCGTGGAGAACTGGAGCCGGGCGATGGAGACAAAACTCCTCAACGACTGTCTAGCCAAAAGCGGAACGGCCCCAACAAGGTCGGCAGGGGCGCAGGATAGGAGTGACGAGCGCCACGACCACGTCCAACCAATGAGGGATCGAAGACCCTTCCCCACGATGGGATCCGAGGCAGAGGAGAGGGGATATGCCCTCCAGATGCCGGTCCAGGGAAAAGACACTTTATAAAGTGTCTTTGCCAGAGCAGGGTCGGAGGATCACGCCAAGGACGCCACCGCCGAGGAGCCGGCAGTCGGCCGAATCGCCACCTAAACCTGTAACCAGGCCCCCGTCTATATAAGGGGGCATGGACCCTTAGCATAGGGGAGATCCAATCTTCTTCTTCCTCCTCTAGCCGAACAAGTCGAGGAGCACTGTAATCGCTACTACTCAATCAATACGAAGCAGGCAGGAAGTAGGGGTTTACCTCCAACCGGGAGGGCCCTGAACCTGGGTAAACCGAGGTGTCTCTGTTGGCACAATCCCGAGCCGGACCCATCGTCACCAACGTCGAGCCCCTCCGATAAGCCTCCCCATGGCTACTGTCCCTAAATTCCCACGACACAATCCTTTGTTTACAGCAAACCGGTGAGATTGACAACCTCATTGTAAGTTGGGAGCAAAGTTCTTGGTTGTGTTGTGTGCAGGTTTCACGTTGCTGCTAGGTGAAGAAGCTCCTACGTCAACTACGCACCAGCAAGTTTTCTAGCGCCATTGTCCGGAGAGTCGCGAAGCTAGCAAGCATCACCTTCTGAAGTTTGGCTTTCTCCTACTGGTTCGATAAACCTTGGTTTCACAACTGAGGGAAGACTTGCTACTGTGCTCATCATACCTTCCTCTTGGGGTTCCCAACGGGCTGTACTTACACGCCATCAAGCAGTTTTCAGGCACCGTTGCCGGGGAGGAAGAAGATTTCTGCAAGGGGAGTCTCGCATGCACAATCCTTTAATTTGTTTTTAGTTTGCTTTACTTTATTTTTGCTTGCATCTTTTTATATAAAATACAAAAAAATTATTTTCTATTTCAAGTTGCTTTCTATGTCTAGTTTAGTTGCTGTTACTATGTCGCCTGAGGAAATGATCTTCACTTTCAAACAAAAGAATGAGGAGAGTTTCAAAGAAGCTTGGTCTAGAATTTATGATTGGCATTAAAAAACTGAACCGAAAATGACTTTGAGTTTGCTTCTTAGTAGCTTTTACTTTGGACTTGCTCTTCGTTATAGATATGCTTTGGATGCTACAGCAGAAGGAGATTTCCTTCATTGTGATGGAGATCAATCTTTCAATATTATAAAAAAGTTGATTACAATTTATAGCATGCCAATTGATTTTGATTCCCCTCTTGTGAGCATTTTTTGCTAGACTTAATACTCTTGAGACTCACACTGCTTGTTTGGGTAATTGCTATAGTACTTTGCGCGAGCATTTTGATTATGTGCCAACAAATTATGAACCATCAAGTTGGTACCCTATGGTGAAAATCACCATTAGTGGTGAAACTTATCATGCTCATTATGATATTATGTCTGAATTTTGTCTTATGCCAAAGGATGTTTATGAATCTTTAAGTCTTTGGAAACTTTCTGAGAGGGGAGAAGAAATTTCTCTTACTAACAATGCCACTATATTTCCCGTTGGAATAGCTGAAGGAGTATATACAAAAGTCCTAGAAAGAATGGTATCTACTGATTATCTTGTTATTGAATGTGTAGGAAAATGACAAATCACGTTTGGAAGGTCTCTACTAAAGCTCCTGGGCGCCATTATAGATGTGGGAAAAGGCACTATAAGATTTATCTCCCCACCTTGGAATAGTCACGTCTTCCCTAGAGTCAAGAGCAAAGGTAAAAAAGGAACACGTAAGGCATCTGTTGATCCTAATGCTTCATCATTTGATAATACTTGATTTCCACTTTCTGCGCCTAGCTCAATGGCATTAAAGAAAAGCACTCTTGGGAGATGACCCATTATTTTCTTTTCAATACTTTTTCTTTTATTTGAGTCCTGGAAGTTATTACTACTGTAATAACTACTCCTTATCCTTTTTATTTCGTTGTTGTGATAAGAAGAACCTCTAATTTGAGGGAGGTAAGATTTGGGGAAATTGCTGTCCTGAATTTTGGTGCTGCACCGTACAAATTCGTGAAAATTCTTAGAATATCTTTTTGACCTCCGATTTCTTGTGCATATGCCCCAGGTTATATCCAAACTTTCATTAGTTTTGCACTTTTCGATTTGAGCAACATAAGGTCCTCGAAAAAATTGACATTTATCAGTTGTTCTGTTTTAACAGATTTCTGCCACTATTTGTGTTTGCCTCTCGATCGCTTTCTTTTTGAGTTCTTTTGATCACGGAACTTTTGGGGAAGTTGCTATAGTAGTATATGCTTTATATGTGGTGTTTTTGACTTGAAACCTGAACCAAAAAGGGTTGATCTACTATTATGTTTATGCTAACATTGCTAATAGAATTGTTTGAAGTTTTGTATGAAGAAAGTTTTCAAGTGTAGGGATTAGAGAATGATGAGATGAAGTGAAGAATGGACAAAAGCTCAAGCTTGGGGATGCCCATGTCACCCCAAGAAATATCCAAGAGGTACAAGCGTCAAAGCTTGGGGATGCCCCCGAGGCACCCCTTCTTCATCGGCAAAAATCAGGTCACCTTTCAACACACTATATTTTTATTGCTTCATGCACTGTGCATTTTTTCTTGGAGCGTCTTTACTTTTGCTTTCATTTTTATTTTGTTTTGTTTTATGCAAGAAATGGTTGAACCCCAACAAATTTCTTTTGGAGGAGATTTACTTATTTTTCATTGCCAAGAATACTCTATTTTTCACTCTTATCGTTCAACGAGTGTTCTCTTTTTCTAGAACTGCGTTTAGCTTCTGTTTTTCGCCTTGATTTTTGTTCAGATCTTATTTTATATTTGAATCAAGGTGTATTTGGACCTCTGGTATATGTTGGTTTTCATCAAAAGAGTTGTCTCAAAAAGGTTTGAATGGTGTTGGAAAAGAGAAAAAGTTTCATGCAAAAAGTGGTACAAAAATCAGCTTGTTTAGACTGCGGCTTAGACTTTTTCGTGCCATGCTTGATGTTGTTTTGATAGTATGCTTAGTGATTTTTGCTGTTGCATGACTTGTCTCAAATGACTGAGATTGCTTAATGAGCCTTTGAAAAAGTCATGCGTTGTTTTATTATGTGGAAGCATTTATTTGGTTTTCTCCTTGATGCTTTATTCGGGTTGACTTGGCGCATGCTTACAACATGTTAGACTCTTACAAAGTCGCCATAAGCCTTTATGATCATTTGGTTTTGGACCTTTGGTGCCATTTTAAGCTTCTCTTAATGATGTTTTGTCGCTATGCATGATTATGGCCGTTATCGCTCTCTTAGTTGGTCGCTCCCAGTCTTTTGCTAGCCCTCATTTTGTACTGAGTATGAGCTCTACTCGTACATCCAACTCCTAAAAACCAAGTTACTCCAATGTGTCCACCATACATACCTATTAGCAATTTGCTATTCCAAAGTACATTTGACTTGCTTTTATCTATCCTTCGAATTGAACTCTTTTGGTGTTATGCGAAAATTAGTCAGTAAAGCTCTCACAAACCTGATGGCACACTTTACTTATCTCGCTTTTAACATTTTGACATTGTGGCTCTTTTATGTTGACATTATGCTTGCAAGTTGTAAGTTGGAAATTAGTCAAACCATGCCATCATGGGGTAAGCTTTCAACATTGCACTTCTCTTATTTGAGTTGATATCGTGATCTTTTGTTTATGGATACTCGCGATGTCAAATAAGTTGGGAATCTTGCGGGATCATGGAGTTTGTATACGTGTTAGAGAAACACCTGGGCCGCTAATCTAAGCCATGCATCATTCATGGTGGAAATTTATAGCATGCCCATAGTGGACATTCGACGACGCATCTCAAAATAAAAAGCTATACCAATGGTAAATAAAAGAGATGCTGAGGTGTTCATTGTCTGTTTGTCCTGCATTTTGATGTGGGCTTGTTCCATATTATTGGGCAAGGAGGTACCCCATTGGCGGTTCTCGATGATACGTGTATACTTACAATGACAAGAGCTTGCTTGGGACCCTAAGTCGAGTAGCATGAGGTTTGGGTATTCATACTTCATGAGACACGAGGTTTTCAACTTACGATTTGTCAAGCATATGCTCATAAACGTTCTTGCATTTACTTTAACCATTCAAGATACCTATGATGGGGGCAATGAGAGCTCAAAGCTTGTAAGCACCATAATTTTTGAAGGTTTATAAAACTTTCAATCACTGCTTCCCTCTGCGAAGGGCCTTTCTTTTACTTTTATGTTGAGTCACCACCTTCTACCTTTATGCACCATCTAAGAGAGCATAGTTGCCATTCTAAGTTTAATGTGCATAGTACCAAAGTTTATCATTGATTGATTCATGATTATGGTTTCATTTGTTCTTAAATTATTTGTATCTAGTCGCCCTCTTAAACTTGAAGGTTTCCTATGCATTTATGTTTTGCTATTCCATGAAGGACAAGCTAAAAACCATTTGCTATGTTTTTCCCTATGATTTGAACACACGTTTGACTTTCATTGTTTCATTATTCATGATCTTTCGTTTGTGTTTCTTTTCATGTTATAACATGGTTGCTAAGTTTTTATTATCAAGATTATGTCTTTTATGCCCATGTTTTAAGTTCTTTGATCCCAGCACTCAATGCTTACATAGATGATCAAGATCACCTCAAAAATTATTCTTTTGGTATCACTTACCTACTCGAGGATGAGCAGGAGTTAAGCTTGGGGATGCTTGATACATCTCAAACGTATCTATAATTTTTGATGCTCCATGATTGTTCTTACACCATTTGCTTTGTGTTTTGTTACACTTCGTGGCGTTTTTATGCATTTTCCGAAACTAACCTATTAACAAGATGCCATAGTGCTAGTTCCCTATTTTATGCTGTTTTGTGTTTCAGAAATGTTACACAGGAAATATTCTCGGAATTGGACAAAACAAAAGTCAAACCTCCTATTTTTACCGAAGCTTCGCAAAGACCGAAGATGAGACGGAGGGGGGCCAGGGGCCAGCCTCACCACCAGGGGGCGTTGCCCAGCCCCTGGCCATGCCCACCTGTGGTGAGACCGCCTGGTCCCACTTCTGACGCTGCCCCTTCGCCTATAAAGTCCCCTCGATGGGAAAAACCTAAGGTACAGATCAATTTTCCTCGAAACATACTGCAAGCCGCCGCCGTTGTCGAAACGAGATCGGGAGGATCCAGGAGCTCTTCCCGGCACCCTGCCGAAGGCCTTCTGCACCACCATGGTCGCCTTCGGAGTGATGTGTGAGTAGTCTACCTTGGACTACGGGTCCATAGCAGTAGCTAGATGCTTGTCTTCTCCACCATGTGCTTCATGTTTAGATCTTATGAGCTGTCCTACATGGTCAAGATCATCTTTATGTAATCATACATGTTGTTTTTGTTGGGATCCGATGAGTATTGGTACTATGTTAAGTTGATGTGTTGAATTATATATTTTACATTATCTCTATGTTGTTTATGATCTTGCATGCTTTCCGTTGCTAGTAGCTATCTTGGCCGGGTAGATGCTAGTGAGTCCAAGAGGGAGTATTTATGCTCGATAGTTGGGTGCATGCCTCTATTTAATCTGGGGGAGTGACAGATACCTCTAAGGTTGTAGATGTGCTGTTGCCACTAGGGGGAAAACAATATTTTTGTGTTCAAGGACATTTGCTTTGTTTACTTTACGCACTTTGCTTAATGCAGTTATCTGTTGTTCGCAACTTAATACTTAAGGGGTACTCGGACGACTCCCCGCGAGTGGATTATTAGTCATAGATGCAGTTGGATTACGTTCTATGTATTTTGTCGTAATGCCCAGAGTGAATCTCATAGTGATCCTCATGACATATGTACGTTATCTTTACTCTATCAATTGCCCAACTATAATTTTTTACCCAGCATACTTTTATTTATCTTATGGAGAGACGCCACTAGTGAACTGTGGACCCCTGTCCAATTTCCTTTCCATAGCTTTACCGTTTTACTATTACTCGCTCTGTTTACTTTCATGCATACTATTATCCTTTTACCACTCTATGCGCTCAATCCTTTGTTTACAGCAAACCGGTGAGATTGACAACCTCATCGTAAGTTGGGAGCAAAGTTCTTGGTTGTGTTGTGTGCAGGTTTCACGCTGCTGCTAGGTGAAGAAGCTCCTACGTCAACTATGCACCAACAAGTTTTCTGGCGCCATTGTCCAGAGTGTCACGAAGCTAGCAAGCATCACCTTCTGAAGTTTGGCTTTCTCCTACCAGTTTGATAAACCTTTGTTTCACAACTGAGAGAAGAATTGCTACTGTGCTCATCATACCTTCCTCTTGGGGTTCCTAACGGGCTGTACTTACACGGCATCAGGCACTTTGACTCAAATTCAATAAAAAAGCAATATTAAAAGAGTAATACAAGCACCCAATTTGGAATAGAAGAACACAAGCACACAATGTTGTATAGATGCACATAATCTGAGAAATCTCGCATCCATACACATAATTTGGGATTCCAGCACAGATTACAATAGTTGGATAGAAATCATAGAACATTCTATAGAAAAATAGCACAAGCTGCCGAACTTCATTCTTAGAGGCAATATAAGCACAAAGTCTAACAAAGGTTGACATACCTGACAAAACTAGTTAATTTGTTAAGTCTAGGCTCATCTAAGGTCTGTTATGCAGCTAGCGATTCAGGCTTCTCATTTGCAGGTACATGAGGATTGACAGCCTAGAGGAATAAGAGGGAAATTCTAACCATGGGGTCAAGATTACACAAACAACCATGAAAGGGATAATAGGAAAATCAAGTTGTTGCGAGCTATATATCTGCTTGAGCGGAGAATCACTACAAGAAATGTGTTGACTAGTGACCCTCAAAACTCATCACTAAATCATCATAATGGTTGATCTGTGACGATATTATGACGAAAAAATCATCGTCAAAAACTGGGCGTCGTTGATGACTGAACGTGACGATCCCACTAAAATCGTCATAACCGTCTATGACGATATTGGACCGTCATAATGGTTATGACGACATAATATCATCATAGGCAGTCTGAGGAGGCCACATCAGCAGTCGGACGTGGCCGTCACGTGGCAAGCATTATGACAATTTTTAATTTGGTCGTAAATCAAAATCAGCCATGTCCATTTCTGTTATCTACATGGGCCAAGCCCAACAATTCAGCCTATTTTATGATTTTCTTTTCTCAATTCTGGACAGCTAAATGGGCTAAGCCCAACATTCGGCCTTTTTCTTTCCCCATCCTTTGGCCTTTCTACAGTATTTCTTTTTTATTTTCATCCTATTTATTATGAAACTGGTCCCACTTGTCAGGTGGACCCCACTTGTCATGTTGTTCTCATAAACTGGTCCCACACATCAGGGTAGATCAAAATGCAAATTAATCATCAAATGTGGGTCCCAATGGTCAGATTTTCATTTCACACGGTTAGTTTCAAAGCACATACGTGATCAGTATTTCAAACAGAACAGAGACAGAATTCATCAAATAACACTGAAATTCCTCTATTACAATCCTTACAGTCTATCATAACCCAACTATGCCTGCTATTACAATATACATAATATTCTACTTCTTTGCTAACTGGGGCTTCACGGCTTCTTCAAGTATCTTTATGCAGCTCCTGTAGAATAGGAAGGACCACAATTTTAGTCTCAATGAAATAAACACCTAAAATACAGAAAATCAACCAATATATGCATAATACAATACTTAAATTCACTATGCAACAAAATGGCCATATTAATTAAAATAACATTCATATGTTTCAAACATTGCAATGGCACTACTGCAACCACTCGAGATTTTCTAACAAGCAATACATGGCAATTACAGTACTGCCTCAAACAAATCATACTATAGCATTATGAAACCACTTAGTTTGCATAGATCACAAAGAACAGAAGATAGCATACAAATTCTATGTTATACTATGGCCATGTTCAAACGAATCATACTATAGCATTAGGAAATAGCTTTATAGCATTACATACTATCATAGAATTAATGTTGATACCTCTCAGAGAGAACTGGAGTGCAGCGTTTTCCATTTTGGACAGATCATTATGACTTATCACTTACATCATGAACTCAAAAAGAAAGCAACAGGTGCATCACAACACGTACAGTAGTAACCAGAGACTAAATAAATCTATCACTTACATCATGAACTCAAAAGAAAGCAACAGGTACTTCACAACACGTACAACAACAACCATAAAATAACATCAGAGACTAAATCAGATCCTAATACAAAGCAATTCAGAATTTCAGACCATAGCTTCCATATCGCTTGGGGATTTGACTCAAAATAATGTATGCATCATAGCACATCAACCAAGTAAAAAATAGGAGAATAGGATAGAACAAAGACTTAACTAATCCGGAGAGGACAATGTTGCTTTGGGTTGCAGCACGGTGAGCTCGACACTAAGAATCCGGTGCCATGGCTTCAGTTGCAGCACGCACTCCATCGGGTCTGCGAGGACAACCAAGCAAGGCAGTTGTCAGTAAGCATCAAGGAAGCTGCTACAGGTTAAACAGATACATATTCTAAGGACAACTGGAACAATAAGAGCATTTTCTCAAAGTTAAGCATGCAAACTGACACATCTTTTATCACAGAAACTAGCAATAAAAGAGCATTTCCCTAGAAGATGCGGTTATTGAGTGTGACTTAGATAAGTAACAACAATGGCAATACTGGACAGTAATAAGAGTTGAATTTGCCTATTTTTCCTCTTGGGAGCACTGAATACATCCATTGTACTTCCTAGAATTACCAAATCTAGCACCAGCCTAATAAAAATCCACAAATGTACACCGACATAAGACTACTACAGAGCATAAACCCAAATGTTGCATTACAGATAGCCCTAGTGTTCAAACAAGCAAAGCTTTTTTTTCACGGGAGTTATTGAATTGAATTATACATCTATTTCAACAGTTGAAATACTACTTGTGCTATGATGTGCATATAGGTACCTCGGTGACTAGCAGGAATCAAAGATGCGGCGCTTGTGACCAAGCAATAGCCAGCAGGACGCCTGGATGGTGCGAGATAGTGGCGTCATGGTGGCTGGCTGGTAGAAACAGGTCAGCGATGTCAAATACTAGCTCACAGGACCCATATTCCATTATACTATGTATTTCATAATTCATGTAACATGCTCACAGTAAAAAAATCAAACACCTAGAGTGTTCATGCTCACATAGTGTTACAACGGTACTACAAGATCATCATTAAACATAACTTCTTAGGATTAAGCAAGTAGCAATAAAGAGTGTTCTCCTCCCAGTCCACAGCCTTGTGGTTTGCTACCAAGTAGGAGTAACCAGCTGTGGTACCCGACTACCTCCCAAACAGACCATGCAAGTTAGGACCTGCATAGTAGTAACACGCCACTAATTAGCAAGTAAACCAATCTACCATCATATGCACATGTACCTGTAGTAAAATACTTATAACCAGAGGCTACAACTCCTTAACATCATATTAAAACATAAACTGGAATAGCTAAGTAAAACAAACCCCACACTTGTGTCCTAGTTTTTAGTCATTTTTAACAGTTCAAACAATAGGCATATATTTAACATAGTTCAAACAGTAACGAATTTATATAAATTAATTTATAGACATGCTTTGCATTCAGATTTCAATTAAAACTGTGGCCTTAAATCCAGGACGTAAGTGAGATGCTTTTACCGACTAGAACTACAAGCACAACTTAGAAATCAACATAAACAGCTAGATCAACTCAGCTACTAAACCTACATTCCCAGAACCCTAAACCAGATCGAGACTACACACAGGCTGAAGAATAGGCTAAGCAGTATCGCCATTCACCAAAGGCAGTAATAATAATCAAAGCGGAACTGAGAATGCCGAATGGACCAAGTCCACATGATTCAAGGCGAGGATCCTAGGAGATTCAGATCCGGCGCTAAAGAGCCCTAGTCGATCTGGCTTGACATGGAGGATACAACCTCGAATCAAGCCGGGAAAGGTAGATCCGCTTACAATCTTGGCGTCGTGTGAGTCTGCGGTGAGCTCATGTTGAGGTCCCGATGCAGTGGATTGACGTAGAAGCCGAGATCGCCGCTCGTGTCCGACGCAACGAGCTTAGGACCAGACTTGATGGTTGTGCCATGTCCACCCGTGTGCCAGGAGCTCGAGGAAGCAGCAGTTCCGCCAGGAGCTCGGTGAGGCAACATCATCCAGAGGAGGAGCTCGCGGAGGCAGCTTGGGGCCTGCTACCGGTTGATGGCGCCCAGAAAATAAGCTGATGGCGTGTGGTTGACGTGGGAGCAAACTATCCTTGTGCGTGGTGAATAACCAGCCCGTTGGGAACCCCAAGAGGAAGGTATGATGAGTGTAGCAGCAAGTTTTCCCTCAGTTTAAGAAACCAAGGTTTATCGAACAGGAGAAAAGAGCCAATGACGACTGAAGGTGTTGTGGAACCTGCACACACACAAACAAATACTTTGTTCCCAACTTGCGATGAGGTTGTCAATCTCACCGGTTTGCTTGAAACAAAGGTTATGAGTGTATCGAGTAGAAAACAATATAGTATGCGAGTGAAATAAATAGTACGAGTAAAGTAAACAGGTGATAGCAATATGATGGAAATAGGACCGGGGTCCACAGTTCACTAGTGGTGTCTCTCCATAGATAAAATAGCACATGCTGGGTAAACAAATTACAGTTGGGCAATTGATAGAATAGAGATAACGTGATATGTCAAGAAGATCACTATGAGATTTACTCTGGGCATTACAACAAAATACATAGACCGCCATCCAACTGCATCTATGACTAATAATCCACTTGTGGTGAATCAATCAGAGAACTCCACAAGTATTAAGTTGCGAACAACAGATAATTGCATTAAGCAAAGTGTGTAATGTAAACAAAGCATATGCCCTTGAGCATATGAATGTTGTTTTCTCCCTAGTAGCAACAACACATCTACCACCTTAGAGGTTTCTGTCACTCCCCCAGGTGAAATAGAGGCATGAACCCACTATCGAGCATAAATACCCCCTCTTGGAGTCACTAGCAACTACTCGGCCAAGATAGCTACTAACAACGGAGAGCATGCAAGATCATAAACAACATAGAGATAACAAAAGATAATATTCAGTACAGCAACTTAATCATAAACACCAATATTCATCGGATCCCAACAAACCAAACATGTAGAATTATATAACGGTGATCTCAATCATGTAAGGCAGCTCATGAGATCTAAACATGAAGCACATAGTGGAGAAGACAACCATCTAGCTACTGCTATGGACCCATAGTCCAAGGTAGACTACTCACTCATCGCTCCGGAGGCAAGCATGGTGATGAAGGAGACCTCCGGTGGCGATTCCCCTCTCCGGCAGGGTGCCGGGAAGAGCTTCTGGACCCTCCCGATCTTTGGGTCGACGGCGGCGGCGGATCGCGATGTATTCTGGAAAACTGATCGGGCCCTTATGTTTTTCTCGTTAGGGGGTCTTTATAGGCGAAGGGGCGATGTCAGAGGAGGGACCAGGCACCCTCACACGGGGGTGGCGCGGGCTAGGGGCTGGCCGCGCCGCCCCTGTGTGTGGGGCCCTGGTGGCCCCCCTCCTACTCCTCTTCGGATCTCTGGAAGCTTCCGGGTAAAATAAGACTTCAGGAACTTGTTTCATCCAATTCCAAGAATATTTCCTGTGTATCACTTCTAAAACACAAAAATAGCAGAAAACAGGAAACTGGCACTGTGGCACTTCGTTAATAGGTTAGTTCCGGAAAATGCATAAAAATGCCAGTAAGTGTAACGAAACAATAGGCAAATGGTGTAAAACAAGCATGGAGCATCAAAAATTATAGATACGTTTGAGACGTATCAAGCATCCCCAAGCTTAACTCCTGCTCGTCCTCGAGTAGGTAAGTGATAACAAAAGAATAATTTTTGAGGTGACATGCACCTACACAATCTTGATCATATATGTAAGCATTGGTGAGCTGGGATCAATAGAACTTAAAACATGGGCATGAAGATATAATCATGACAATAAGAACTTAGCAACCATGTTGTAAACATGCAAATGAACACAAACAAAAGATCATGAAAATGAAACAATGAAAGTCAAACGTGTGTTAAAATCATAAGGAAAAACATACAAAAGGTTTTCAGCTTGTCCTTCAAAGAGAGCAAAACATAAATGCATATGACACCTTCAAGTTTAAGAGGGCGACTAGATACAAATAATTTAAGAACAACTGAAACCAACAATATGAGTCAATCAATGAACTTTGGGACAATGCATATCACACTAAGAATGACAACTATGCTCTCTTAATGGTGCATAAAGAAAGAAGGTGGTGACTCAATATAAAAGTAAAAGAAAGGCCCTTCGCAGAGGGAAGCAGTGATTGCAAGTTTTATAACCTTCAAAAATTATGGTACTTACCGGCTTTGAGCTCTCATTGCCCCCATCATAAGCATCTTGAATGGTTAAAGTTAATGCGAGAACAATTATGATGCATATGCTTGACAAATCGTAAGTTGAAAACCTCGTGCCCCGTGAATACGAGTACCCAAACCTCATGCTACTTTACTTATAGTCCCAAGCAAGGCTCTTGTCATTGTAAGTATATGCATATCATTGAGAACCGCCAATGGGGTACCTCCGTGCCCGATGACATGGAACAAGCCCACACCAAAATGATAGGACAAGCAGACAATGAACACCTCGACATCTCTTTTATTTGCTATATTGTTTAGCTTTTTATTGTGAGATGCGTCATCGAATGTTCACCATAGGTATGCTGCAAATTTCCACCATGAATTATGCATGGCTTAGATTGGCGGCCTGGCGTTTCCCTAACACATATACAAACTCCATGATCCCCACAAGATTCCCAATTCATTTCACACCGCAGGCATCCATAAACAAAAGATCACGATATCAACTCAAATAAGAAGTGCAATGTTGAAAGCTTGCCCCATGACAGCATGGCTGGGCTAGAATCCAACTTACAACTTGCAAGCATAACAACTCAACATAAGAGACCACAATGTCAAATTTTTAAGAACAGGAAAAAGTAAAGTGTGCCTTCCGGTTCGTGACAGCTTTACTAACCGAGTTTCGCATAACACTGGTAAGAGTTTAATTTGAAGAGAAAATAAAAGCAAGTCAAATTTACTTGGAATAGCAAATTGCTAGTAGGTATGTATGGTGGACACTTTGGAAAACTTTGGCTTTTAGGAGTTGGATGCACGAGTAGAGCTCATACTCAGTACAAGGTGAGGGCTAGCAAAAGACTGGGAGCGACCAACTAAGAGAGCAATAATGGCCATAATCATGCAAAGCGACAAAGCGACATTAAAAGAAGCATAAGATGGCATCAAAAGTCAAAAACTAAATGATCATGAAGGCTATTGGCGACTTTGTAAGAGTCTAACATGTGTGAGCATGCGCCAAGTCAACCCAAATAAAGCATCAAGGAGAAATCCAAAATAATGCTTCCATACAATAAAAACAACGCATGATTTTTTCAAAGGCTCATTAAGCAATCTTAGTTATTTGAGACAAGTCATGCTACAGCAAAACCACTAAGCATACTATCAAAAAGACATCAAGCATGACATGAAAAAGCCTAAGCCGCAGTCTACACAAGCTCCTTCTTGTACCACTATTTTGCATAAAGCTTTTTCTCTTTTCCAACACCATTTGAAATTTTTAAAGACACCTCTTTTGATGAAAACCAATGAAGATCAGAGGCAAAAATACACCTTGATGAAAAGATATGACAAGGTCTGAATGCATATCAAGGCGAAAATGAAAACCAAAAGCAGTAGCAGAAAAAGAAGAACGCATGAACAACTCCGTTTTCACTCTTATCAAATCAACGAGCGTTCTTTGCAAATGAAAACGAGTACAACTTCTCCAAAGAAATTTGTTGGGGTCCAACCATTTATTGCAGCAAACAAATAAACTAAACAAACTAAGAAAACTAAAACAACTGACGCTCCAAGAAAAACACATAGTGCATGAAGCAATAAAAATATAGTGTTTCGAAAGGTGACCTGATTTTTGCCGATGAAGAAGGGGTGCCTCGGGGGCATCCCCAAGCTTTGACGCTTGTACTTCTTGGATATTTCTTGGGGTGATGCATGGGCATCCCCAAGCTTGAGCTTTTGTCCATTCTTCAACTCATCTCATCATTCTCCAATCTTTACACTTGAAAACTTCCTTCATACAAAACTAAACACAATTCTATTAGCAACATTAGTGCAAGCATAACATATAATCAATCCTCTATTTGCTTCAGGTTTCAACTCAAAACCACCACATATATAGCATATACTACTGTAGCAACCTCCCCAAAAGTTCCATGATCAAAAGAACTCAAAAGAAAGCGATAAAGTGGCAAACACAAATATTGGCAGAAATCTGTCAAAACTGAACAGCTGACAAAGGTCGAATTTTTGAGGGATTTTCTGTTGCTCGAATCAAAAAGTGTTCAACTAAGAAAAGTTTGGATGTAACCTGGGGCATATGCACAAGAAATCGCAGGTCCAAAAGATAAACAGAGAATTTTCACGAATTTTTACGGTGCAGCACCGAAAACAGTTTCAGGACAGCAACATCCCCAAATCTTTACCTCATTCAAATTAGAGGCTTCTCTTGGCACAAAAACGAAATAAACAAGATAAGGAGCGGTCATTACAGTAGTAATGACTTCCAAGACTCAAATAAAAGAAAAAGTACTGAAAAGAAAACATTGGGTTATCTCCCAAGAGTGCTTTTCTTTAACGCCTTTGAGCTAGGCGCAGAAAAGTGCGAATCAAGTAATATCAAGTGATGAAGTGCTAGGATCAGCACGTGCCTTACGTCTCCCTTTCTTACCTTTGCTCTTGACTCTAGGAAAGACATGGTTATTGCAAGGTGGAGAAGTAAATGTTATATTGCCTTTTCCCACATCAATAACGGCGCCCAGGAGCTTCAGAATGGATCTTCCAAGTGTGATTTGTCCTTTTCCTACACATTCAATAACAAGATAATCAGTAGATATCATTCTTCCTAGGATTTTTGTAAAGACTCCTTCAGCTATTCCAAGGGGAAATATGTCGGCATTGTTAGTAAGAAAAATTTCTTCTCCTCCTTCAGAAAGCTTCCAAAGGCTCAAAGATTCATAAACATCCTTTGGCATGAGACAAAATTCAGACATAATATCACAACGAGCATGAAAAGTTTCACCACTAATGGTGATTTTTATTGTAGGATACCAACTCGAAGGTTCAGTATTTGTTGGCACATAATCAAAATGCTTGCGCAAAGTATTGTAGCAAGAATTCAAACTAGCAGTTTGAGTCTCAAGAGTATTAAGTCTATTGAAAATGCACACAAGAGAGGAATCAAAATAGGTTGGCATGCTATAAATTGTAATCAACTTTTTTATAATATTGAAGGCTTGATCTCCATCACAATGAAGGTAATCTCCTTCAGCAGTAGCATCCAAAGCATATCTATAACGAAGAGAAAGTCCAAAGTAAAAGCTACTAAGAAGCAAACTCAAAGTCATTTTAGGTTCAGTTTTTTAATGCCAATCATAAATTCTAGACCAAGCTTCTTTAAAGCTTTCCTCATCTTTCTGCTTAAAGGTAAAGATCATCTCCTCGGGGGACATAGTAGTAGCAACTGAACTAGACATAATAAACTAAAGTAAAGA
The DNA here is from genome assembly GCA_007115705.1 of Dactylis glomerata. Lineage (NCBI taxonomy): Eukaryota > Viridiplantae > Streptophyta > Magnoliopsida > Poales > Poaceae > Dactylis > Dactylis glomerata. The sequence continues at coordinate 824,266 of QXEO01000429.1, forward strand.
AATAACAACTACCAAGGATTCTAATTTTTTTGGGTTTTTGATATAAAAAGCAATGCAGGTAAAATAAAATAAAGTAAAGCAAAACAAATAACAAAGTAAAGAATGTGTGTGCGAAGAACTCCCCTCGCAGAAGTCTTCTCTCTTCCCCGGCAACGGCGCCAGAAAAGTAGCTGCTACCGGTTGATGGCGCCCAGAAAATAAGCTGATGGCGTGTGGTTGACGTGGGAGCAAACTGTCCTTGTGCGTGGTGAATAACCAGCCCGTTGGGAACCCCAAGAGGAAGGTATGATGAGTGTAGCAGCAAGTTTTCCCTCAGTTTAAGAAACCAAGGTTTATCGAACAGGAGAAAAGAGACAATGACGACTGAAGGTGTTGTGGAACCTGCACACACACAAACAAATACTTTGTTCCCAACTTGCGATGAGGTTGTCAATCTCACCGGTTTGCTTGAAACAAAGGTTATGAGTGTATCGAGTGGAAAACAATATAGTATGCGAGTGAAATAAATAGTACGAGTAAAGTAAACAGGTGATAGCAATATGATGGAAATAGGACCAGGGTCCACAGTTCACTAGTGGTGTCTCTCCATAGATAAAATAGCACATGCTGGGTAAACAAATTACAGTTGGGCAATTGATAGAATAGAGATAACGTGATATGTCAAGAAGATCACTATGAGATTTACTCTGGGCATTACAACAAAATACATAGACCGCCATCCAACTGCATCTATGACTAATAATCCACTTGTGGTGAATCAATCCGAGAACTCCACAAGTATTAAGTTGCGAACAACAGATAATTGCATTAAGCAAAGTGTGTAATGTAAACAAAGCATATGCCCTTGAGCATATGAATGTTGTTTTCTCCCTAGTAGCAATAGCACATCTACCACCTTAGAGGTTTCTGTCACTCCCCCAGGTGAAATAGAGGCATGAACCCACTATCGAGCATAAATACCCCCTCTTGGAGTCACTAGCAACTACTCGGCCAAGATAGCTACTAACAACGGAGAGCATGCAAGATCATAAACAACATAAAGATAACAAAAGATAATATTCAGTACAGCAACTTAATCATAAACACCAATATTCATCGGATCCCAACAAACCAAACATGTAGAATTACATAACGGTGATCTCAATCATGTAAGGCAGCTCATGAGATCTAAACATGAAGCACATAGTGGAGAAGACAACCATCTAGCTACTGCTATGGACCCATAGTCCAAGGTAGACTACTCACTCATCGCTTCGGAGGCAAGCATGGTGATGAAGGAGACCTCTGGTGGCGATTCCCCTCTCCGGCAGGGTGCCGGGAAGAGCTTTTGGACCCTCCCGATCTTCGGGTCGACGGCGGCGGCGGATCGCGATGTATTCTGGAAAACTGATCGGGCCCTTAGGTTTTTCTCGTCGGGGGGTCTTTATAGGCGAAGGGGCGATGTCAGAGGAGGGACCAGGCACCCTCACACGGGGGTGGCGCGGGCCAGGGGCTGGCCGCGCCGCCCCTGTGTGTGGGGCCCTGGTGGCCCCCCTCCTACTCCTCTTTGGATCTCTGGAAGCTTCCGGGTAAAATAAGACTTCAGGAACTTGTTTTGTCCAATTCCGAGAATATTTCCTGTGTATCACTTCTGAAACACAAAAACAACAGAAAACAGGAAACTGGCACTGTGGCACTTTGTTAATAGGTTAGTTCCGGAAAATGCATAAAAATGCCACTAAGTGTAACGAAACAATAGGCAAATGGTGTAAAACAAGCATGGAGCATCAAAAATTATAGATACGTTTGAGACGTATCAGGGCCCGGGACATCCAGATCTGCAGACATCATGGTCCGATGCTGTTGCTGCTTCAGCGTGTGGATCCGAGGTCGAGATGCGGGATCCGTGCGGGGCTCCACCTCCCACCGGATCTGGTGCTACCAGATCTGCCGTAGTATGATGTGGGTGGAGGAGATTAGGGGATATGAGGGTGGGATGGCAGGCTTAAACTAGTCGAGGAGGATGGTTGGCACGGCCTTGGTGCCGCCAGGATCTCGGGATCTCGGAACCATGGCCGCCACACCAGTGGGGAGGGGAGGATGCCGAATGGGAGAAATGATTAGGGTTTCGGTGCAGAGGAGGGTCGGGCGGCGAGGGGGAGAGGTGATAGGGTTTCGGTGGTCCGGACCGTTATGGCTTGTTCGATCCACGCAGCCTGTAGCAGTGTACGGTGCAGATAAGTCTTTAGGGGTCGATCCGTGGGGATAAAGCATCTACTCTCTGATTGGTTGTTAGGGTGGTTGTTTGTGTATTTTTGATATTTTTCTTTAAACCTTTTGCAATTATTTTAGAAAAGAAATATTAGAAAAATCTTTACTATAAATTTTGTATAAGGTGATGTTTGATCTTAATAACACCCAAAAAAGTAAAATTTTCATTTTCTTATCATAAAAAACTCATTTTCCATTTTTTGTGTGCTAAAAATGGGTTTTTTTGTGAACCATCTACCAAATATATGTTTCAAAAATGGACAAACACGATTTTAGAAAATACTATATAATATATTATGCACAATTCACCAGTTCTTTGTAGGGAAAAAGTTTTCTAGCCACCCCTCAAGAAATAGACAACTGTCTACCGATTTAGTTGGAAGCGGGTCAAATTTGAACGACACGTGCTTCATAGTTTGCTCATGTTTTTTTCAAAAAATCATTTTTAGGTACACAAGTATCTAATTCATCATAGATCCATAAAGATTTCGGCAAGATTCTATCTCGACCTACGAGCGGTCACGCCCACCGTATTATAAAATCAGAATAAGAAATTCAAAAAAAATGAAAAAATACAAATCCTTCGTGTTGTGTCATGTTATGTGACCTCGTTGCAAGGAAAAATAATAAACTTAGAATATTGCAACTATTTTGAAAAAGTGTTCACAAAAATAGCTATCTTGTACGAAGTTTAATGGCTTTCAAGCGAGATGAGTTCGTTATAGCCATAACCATGACATAGTTTATTCAAATGACCTCATATTGTGCACATGTGTCCATCTTGGGATGACAAACTATGTTGATTTGGGAATTTTTAATTTTTATTGCACAAAAAAATCATTTTTAATTTTCTTAGTACAAAAATTGGGAATTTTGTGAAGTGTCTACCAAAAATATGTTACAAAAATTGAACAACAAAATTTTAGAAAACATTATACCATATATTATGCATAATTCACCAGTTGTTTGCATGGAAAAAGTTTTATAGCCACCTCTCAAAAAAAGACAAAATTCTGCCGATTCAGTTGGAAGCGGGTCAAATTTGAACTACAGGTGCTTTATAGTTTGCTCATGATTTTTTTCCAAAAATTGTTTTTAGGTACAAAAGTATCTATTTCATCAGAGATCCACAAAGAGTTTTAGAGGATTCTATCCCAACCTAGGAACGGACATGCCTACCATTTTGGCCGCATTTCAAAAATAGTGTAAGTAATTCCAAAAAATCAAAAAAATACAAACCCTTAGCGTTGTGTCATGTTATGTGACCTAGTTGCAAGGAAAAATAATAAACTTAGAGTATTGCAACTATTTTGAGAAAGTGTTCACAAAAAATAACTATCTTTTACGAATTTTAATGGCTTTCAAGCGAGATGAGTTCATTATGGCCATAACCAGGACATAGTTTATTCAAATGACCTCATATTGTGCACATGTGTGCATCTTGGGATCACAAACAATGTTGATTTGGGAAGTTTTAATTTTTTTTGCACAAAAAAATCATTTTCCATTTTCTTAGTGCAAAAATTGGGATTTTTTGTGAAGTGTCTACCAAAACTATCTTACAACAATTGAACAACCAAATTTTAGAAAACATTATACCATATATTATGAACAATTCACCGGTTGTTTGCATGGAAAAAGTTTTATAGCCACCTCTCAAAAAAGACAAAATTCTGTCGATTCAGTAGGAAGCGGGTCAAATTTGAACTATAGGTGCTTTACAGTTTGCTCATGAGTTTTTCCAAAAATCGTTTTTAGGTACAAAAGTATCTATTTCATCAGAGATCCACAAAGAGTTTTGCAGGATTCTATCCCGACCTAGGAACGGTCACGCCTGCCATTTTGCCCACAGTTCAAAAATGGTGTAAGTAATTCCAAAACAAATCAAAAGAATACAAACCCTTCGCGATGTGTCATGTTATGAGACCTAGTTGCAAGGAAAAATAATAAACTTAGAATACTGCAACTATTTGAAAAAGTGTTCACAAAAAATAGCTATCTTGTACGAAGTTTCATGGCTTTTAAGCGAGATGAGTTCATTATGACCATAATCACGACATAGTTTGTTTAAATGACCTCATATTGTGAACATGCGTGCATATTAGGATGAAAAACAATGTACATTTGGTAAGTTTTCATTTTTGTTGCACAAAAAAATCAATTTTTCATTTTCTTAGTGCAAAAATTGGGATTTTTTGTGAAGCGTCTACCAAAAATATGTTACAAGAATTGAACAACCAAATTTTAGAAAACATTATACCATATATTATGCACAATTCACCAGTTGGTTGCATGGAAAAAGTTTTATAGCCACCCCTAAAAAAGACAAAATTCTACCGATTCAGCTGGAAGCGGTCAAATTTGAACTAAAGGTGCTTCATAGTTTGCTCATGATTTTTTCTAAAAATAATTTTTAGGTACACAAGTATCTATTTTATCATAGATCCATCAAGATTTTTGCAAGATTCAACAGCTAACTAGGAAGGGCCATGCTCATCGTTTTTACTGCATTTTAAATACACCTTAATAGCATTTTAGTGATTACATTTTATTTTATTAATTTATTTTGCGATTAAAAGTTTTAATGTTGTTATATATGTAATGAAAATAATTTACAAAGTTTGTTTGAATTTATTTGGCCTAATCTTGAATATTCTTCAAATCTTTTGTGTTAGAATCTTAAAAGAAATGGAAGAGGCAAAGAGGAAAAAAACATTACTGGGCTCCTTAGTCCACAACGGGCCAGATTATGGCTGCAGCGGCCCAGGCCCAACATACGAAACATTGATATAGTTAAAAAGGACTAGCGTGGCCTACTATCACAAGAGGTGGTTTACCTTAGTGGTAAGTAGTCCCACGCTTTGAGGTGAGGTTTCGGGTTCGATTCCCGCCCGCACCATATTGCGAAATATTTTGCTAGTCTGCCCGTGGGACCCACCGGTCAGCCATAGGACCCGCTCATTAGCCCTAGTCATGGGACCCGCCTGTTGGACTAGTTGCAAGGTCAGCCTATGGGACCCGCTAGAATGCCATGAACCCGCCTGGCAGGTCGATGTGGAACCCGCTTGTCAGCCCCTGGGACCAGTTGCCAGGTCTACCCATAGGACCCGCCAGTCAACCATAGGGCCCGCCTGCCAGGTCCACTGGTCTGTTGTCAGGGTCGGTTGGTGGGATCCATCTGTCAGGTCCATTGGACCCATGACATGGCTGTTAGGAAATTTGCTAATTTATATAGCCACGTAGACATGACACGTAGGTGAAATGCAGAGGTGTCAGTCACTCTGTTCTATTAAAAAATTATGATATATGCGTTATGACGATCTATTTTTGTCATAAGTGGCTCCGGATAAGGTCTCAAACTGCATGAGATAGGTTATGACGATTTGGTGTCGATTGGTTTATGACGTTTTTGGTTCAAATCCTCATAATTTTTAGGGCTGTTGGCCTCCCTAATTAGCCCATGACGATATGGTATAAAATCGTCACTACTTTATGACACTTTTCTCTAGGGTCATGAGGAAAAGGTCACTAGTCAACACATTTGTTGTAGTGAATATTTCCATTTTCTAATTAAAGATGGTGCAGATTAACAAAACTTCACAATATGATACTATATCATACTTCTGTAGCACAATATCATGAGAGCTCATAGGTATTGTCACAGGTTAAAGGTTGCACTAGCTATTATACAAGGAAGGAAGCAACACTTCTAAATAGGACCTATTAACTACAAACAAAAGCGGATCAGATACAAGTGAACTAACAAAAAACAGAGGTTCATATGCATACTTCAGAGTCATAAATCATAAAAGCCACTATATATGAGAAAACCATCTAAATGTCAAATTGCATTTCAACATAATTGAGATGATAAAGGTACAGTAATTTGAAAGTAGAGCAATGTACTAAGAAAATGATCATGTCAAATTGAATTTTTATTACTTGACCTAAATTTGTAGTGTTAATCTCGTATGTTGGCAAGATAATTCTCTAAGCAATTGAAACAGTCCAGTCCATGAAATACACTACTGTGGATGGGGAAGATGCCGAAAGAGTTATAATACAAGAGACTTAGAATGCAGCAAGATTTACAAAACTTAAATAGGACAGTGTCTCCCATCATTGTTCTCACAAAAGATGATAATCTTACCAGCACAACTAAGAATATCAATACTTATGAAAATGGTTATCGGCTTTAGTTTAAGAAAATAAGATACTTTAGTTGGTTACTTAAGAAAAGCATCTACCTGACAGCCTTAGTCAATAGATCACATTCTAGCTTTTACTGAATTACACTAATATGTAGTTCACAACTATACTTCACATGCCAATACTACTTGTAGACAAAAGGGTTTCAATTTCAAATAATACTCATACTCTGCTATATGTTGTCAAGTGTAAACTATGACTGTCATGAACATGCATCACAAACTAATTGGTGAGCTCATCCTCCTACTAGGTGTAGTGCAAATTTCATCTCACTACTAGGAAAACAGCTATAGGTAGCATAGCTACCCGTAGCGCATTGAATATGTGGTGCGTTGCGGGTATTTACCTATAGCGCACCTCTGTCCATGCGTTGCGGGTATGTGACTTACCCGCAGCGCACCATATATTTAGTGCTCTACGGGTATTTATAGGCCTGGGAGGGTGCCCTTCCCCAACTTACCCATAGCGCATGTGTCTGACATGCGCTACAGGTAGTAAAACTACCCGTAGCGCATGCAGGCCCGTGCGCTACGGGTAAGTTGAGCGGGAAAAATATTCAAAATATTTCAAATTTTGGGACTTACCCGCGGCGCACGAGTCCCATGCGCTACGGGTAATAGTGCATAAAACTTTCCCGCAGACACCCCCCCCCCCCCCCGTGAATCGCCTTTCTAGTCTTCTGAAAAATGTAAGAAAATGATAAAAGATTTGAAAAAAATCAAAATTTGAGATTTAGTTATGTTATGTGATCTAGTAAGTAGGAAAAATAATAAACATGAATTTTGATATTTTTTACAAAAAAACTTTATGTCTCGGTAAAATGGCCATAACTTTTGCATACTAAGTCGGATTAAAAAGTTTTTTATATGAAAAAGTATCTACACGAAAAGTTACATCCGAATTCAAGGACCTTTGGTCGTTTCAACAATTTTTAGAATCTCAAAATTCCAAAGGGAAGATGCATTTTTTTGACGTTCTAGTTTTTGGTGCGAATAAAATTACGAAATTCGAACCACTTACCCGTAGCGCATGGGTGAAGTGGTGCGCTACGGGCAAGTGAGAATCTACACACATATCCGATGGCTCACAATGTTTCCAAACAAACACACATCTGTGGCATTATGAACGAAGGCTTCTGATTGGCCGAGAGGGGGTCACGCGGATCCAACCTCCCTTTGTCCTTATCGCACCTTCCCTCTTTCTTCTTCCTCCATATCTCACTCACCTCATATCTCTTCTCTCTCTCTCAATCACACACACACACACACATGAGCACTCCGGCCTAGCTCCTCCCCGGCGACTCTCCGGTGAGGACTCCGGCCAAGCTCCTTCCCGGAAAGCTTCTCCGCGACGACCTTCTCTCCGACCAAGTTTCTCTCCGGCGAGCTCCTCCCCAACGACCTCCTCACCGGTGACCTCTTCTCCGGTGACCTCCTCTCCGGCGACATCCTCTCCGGTGACCTCCTTTCCGGCGACCTCCTCCCCATTCTCCTCTTCGACGAGCTCCTCTCTTGCTACTGGACAACCACGACAGCTCCTCTCTGGCAACCTCTCCGGCGGCCTCTCCGGCAGTGGCGGCGGCCTTTTTTTTGAATTTCAAAAAAATACCCGTAGCGCATCGGTCATAGTGCGCCACGAGTACATAAGAAAATTTGATTGTTTTTGAATTTCGAAAAAACACCCGTAGCGCACGGACCACGTTACCCGCAGCGCATGGGCTAGTGCGCTACGGGTAAGTAAATTACCCATAGCGCACCAGACATGTGCTACGGGTAATTAATTACTAGTGGTGTGGTACCCACAGCGCACGGGCCATGCGCTACGGGTAACCAAAACACGTGCGCTGCGGGTAGCCTTTTTTCTAGTAGTGTCTCGTCCTCCTGCCACATACAGAATTATCAGGAAGCATATACAATTGATGAGCAATCAGATAAATTATCGTGAGAAATAACTTATATATCCTAGTTATTAATTATCAACACGGATTTTCTACCACCCATGGTAGCTATGCATGCACCATGCGTCATTGGATTGCAGGACCATGCAATTTCTAGCGCTAGGGATGAAGAGAGTATGAGTTTAGCATGTTCTAAAGGCAAGGAATCTCCGTTTGTTCATATGCATGCATGGTCGTGCTCGCATGGTTGTTTTGCTAAGCCGCATTGTTGTTTTGCTCAGCCACATGGTGCATGCATGAATGGGAATCACCTCCTAGACTCACCTTCCAAACAAGCCTGCTAGACACACCATCCAAGCGATCCTTGTTGCTACACCTTGTGGTTGTTTTAGTTTTGGCGAGATTTCTTGGTTTGGTCTGCGTGTAATTATGTCTTTTTTCTGCCATCCATCCCAACAGACTACATTGCTTGTGTCTACAAATAAAGATCCATTTGCGTGGCGGGTTATTCATCCAAAGTACACCACACATCAACTTGGTAGATCGCCATCTACAACTAAAAATCGTGTCTCGGCGACCCATGAAAATGGCTAGTGCTAACCCTCAAGATGGGTATGTATCTAAATGGATGTGTAATTTGGTGTGTGTTCTTGCCAGTGATAAAAATTTAAATCCTACGAGGTAGCATGCGAGGGGATGAAGGCAAGCTAATAATAACACCACCGGTTGTATCTTCATGTGAATGGTTGAGGTGCATTGAGCAGGTTAGATGCACAGGTTGCATCGCGTGGTTGTTTGGGTTGGACGTGTTGCAAGGTTCAGGTAGTAGGCTTGTGTACGAGGCTCTCTTGGGTGGATGGGGCGGCAGGTCGCTTGGTGTGGTCACTTGAACAGGTGACTGCATGTGGTGCACATGCAACCGCCGTTTAATCCCATCGGTGAGATTTTGTGATCCCAGTGGTGTACTTCATGCTTGCTATAAATGATCCAATAGTGGGATGATGGTGTGTAGCTACCACCGGTGATAGGCCACTATTTCCCTATTAATTATTTGGTACATTAGACTCACATAACTCTGTTCTTAATGAAAGAAATTGTGATACACAAATCGTTTGTGAACCCGAGACAGAATTGTTTCGGTAAATACATGCAATGCACACAAACAAAGCATAACAGAACTAGAAGATACTAAATTATATGCCAGGTGCCCATAGTAGGAAGTACATGCATATGTGCATTTGTTGATACAGGATACCATGCACCGTGGATCATGTACAATGTGTTGCCACAAACCTTGTCACTGATTGGTGATTATATGCTAGGTGCCCAATATTACAGATGGACTGTTTCTCTCTCATAATTCTCTTTGCCACATCGTCGAATTTTTATATATGGCCCTTGTTATAGAAGGCTTAGTGGATACCACTATACATGCCCTAATTGTCATTGTGGTCAATTAAGATAGATCAGTATGTAAAAACATAAGTTTCTAGCTTTGTGAAAGCTTGTCTAGTGCTTTGTGCCTATATAAGATTTCACTAATCTACTATCACAAATACCCGACAATAGACAATCAAAACACACATCCATGTGTAAATGTCATGATTGATATATGGGCAATGCACAACTAATTTTTATCATTAGTACTGGCACATACAAGTGTCTATTGTCAGCTTAACTTTTAAACAAAGTTAAAGGTGTACGTCCAGATGGTAGAACCTACAATTGGGACAGCAACATCGACGACCCAAACTGATGACTACAAACTAACCTCTATGGTGGGAGTGGATTCACCAAGAGAACATGTCAAAATATGATGAGAAACAGAGAATCAGCAAAGTAAAAATATTATGTGCTCACGAATGATGGACCATATGGCATGTTCGAAATGACTTTATCTTTAACAAAACAAAATTGCCATCAGTTTTGTAGGTTCTTCCTTTGGATCCATATGTGGTCTTTTCTCCAAGCGACGGAGCAGCACCGGGACATGGATATTGGGTGCAACCATTTGGCAACGGTTGCTCTGTATATATATATGATGGGAATATTCCCTAGAGGCAATAATAAAGTTGTATTATTCAATATTCCTTTTGTCCATAATTAATGTTTATGTTTCATGTTATAACTGTATAATTGTTCCGAATATGAGATTTGTAGGAAAACCCAATTACACGTGTGGAATAATAAACAACAAAGAGTTCCCTAATCTTGCCTCTAAAATTAGTTCACATATTTCCGATAGTCTTGTTTTCCTGACTACGGGCATAAGTAATATGTTACGAGGTTGCCGATAATAAGTGAGAGCATATTGTTCGAGGAGAACAATGTGTTGGACAAGACCCTATAGATATACCACGAAACTTAGTCATCAATATGTTGTTGGTATTTAATCATGTTAAGCATTATTTTTTATACGTTTCGAAAGACCATGAGAGAAATAGACGTGGGCACCGAAAGATTTCTTTCACTACACTTAACATTATCCGTAAAATGGTGATTACTAAATTGACAGTGGAGTACTCGGAAAGTACGCTATAGTTATATTGTCTTGAGATTAGGATTTACTACTTCGACAATGGAGATATATTCTCTGGGCCCGCTCAGTGTTGTGACGTTCGTCATTGTCTGGTCGGACACGTGACTAAGTAGTTAGTCGCAAATAATATCGATAAAATGGATAGAGTGAAGAGAGCACGCTGGGTAACGAGATACAACATAACAGTTTCATCTCGGGTGGTGCAAAGTATCGCTAAGTAAACCAAAACCCTAACGAACATTGTAACGGTTCACACGATATAGATCTCCGTGTTATATGTAGGTATCATTGCAGCGATATAAGAGCACGCATATGATCATTGCCACGGAAATGTGTTCGGGGCATGTCTACATATATCCAAACCCAATGGATCACACACTTAAGAGTTTCGTGTCTATTTGAATGTGTTCGATATTAGATCGAAGTGAGAGGGAGACTCCAAAAGTGGTTCGGGGAAGTCTTGGAATGTTTCCACTATATCACGGATGGTTCCGGAAGGGTCCAAAACCCTACGAGTGATATAATGGAAGTATGGGTATGGAGAAAAGTCAAACTAATGTATTTATGGAAAGTCCAGAATGCCCCGGAGGGAAAGAAACCCCGGGGGGTGGCGACGCCATGGGCCATAGTGTACCGCATGGGGCCCACCCCAGCCAGCGCACCATGGGGGTACTTTGGAAGGTCTCTCCCCCCTTGGACGATTTGGGGAAGCAGAATCCATCCCAGACTCCACCTCCCCCTTAAGTCGATTTAGGGGGACGTGTTCGGGTTGAACTCGTGTCCCCCCTAGTCAGTTTGGGCAAGGGGAAAAGGGGGGCCGGCCGGCCTAGCCACCTATAAGAAGGTTGGTGGGGTGCCCTAGAGCACTCCAGTCTCCCAAGCACCCCACACCAGAAACCCTAGCCCACCGCCGCCGACCACCTCAACTTCGCTGCCGCCAGTCACCTCTGTCGTTGTCGCTTCATCATTGTCGAATCTCCTCTCTCTCTCTCTCTCCCGTGGAGCGCTGCCCATCTTCTACCCTGATTCCATCGATGACACAGAAATGATGCCGGATCTTCACCGACATATTCCGCATATTCCGTGTGCTTGATCACACGTTCGACGCGGCAACACCAAGAGCGTACATGTGGATACCATTGGAGGTGTTGCACGTGCGACACTAGATCGTGGGAGGCAAAGGAGGATAATACATCTTCTCATGACTAACCGAGGTTAATTGTGGGAATCGACTCATGACTACATCAACCTCTTTATGGACAAACTATTTTGTTAGCTTGATCAAAGAGGTATGTGATCCGTTACATCCCCTTACAAGCTTGCTCTTGGTTTAAGCGCTAGAAAAACTTTTATTTTGCGTAGCGCGATCTCCAACAATATACAGCGGATTCAGGTGGTAGGACAGAAGATTGACATGTTGAGATTTCTCCTAGAGTTGCCACGATGTATGTTTAGATGGCTGATTCATGTATCCATCCTTTCTAATCCTTGAATTGTAATAATGTTGCACCTATAATATGTTTAATAAAGCGCCATATGCATCGATTGATGCAGAGGCTGAAAATGCCCCGTTTCGAAAAAAACGAATGATGGTCAATCCCTTCAAGGGCAAAAAAAAGTACTTGGCAAATGGAGATTGCCTGGTTACTTCAGATAGAATGAATATAACTGAAGATTGCACGCATAATAAGCCCATGGCTTACCTTGTAGTGGAACCTCAACCTTGCGATAGATTGCACAGATTAAAACACTATGTACAATAGATCTCCAGTGACATGGAGCTTAGGGGGTTCCGGTCTGTTTCTTATGGATCTTTGAAAGAACATATAGAGCCCCATGTGTGGTTTTGGTAATTAATGACAATCCCTATGGAATAATGGTTGCGCTGAGCTATATGTGTAGGACTTGTCCATAGACAATGTGAACCATATGTTGGATTCAATGTTGTAAGAAGAAGACAATGAAGAAGATTATGTGATGACCAAGATGTTATTCATGGAGTGATCCAAATATTGGTCATTATGGAGTTGAGCCTATATCGAGTGTGTCTTGAAGAATAAGATTGGGTGAGCTCATGTTTATCTTCAAGACAGAATTGGCTCGAGGAAGAAGAATTGGCTCGAGGATTGATCAAGTCAAAGCGCAAGTTCAAGATGAGCAACTAGAAGAGAACATATGCTTGAAGCTTGCCATCTATATTGTGATCATGGATATGTGAAGATATGCTTAAAAAGAGTCTCTTCCATAGTGGTGTATGGGGGAGCAATCCGCAAGACTTCACCGAGCAAGCTCAATCAAGAAAGGTGGTCCAACTTGAGAAGATCAAGATCGTCATTATCCACCTCAAGTTGAATGCTCAAGGCAAAGGTATGATATTGATCGGGTTTCTTTCTTACCAGTCTCATGGTGTTAGTTGTGAGACCGGGTTATAGGATCGGTAGCCGTACTATCAAGAGGGGCTCTCGAGTGAGTAACTTAATCGTATTGTTTGGAGAGAGCTCAAACCTTTGCATACTTGGCATCATCTTTCTTGGTTCTTATTTGGATTCTATACATGTGAGGTTCTAGAGATTGTGGTTTTTTCCATGACAAGCTCTAGCTCATCAAAAATGGATTTCGCATGAAACTCTTATCATGTTTTTGATTTTTGGAGGTTTTACCGGTTCATCTTTATAGCTAAGTCAAACCTCGAATCCATTGAGGAGTCATGTAATGAAATTATTTATAAACTCACTAAATAACATGACCTCGCTCTTCCCAAGTTGTCTTCTCCTATTGGTAATGATAATGATGCATGTGCTACTAACTCTACTTCTTGTGAAGCATCTATTTTGAAGGAGAATGTTGAGCTAAGGGCTCAACTTGAGTTGCTAACTAGCAAGTATGGGAAATTGGAAGAAAGTCATGAAAAGCTATCTAGCTCTAATGAGGACCTTCTAGTATCCCATGCTCGCCTAAAGTTAGCTCATGAGGCTATATCTATAAAGGTAACATCTTGTGAGCCTCATGTGGACACTAGCACTATTTCTCAAAATGCTATATTGACATGTGCTAGTCCTAGTAATTTTTCATCTCATGCTATTGCTAAATGCTGTGATGAATTAATCTTCTTGCCTTGTTGCTCTAAGAATGAAGCCTCTACTTCCACTAGTACTTGTGTTGTCACTCACCATGTATAGGAAATCAAAGAGCTCAAGGCCCAAGTACTTTATTAAAGAAATACTTGGAAAATTGTCATGAAGGGAAGTCCACCCTCTACTAGATCTTGAGTGTGCAAAAATCCCCCCAATGACAAGAGTGGACTTGGATTCAAATCCAATAACAAGAATGAGACGTCTCAAACATATCTATAATTTTTTATGCTCCATCCTTGTTTTACACCAATTGCTTTGTGTTTTGTTTACACTTCGTGGCATTTTTATGCATTTTTTGGAACTAACCTATTAGCGAGGTGCCACAGTGATAGTTCCCTGTTTTCTGCTATTTTTGTGTTTCAGAGAAGTTATACAGGAAATTTTCTCGGAATTGGACAAAACGAAAGTCAAAGTTCCTATTTACTTGACACAAAGACGAAGTCCAGAGGAGAGAAGGAGATGGACCAAGGGGCAGCCGCACCATAGGGTGGCGCGGGCCACCCCCTGGCCGCGCCACCAGGTGGTGTGACCACCTGGTCCACCTCCTGACATCGCCCTTCCACCTATAAATTCCCTTTGACGGGAAAACCCTAAGGAGATGAACACTTTTCCAGAAAACATACTGCAAGCCGCCGCCATTGTCGTCCCGAGATCGGGAGGGTCCAGAAGCTCTTCTCGGCACCCTGCCGGAGAGGGGAATCATCACCGGAGGCCTTCTTCATCATCATGCCAGCCTTCGGAGTGATGCGTGAGTAGTCTACCTTGGACTACAGGTCCATAGCAGTAGCTAGATGGTTGTCTTCTCCTCCATGTGCTTCATGTCTAGATCTTGTGAGCTGCCTATCATGATCAAGATCATCGTTATGTAATTCTACATGTTGTGTTTGTTGGGATCCGATGAATATTGAGTAATATGTCAATTGATTGTTGATTTATCATGTCTATGTTATTTATGATCTTGCATCCTCTCTGAGTAGATGCTAGTGACTCCAAGAGGGAGTATTTATGCTCGATAGTAGGTTAATGCCTCTAGTAATCTGGGAGAGTGAAAATAACTCCTAAGGTTGTAAATGTGATGTTGCTACTAGGGAGAAAACAACAATCTCTTGTTCAAGGACATTAGTATTGTTTACATTACACACTTTGCTTAAGGCGATAATCTGTTGCTTGCAACTTAATACCCTACGGTTGTTTGGATGATATCCGGCGGGTGGATTATTAGTCATAGATGCAGTTGGATTACGGTCAACGTATTATGTTGTAATGCCCAAGTGAATCTCATAGTGATCTTCATGACATGTACATGCATTCTTTATTTTGTCAATTGCCCAACTAATTTTTTTTACCTAGCATGTTATTTATCTTTATGGAGAGATACCTGTCGTGAACTGTGGACCCTGGTCCATTCTTTTACATATATTACTTTCTACTGCAAGCACTGTTTACTTTACACAATTATTATTTACTTACTGCAAACAAATATCATCTTCCACACGATACGTTTAATCCTTTGTTTTCAGCAAACCGGTGAGATTGACAACCTCACTTCAAGTTGGGGCAAAGTATCTTGGTTGTGTTTTGTGCAGATTCCATATTGCTGCTGGCGCAGACACCACACCATCAAAGACATCTTCTGGCACCGTTGCCAAAGTCAGCTAGCAACAACCTTCGAAAGTGGTTTCTTTCTCCTACTGGTCGATTAAACCTTGGTTTCATACTAAGGGAAAACTTACTAATGTGCTCATCATACCTTCCTCTTGTGGTTCCCCAACTGGCCTTGTGAGACATCAAGACATTTTCTAGCGCCGTTGCCGGGGAGAAAGAGGATTTCTGCAAGGGGGTCTCTCACTTCCAATATATTTACTTTGTTATTGTTTTGCTTAGTTTATTTACTTTATTCTTGTTTGCATCTTTTTTATCAAAAATACAAAAAAATAGTTCCTTTATAGTTGTTATTTTTTTATCTATTTTAGCCTTGCTAGAAAGAGTACTCCTGAGAACACCAAGTTGTGTGACTTTACTAGCACAAACAACAATGATTTCATCTGCACTCCTATTGCGCCACCTGCTCCTGAGGCAAAATTTTATGAGATTAAACCTGCTTTGTTGAATCTTGTTATGAAAGAGCAATTTTCTGGTGTTAGTACTAATGATGCTGCTACTCATCTCAACAATTTTGTTGAGCTATGTGAGATTTAAAAGTATAAGGATCTAGATGGAGATATTATTAAGCTTAAGTTGTTTCCTTTTTCTTTGAGAGGAAGAGCTAAGGATTGGTTGCTATCTTTGCCTAGAAATAGTATTGATTCTTGGGTTAAGTGCAAGGATGCTTTTATTAGAAAATATTATCCTCCTACTAAGATTATATCTTTGAGAAGTGATATTATGAAGTTTAAACACTTTGATAATGAACATGTTGCTCAAGCTTGGGAATGAATGAAATCTTTGATAAAGAATTGTCCCACTCATGGACTGACTACTTGGATGATTATCCAAACCTTTTATGCAGGACTAAAATTTTCTTCAAGGAACCTTTTGGATTCAGCTGCTGGAGGTACTTTTATGTCCATCACCTTGGGTGCCGCAACAAAGCTCCTTGATAATATGATGGTAAATTATTCTGAATGGCACACCGAGAGGGCTTCACAAGGTAAGAAGGTAAATTTTGTTGAAGAAACCTCTTCCTTGAGTGATAAGATTGATACCATTATGGATATGCTTGTTAATGATAGGGCGCATGTTGATCCTAATAATGTTCCTTTAGCCTCTTTGGTTGCTCAAGAAGATCATGTTGATGTGAACTTCATTAGAAATAACAGTGCTTATAGGAATAATTTTGGTAGCAACAATTATATGCCATATCCTTCTAATAGTGATAATGGCTATCATGCTAGACCTAGAATGTAGCGTACCTGTGCTTTATTTGTGCTAGTCCCGGATCAACTGCTAGCACACACAGTACAAGATGAAATATCAAGAATACAAAGGTCTTTATTACAATGCTTGATCCACAAATAAAATAGTTCTTACAACTCAAATGGCACAATGCCACAACTTATTACAACTCGAGAGAAATGACTAAGTAAATAAACTACAAGTCTTCTTTCTTCATAGCTCCACAGGCAGATGTGTTGGACGAAGACTCGTGACCAAGGCGCAGCAATCTTCAGTCTTCATAGTAGTAACCTGCAACATGATATGTTGCAGCCACAGAGGGTCAATACTTTGAATGTATTGGCAAGATGTCACTTTGGTGGACTCAACAGCACCTACACTTATATGCTATTTGGCCAGGTGGGGTTTAACTTTGCAAAAGCAAGCTTCAAACCTATCTTTTGTAAAACTAAGTTTTTCAAACTTAACAGGCTATGGGCCAGTTCTCCTGCTAGGCCGAAACGGTTCCCCGGGCCCTTTTGCTATTTTCCCCTTTTCTTTTTGTTTTTCTTTTCTATTTTCTTTTGTAGTTTTTGCAAAGTATTTCTAAATTGATTTTAAACAACTTTTCAAACTTGAAAATCATTTTGCCTCTGTTTGATAACCTTCAGAGAGACATTTGAAACATTATGACAATCAAAACTAAAAAGAAATGGACATAAAATGATAGATGAATGCATATGCAATGAAATGCATTTTTATGACTTCATGTGAGTAAGATTTTAAAAACTAATCCAAAATTTGGGATATTACAAGTCTAACCCCCTTAAGATGAATCTCGCCCTCGAGATTCAGGTTGGCTAGCAAATAGGTGTGGATGGTCTTCTCGGAGTTCATCTTCTCGTTCCCAAGTTGCTTCTTCTTCAGTATGGTGACTCCACTGAACTTTGCAAAACTTGATTGTCTTGGTACGAGTGACTCTTTCTGATGTCTCCAAGATTTTGATGGGTTTCTACTCATATGTGAGATCACTTTCTAGCTGAACCTCTTCCAATGGTATTGTGTCTCTCAGTGGTGTATCTACCATCTCTGGATGACACTTCTTCAATTGGCTCACATGAAACACATTGTGTACTGCAGACAAGGATTCTGGTAGTTCTAGTTCATATGCAACTTCTCCTTTGCGAGCCAAGACCTTGAATGGTCCCACAAAGTGAGGTGCTAGCTTTCCTTTGACTCTAAATCTTTTCACTCCACGAAGTGGCGATACTCGAAGGTATGCTCTATCGCCCATCTCATAGGTCACTTCTCTACGCTTTGAATCAGCATAGCTCTTTTGCCTGGACTGAGCTATCTTGAGCCTATCCCTGATTAATCGAACCTTTTCTTTGGCATCCTTTATTATGTCTGGCCCGAAGAGACTTTGTTCACCAACACCACTCCAAAGCAATGGTGTAGTACATTTTCTTCCATAGAGAGCCTCAAATGGTGCCATCTCAATGCTAGATTGGTGGCTATTGTTGTAAGAGAACTCTGCATATGGTAGATTATCATCCCAGCTAGACCCATAATCTAAAGCACAAGCTCTCAACATGTCTTCTAGAATTTGATTCACCCTTTCTGTTTGCCCATCAGTCTAAGGATGAAATGCCGTGCTGAACTCTAGTCTAGTGCCCAAGGATTCATGGAGTTGGCGCCAAAAGTGAGAGGTAAATTGGGTACCTCTATCTGACACAATACTCTTGGGTACTCCATGTAAGCATACTATCCGGTTCATGTATATCTTGGCTAGTCTGGCACTAGTATAAGTGGTTTTCACGGGAATCAAATGAGCCACTTTAGTTAAACGATCAACTATTACCCAGATGGAGTCATATCCAGACTTGGTCCTTGGTAAACCCGTGATAAAATCCATGCCAACATTATCCCACTTCCACTCTGGTATAGGCAATGGCTGCAGTAAACCTGCTAGTTTCTGATGCTCTGCCTTGACTCTATTACATATGTCACATAAGGCAATGTACTCAGCGATATCCCTCTTCATATTGTTCCACCAGAATCTACCCTTCAAGTCCATATACATCTTGGTGTTTCCAGGATGCATGGAATAGGGTGAATCATGTGCTTCTTGCAGAATCAACTTTCTGAGTTCAGGGTCCTGTGGTACACAAACATGTTTCTCAAACCATACCATACCTTGCTCATCTTCGCAAAATCCTTTCGCCTTTCCTTTAGCCATATTACTCTCTATTTCTTCTATCTCCTTATCTAGCTTCTGAGCTTCCTTGATCTTATCCATCAGTGTAGGTTGGACTTCAAGTGAGGCCAAAAATCCTTCTGGCACAATTTCCAGTCTGAGCTTTTTGAACTGTTCACACAATTCTTCAGGCAACTCTCCTGCTGTGAGTCCATTTACGTAGTTTTTACGACTTAGGGCGTCAGTGACAACATTAGCCTTTCCCGGATGGTATTGTAGGCTAATATCAAAATCTTTTATGAGCTCCAACCATCTTCTTTGTCTCATGTTCAGTTCCTTCTGAGTAAATATATACTTCAAGCTCTTGTGATCGGTGAATACATCACAATGCTTTCCCATCAGATAGTGTCTCCACACTTTTAGAGCATGAACAATAGATGAAAGCTCTAAGTCATGGGTGGGGTAATTTCTCTTGTGATGCTTGAGCTGGCGCGAGGCATAACTCACCACCTTTCCATTTTGCATCAGGACGCTACCAAGTCCTTGACGAGAAGTGTCGCAATAAACTTGGAAATCCTTCTGTATATCTGGCAGACATAGAACAGGCGCACTAACTAATCATTTCTTCAGTTCTTGAAAACTAGCTTCACAAGAGGCGGTCCATTCGAACTTCTTATCTTTCTTCAATAGTTCAGTCATTGGTTTTGCAATCTTGGAGAAGTTTTCTATGAATCTCCGATAGTATCCTACAAGGCCTAGGAAACTTTGGATGTCTCCCGCATTTTTGGGTGACTCCCATTCGGTAACAGATGCTACCTTGCTTGGATCCACCGCGACTCCTTCTGTGGAAACTATATGTCCAAGAAATCCTACCTTGTTCAGCCAGAACTCACACTTGCTAAACTTTGCATACAGCTTATGCTCCCTGAGCTTCTCCATGATTAAGCGTAAATGTTTCTCATGTTCTTTGTTATCCTTGGAGTAAATCAGGATGTCATCAATGAACACCACAATGAATTTATCCAAGTATTCCATGAACACCTTGTTCATCATGGTCATGAAGTATGCCGGGGCATTTGTTAGTCCAACGGACATGACAGTATACTCATATAGACCATATCTGGTGGTAAAAGCTGTCTTGGGTATGTCTTGTTCTCAGATCTTTAGCTGGAAATATCTTGATCGGAGATCAATCTTGGAGAACACTTTTGCTCCTTTCAGCTGGTCGAACAGGTCATTGATGTTAGGCAATGGGTACTTGTTCTTGATTGTCACTTCATTCAGCGAACGGTAGTCCACAACCAATCTCTTGCTTGAGTCCTTCTTATCCACAAACAGAACAGGGGCTCCCCATGATGATGAACTCTGTTGGATGAAACCCTTGTCCAACTGTTCCTTGAGCTGCTTCTTCAACTCTTTTAATTCTTCTATGTCCATCTTGTATGGCCTTTTTGCTATGGGTCCTGTTCCAGGCAGCAAGTCAATAATAAACTTGACATCTCTGTCTGGTGGCATTCCTGGTAGCTCTTCCGGAAACACATCAGGATATTCCTTCACAACTGGCACTTCATCCATGCTAACCCCCTTAAGAGAATTAACCTTAGACCCTTTAAGCTCGAAGGTTGATTTGAAACGAATGCTTTTCTTTTCAGGGGTTGTGAGGGTGATGGATTTGTTTGCACAATCTATGACCCTTTCAAAGGCAGTCATCCAATCCATGCCTAGGATGACATCTAGTCCTTGTGAGTCTAGGACAATGAGGTTAGCTGGAAACTTGTGTTTTGCAATTTCCAGGACTAGGTTTCTGCAACCGGCATTTACTATCAACTCTCCCCCTGGGGAGCTTACCCTTATAGGAAAACCTATTGTTTCAGTGGGTATTTTGTTCTTAATCACAAATGCTCTTGATATGAATGAATGCGATGCACCAGTGTTGAAAAGAACAAGCATTGAAAACTTATTGAGCAGATACATACCATAGACGGCGTCAGGCTCATCTTAAACCTGCTCCACATTGATGTGATTAACATGCCCCTTCTGGAATGGATTGGGCTTGTTTCCTTCATCCTTCCTCTGTGGGCAATTATTTGCATAATGCCCAGTCTTGTGACACTTATAGCATTCCACCTGACTGATATCCTTCTTCTCGGGGACATTGTTGTTTCTACCATTGTTGTTGCCATTGTTATGGCCATTTGTCCTTGAGGAGTTATGATTGTTGTGACTCCTGTGGCCATTATGGTGGTGGCCATTTCCCCTGTGATGCTGGTGCCCATTGCCACCATTATTGTTGTGGTGGTTTCCTCCATTCTTGTGGTAACCAGAACTCCCACTACCACTATGGAAGCTTCTCTTATGGATAGGCTCTTGGTACTTGCTGGCATGATGCTTTCTCTTCCTATTTTCAGATTGCTTCACCTTGCTCTCTAGAGTTATAGCTTGATCCATCAGAGACTGAAAGGTAGGAGTGTAAGCAACAGACAGAGGGATCGACAGTTCATCGTTGAGGCCCTCTAAGAACTTCTCTTTCCTCTTTGCATCGGTGTCAACATAATCTGGTGCATAGCGGGACAAATTGGTGAACTCATCAATGTACTCAGACACGCTATGGTACTTCTGCTTGAGATCACGAAATTCTTTCTTCTTCAGGCCCATCACACCAGAGGAAATGTGTGCAGCTCGAAATCCTTCCTGGAATGAGTCCCAAGTCACTCCTTCAATGGGGTGAGTGATCTGGTAAGTATACCACCAACTTGCTACTGGTCCCTCAAGCAGATGGGCTGCAAACCTGACCTTCTCTGCATCAGTGCAACTGGTTGTTACCAAGTCCTTGTTAACAGAGTGAAGCCAATCCATGGCCTCTAATGGTTCAGCAGCACGGGAGAACTTGGCGGGGCGAAGCCTTAGAAATCTTGCAAGAATGTCGCCTGAGGGGGTGGTGGTGGAGGTTGTGGTGGTGGGTTGTTGTTATTGTTGTTGGTCTGAATGTTGGCAATGAACTGGGTCATGACTTGCATAAGTTGCGCTTGGGCTTCCATCATCTGCTGCATTTGTTCCTCAGGAGCGCGACAAGGAGGCATCTGTGGGGTTTGAAAAGGGTGAGTTTAGACTTAGAGATAGAGTCTATAGGAATAAAGTTTCCTACCCATATGCATAAACAATACTTAAAGCACACATACTCAAACATTCACATGCATGAGAGAAAACTTTAAGCCAAGCAACTCACAAATAGTTTGAAGGTACGCAAATGTTTTAGGTCTTAGGGATACAATGACTAATGCCATACCACAAGCGGTCACGGGCATAAACACAAACTCACAGATAAAGTGGGGTAGTCTCTCCAACTACTCTACTTTCCATGACGACTACTTCCTCAACATCGAAGCCATTCTCCTTGAGTAGCCTCTTGTAGTCCTGCAGCTCTTCAGTTAGGGTGTCGACCTTCTCTTGAAGCTCCCTCTTGTCGGCGCGTAGCTTCTCAATCATATCGTGGTCCGCTTCAAGCTCGAAGTCATTGCACTCTAACTTCTGCTTCAGCTCCCTAACTTCTTTGTTCTTGGCTTGGATCCTCTTCTCTTGGCTCTTCCGCTGCTTCTCTTGGGTCTCGAACTTCTTCTCCATCTCCTTGATCTTCTCCTCCTGCTCCAAGTACTGTTTGTCCTTCTCAGCAAGCTGGGCGCGTAGCTCGTCGTTGTTGAACAACTCATTGTACCTCTCTATGTCGATGTCCCTAATGAGATACTCTAACTCGGCGAGGTGGATACGCACGGGGTCTTGTTTGTCTTCAGGCAGTACGATGGCCAGGCCCTCTTCATCACGTCGGCCGTAGAGGTGGGAGTAGTGGTTTTGGAGGTCGGAGTAGTGGCATTCGCAGAGGCGTGCTATCATTTCTTGCATGAGGAGATGGGCACCCGCCTTCTTTGTGGGACCCCGGTTTACCGCTCCGGGATTCCCGTTATGCATACAACTCACGATCCCATGATCAGTATGTCGTGAGTCAACATAACCGAACTGATATCAAAGTTACATCATCCATTACAGTATCGAATATAATAGTCTTACAATTGGTCACATGACCAAGACTGAAATTGCCACGCAGGGCAAGTTTACAACTAAGCATCGGATACCAAGCAGCGTTGATGGCCCACGTCAAGCCTACTACCCTACAGGCAACTGACTGGGAGACGTTCCTAGTCTGCACCAGCGTCATCGTACTCCTCACCATCGTCCTCATAACCTTCTTCATAATCTGACTAAGTTAATAGCCAGGGACAAAGCCGTGAGTACATTTGAATTGTACTCGCAAACCATCTAAGGGAGAGAGTTTGATATGCAGTATGGCTGTAGCAAGGATAGGCTCTAGTCTAGTTTGCTTTATTCAAAAACACGGTTTTCTCATGTCGATATAGCATGTCCAGAACCATGTTCTATGACATCTCTATATCCTTATTAAAAACATTTATGAAACATTTTTAGTAAAAATCTCTAGGAAGGGGGAAACCCTTATTATTTCAAAACCCAGGTCAATCAAACATGACAATCTCCATTCATAAAACTAGGTCAATCACACATGACCATCCCCATTTCCTTGGCAGTACCCTACAAGTACTCCGAACCATACCCATGCCACGGCAGTACCCTCTGAGTACTCCGTCTGGCATATTCCTTCATTTTTCTGAAAACCACTTTTAAAACTAAAACCGACACAGGTTAAGTATGGCCATTCCAACCGTCCATGACCGAGGACTCGGCTATTCGAATAGATTTACACTCTGCAGAGGTTGTACACTTTACCCACAATCATCCGGATACTCATCGTGTGGGCATCTTCCCCGCATAACATCATATGCCACGACAAGCACCCGATCAAAGCCTTTCGCTTATCTACATTAGTACGGGAATCTACCCTATGGAGTATCTACCTCCCTGGCACACCCTGGCAGTCTACCTCCACGTTCGAGCGTAACTCCAGTGCCACGTCAGGAGACCCATAGTGTCTTCCGGCGGCTCGGGATATGCCGTGATATGTGTTTCCTCCTTCCTGAGGACAACCCGGATTCCGGGGCACCGCGTACCCTTATATAGTTATGAGACTCCCATACTAAAATAAACAGACTACGAGCTAAGCCCCGTCCCATACCAGGGTAATCATGGTTGCATGGGTTAATTGGTCTGGCGAACACTTATACACAATGCCCTCTTTCATAAATCCTCCTCCTATTTTTCTCCCTTTTCCAGAACACATTTTCCTGAAAACACCTCTGTGGAATAGAGCACTATTCCAAGGTTTTCGAAATCATTTTTCAAAGTCTCATTGAGTGTTCCCAACCTAGAGTTTTTGGCTCCACTACAAGTTTTGCAAAGACTTTGATGCTAACCATCAAGTCTCTAATAAGAGGGGTGTTGAATAGGTCACAAGGGGTGTCATCTCCATGGATGATATCAAGTTGACTTGTGGAGCTAAGTCATCAACTATTGCTATATAGAGAATAATAGCAATATAGAAAACAATGCATAATAAGATAAACAGTAATAAAAACATGCAAGGTGTAATATTAGGATTCAGATATGCAACAAGTAGATGGCTTGCCTTGAATAGCTATGTCCCTGGGCTCCTTCCTTAAAATAAGTACTCAATGTGTTCCACTTTCTTCTTAAACATTCTGGAGGTAGTCCTCTTCCTCTCCGATGGCGTTCGAATCTAGCGTCGCAAAATGAAAGAAAAGCATTCAATCACCACACAAGCATGCAAAGGAACAAACATTTAACAAGACATCTCAAACACACAACCAGAGAGGGAGGGTGAAGACATTCTCTCCTATAGGAGTGCAATACAACAATATCAAGTTTCCAATTAGTCTCCCTACTTAAAAAATGGGATTTCTATTTTCGTGCCCTCAGGTCGTTAGTTGTACTCAGTTTTCCCCAGCTCCTTAGTTTTTCCTCAGTTTTCCCCAAGCCGTTGTCTGAAACCCTCAAGGAGCTCGGACGTGAGGATTCCCGTTAAGTTGACCGTTTCTGTGCTGACGTGTGGGGCCGCGTCGTGTGGGGCCGCGTCGCGTGGGGCTGGTAGAAAGGGACCATTTCCGTGCTGACGTGTGGGGCCGCGTCGTGTGGGGCCGCGTCGCGTGGGGCTGGTAGAAAGGGACCGTTTCCGTGCTGACGTGTGGGGCCGCGTCGTGTGGGGCCACGTCGCGTGGGGCTGGTAGAAAGGGACCGCGTGGGACAGGACGAGACCGCGTTTGGTTGTACGTGAGAGCTCGGTTCTGTCTCTCTCGGGCCAAATTGGCATTGACTTTTCAGAGCGCCTTTTTCCCCTCTCTCTCTGTAAACAGTTCTCTCTCTTTTCACCAAATTAGTATCAAATCTAGAGAAGCTTCTATTTCTGTCTTTCTTCAATGATTGCTGCCTTTTGGCCCTCGTTTTTTGCCCAATATGGTAACAAATCTAGAAGCTAATCTAGAAGCTAGTATAGTATAATACATAAAATGCATACAGCAGCCAAAAGAAGCCAATAACGATGTTAATATTCACGACAAACTAAGCTGAAAATAATATAAGACGCAATGTATGCCCAACATGAAGGTTCTTCATTCTTCATCATATATTTCGGAGTCGCTATATTCCATGAGACGAAAAAAATATTGACTGAACTCCTTCGGTCTGCAGTGTGCAGCCAATAGATCCTCCAAAAGGTATGGCCTTTGTTCTATTTTCATACGGTCGGAATCTAATCTATCCACAAGTCGTGGCCACTCATCCCAGGCCTTTCTATCATCAAAGTACTGTCTGATATAACCGCCCTCGTAGTAGATGCAGCCAGGTCGAACTGTCGGGTGCACTCTGGTGTCGACGGAGATACACCGTTTATAACTGACGAAGAAGGCACGACTGCCAATGTTGACGGCATGGAGAGAGCGGCTCTCAGTGTCCACACGGTACACCAATGGTTGACCTTCCTCCAAATACCTGTTGCCAGGGCTGCCGCCGAACAACACAAGCAGCAGATCACCATCAGACTCCACAAGGTAGAACCTGTCAGTTCCAAGTTCTGGAAATGAAAATAGTGTCTCCATGTTGATAGTGCTCGCGCGCTTCTCCAACTGGACATTGTTGGTGCACACTAATGTTCCGACATCAAAATTGTTCACAGCTATTGCATACAATTCACCATTGAACGGGGTAAGGCAACTGAGAGAATCTTCCTCAATCGAAAATCTTCCTTCTCCCCAATCTTCTACATCTATATCCTTAGTAGGAGAGCTCTCATCGACCCAAGCAATTTCATTGGGGTAACCTGTGCAAATGAAGACCATAGTCGGGGACTTCATTACAGCGACTGACTCCACAATCATAGATGGCATCTGCGCCTCAAACGTAGCGTTCAATGTCTTTGTGAGAGGGTTCAGAAGCCGTATCTTGTGCGGCTGGTTCCTCTGGGCAAGCACGATGACGCCACGGTAAAAGCCGACGAAGTAGTATCTAAAAGGGAGTTGATGAAGATAACATTCAGCACTAAGATGTTTACGATTGAAAATAAAAATAGATTAACTCTATAGATATGGAGGAATTTGAACCTTGCATGAACTTCCGTTAGATCGATGGTGACGTAGCGGGATGTGCGGAGGTTGAGGAAGGAGAACTCAGCGGCGCGTGGAAGGGCGTGTTCTACCAGGATCCATTCGTGCAGGTGCACGTCGGGCTCAGGTAGATCTGAGCGCCAATTTGTACAAACTTGCCTCAAAGCAGCGTAGGTGTCCACGTACTCCTCGTTCGCCAGTAAGTAGTCGCCGATCTTGTGAAGTGGTCCGTCACCCTTAAGAGAGGCCCAGTTCACGGAGGCGCCGCGCTTGGATGCGCCGCCCTCGGATGCAACGGGCTCGGAGGCGATGGGCTCGGAGGCGACGGGCTCGGGGGCGACGGCCGCCGGCGCATTCTTATTCTCCATCGCCGGCAGGGGAGCGCGCGTAGGGCGGCTGGGGTTTTTTTGAGAAGGTGATGGGATGTGAGAGGCGTGGTTGCGTGCGTGAGTTATGATGAGACTGTGTGCAGAGGGAGGGAGAGGGGCTCTGTACTGGCAAAGTGACGGTTCGTCTCAGCAGTTGACGTTTTGGTCTCAACACGCGCACCGCGTGGCTAACCACTGCTCACCGCGACACGTGTCCGTGGGACTACACGTCAGCACCGTTACGTGTACTCAGTTCTACCCTCGAATCTTACACTGGAAAAATATCTGTACTCAGTTTTCCCCTCGAGTACTAATACTGCCTAGTGCAATATACTCAGTTTTACCCTCAAGTGGCTGGTCAACAGAGAGTCAACAGATGGGATTAAGCCATCTAATTGAGTCATTTCATGCGCAAAAAAAATCAAAAAAATAAAATCATAGTGCCTCCAACTCATGCGCAAAATAAAATCATAACAAACATATATAAATCAAGTTTTCACACAAATGGCCACTTCTGAAATCACTAGTAGCTATGAAGGTTCATGGCTTTCCACTCAAACCCCTTCTCAAAACATCTATACCCAAAACATAGTTTGTCTGAATGAGGCCATAATTTTTACACTCATGTATATTTGAATTGCTAATACTTTGAGGTAGGCCAACATGGGTTTCATTGTACAAAACATGTGTTTTTCTTTTTCTAAATCTCTTATTTGAATTCCTTAGCCTGTTTACTATTTACTTGCCCTTGTATCCTTGATACTACTCAGTTTTACCCTCTCCCTTCTCTCAGAAGCCCAAACTTGGCCTGATTAGTCGAGCTGTTGTCACACGGATCGTGCCCACCTACCGTCGATCCTATGATCCAACGGGCAGGATCGTGCCACCCTCTCTCTATCTGTCGGTGGCAAACTACTACCCCTCTATGTATGCTAAATGACGAGTTTGCCACCGGATTCAACAAGTTGGGTAATCATGAATTTCTTTTAGGCATTACTTTTCACGGTAAAATGATAAACTATCACGAATTTCCATTTCTTGTAGGCATTACTTTTCACATTGAAATGATAAACTATCACGAATTTCCATTGCTTGTAGGCTTTACTTTTCACGGTAAAATGATGAACTATCATGAATTTCCATTTCTTTTACGCATTACTTTTCACGGTAAAATGATAAACTATCACGAATTTCCATTTCTTGTAGGCATTACTTTTCACGCTGAAATGATAAACTATCACGAATTTCCATTTCTTGTAGGCTTTACTTTTCACGGTAAAATGATGAACTTTCACGAATTTCCATTTCTTTTAGGCATTACTTTTTTTGTTGAGATATAAACCACCCCCACAACGGTCATCTCCTCCTTAATTTATTGTGTAAACCCCACAACGGTCATCTCTACCTTAATTTATGGTGTAAACCCCACAACGGTCATCTCTCCCTTATAAACCCCCACAACGGCCATCCCTCATGTCAATAGGTTCTGCCTCTCTCTTCTTTGTTTCTGCCTCTCTCTTCTTCGTTCACATACACTTGATCCATTGCCATGGCTTCCACGTCTCGGACGCCGACCGGAAGGGGAAGGGGAAGGGGAAGGGGAAGGGGAAGGGGCGGCCGGGGTGGTGGATCATCATCATTGCCACCACCACCGTCAACACTGCCATTGATCATAGAGGAGTTCTTCACCACCATCTATGAAGACCCTTTGGCCAAGAAGGTACGTACGCGTTCCCACATATATGATGCATGTGATTAATTATGTGCATGTTCTAAAAAACCTTTAATTTCTTTGCAGGCACTCCCACAAAAGTTTGCGGACTATCTTGACGGCCAGGAGCCCGCAAAGGTGTATCTGCGAGCAGCTGACTGCGGTCCTCATCTCTGGACCGTGGAGGTCCTATTTGACGGACAAGGCCGGATGTAACTCGACAAGGGCTGGGAGAATTTCGCCATCGCGCACGGTGTGGATTTCGGCTGCTTCCTACACTTCAAATATGAAGGCGATTATGTGCTCACAGTGAAGGTGTTCGACGGAACAATGTGCAGGAAGTACTACTACACGGACGACGAAGATACTCACGATGAAAGCGACGACGACGTGAAGCCATGCATCTAAGGGGATTATGACCAAGAATATATATGTAGCTTCATATGCATCGATTTATAGATCTAGCTATTTTCTATATATTATGCATGTAAAAATAATAGGAAATCGCAATTTCCACTATGATTCGAGCACCACAGCCTCCAAACGATGCCGATGCCGATATCGGCATGGTCAGAACGGGTATGCATGCTCGCCGCCACTGCTAGGTCACCGTCGGGATGCACCCTCAATCCCGTCCCCTCATTCGATCACTGACACACTAGAGATACCGCCGAGGCCAATGACGAACGTACATGCTGATGCCAATGCCGAACATGCACGCCGCTGTGGGCACGGCCACGCCGCCCCGCTCTGCTGGACGCCACAGACCACCGCGAGGTCTTTCCCTTCGCCACCACACTCCCCTAGCACCTATCTATACACGCCAGAAAGGAGAGACACTAGTTTTCTCTACACTGCTCGCGTTCGTGTCCGACACCGTCAGTCAAAGTGTTGAGGTCGTCGTCGATGTCCTCGACCATTTCTTCTCTTCTTTGCATGGTTAAACGCTTCCAGATCATATCTATCTAATGCGTCTGGTCTCGCCTCATGCAGTTCTTTGTGGACGTCGATCTCATTTCGGCACCCCGCAGGCCACCTCCTCCGTGCCATCGCTGTAGAGCTCCGTTTAAAAATCTAATCCTACCCGTGTATTGCCCCTTGTATCAGCGTCATGGCCCCACTTGTCATTCGATATACCGAAGCCCCACTCGTCCGCGTTTTGGTCAGGGATACGGCGATGCTTACGGTCAAACAACGATGGATGCTCTGACGTGTCTTTGCGGGCTCTACGTGGCCCCACTAGTCAGCAGTTAACGGTCAAAGGTGTTCAACCGTCGGGCAACCGGCCGTTCCAGCACCGGTGACGGTTTCAGACAACGGCTTGGGGAAAACTGAGGAAAAACTAACGAGCTGGGGAAAACTGAGTACAACTAACGAACCAGGGGCACGAAAATAGAAATCCCTTAAAAAATAGGGTTTTCACACTAGGACTCAATATTAATAGATTATTACTAAATGTAATCAAACAATGGGTACACTCCTCAACTACAGGTACTAGTGACCTGTAAGACACTAAAACAAGTGACTCTTGGTTTAGAAAATATTATTCCTATTAACAAGCAACTTTTGAAATACACAAAGCCATTTAAGCACTTTGATTACCAAACACAGCTACAGGAGCATATAATAGGAAAACAAGGTACCTACAGATATCCCACAACAATACAAACCCAACAAAATTGGATTTGCAATTTTCTGATTAACAGAGAATATACAAAGCATTTTATAGTGAAAATAACTATTGATTCAGAGATAAATCTACCAGAAAATCATACAAGCTCAGAAAAATTTATCCTATGGTTAGTAGCAAGAATTAATAGTACATGATCACCCAAAATTGGTTTCACTCAAAAATACTGCACAAATTAGGTTTTCAAAATCCCTAAAGTCATATCTGGTAGTAATTTGCAAAAGCAACTATGCCAAGAATAAAATCCTATTTGCATCTAGGCCAGTGGGATTTGAAAGGTATTCTAGATACCTATCCAACAAAATTGGATTCAACTCAATTGGGTCTATGTACCTCAAGATCTGGAATTATTAGTGAAAAGAAGACATTATACTAAATTAAATGCCATAAATAAACCATAATTTATTTTGGCAAGAAAAAGGTTCTGTATGCTGGATAAAAGTGTTAGTAAGTTGACAAAAACTAGATCTATCCATTTTGATTCATTTTATATTTTCTTTGATATTTAATTCAAACAGCAGGTGAAACAGATCTGGAAAACAATAAAGGATTTGAAAAAAAAGTAACGGGCCAAAACCCTACGGATCTGACAGACCCGCAACAGGCTGGCCCAACAGCACGGGCTGGTACCATACTTGACTAAAAAAATATGCTTTAAAGATCATGCTACTGCTAGCTCGATAATACGCTCGATCAACGGAGACCACGTCGTCGATGGGTGCTCACCTTGGGCAGGCTTGTAGACGAGGGAGGCGACGAGGGAGGGGTTCAGCAGCGCGCGGAGGCTCCCCCAGGTCGATCGGATGCGCAACCAAGTCCTGGTTCATGGCGATGTCGAGGGCTAGCTCCGACGTCGAGAAT
Organism: Dactylis glomerata; assembly: GCA_007115705.1. Classification (NCBI taxonomy): domain Eukaryota; kingdom Viridiplantae; phylum Streptophyta; class Magnoliopsida; order Poales; family Poaceae; genus Dactylis; species Dactylis glomerata. Next base: position 855,576 of record QXEO01000429.1, read on the forward strand.
GGCACCGTCACGGACATGCTCGATGGCGAGTACTTCCGGCGAGACCTGGACACGAAAACGACGGCGTCAGGGTTGCCGAAAAGATAGAGAGGAAGAGAGTAACGAGAGGAAGTAGAGAGAGAGAGAGATGGAGGACAGTTTCTATCAGACTGGTGACGGGTGCTGGCCATGGCGGCTTGTCGGGCAACAACGAAGATAAAGAGGTCCAGGGAAGGGGGCGCTCGGCGGAGGGTCGACCTGGATGGAGGGGTGGGGGTGAGTTTGAGCACGTAAAGATCCTGGGGAGCGTTTTTAAGAAGGCATGTGGGTGGTGGCATGCGCACGGCTGGCAGCAGCGTTGCTCGGCGCTCACTGGCCTGAGCGGGCGGCACACGGGACAGCGGGTACACGACAAGGGAGACGGTCTAGGCTACGCCAGGAGGCTGGCTATGTCGGGGCGGGTTGGCTGGCGAGAGGACATGACAGGGGGAGGTCGGTATGCTTGGAGAGAGGACATCGAGTCCACGCCCTCCAGGTGTTCGATCAAAGTCTGTCTGTTAGGACACGCTCAAAAGAGAACGATAGGAAGGAGACAAGGATGTGGGCGCGCTCTGGTTCGATTAAGAGCAAGTATGGGAGGCTAGTGGCGCGATGGATAGGGCAGAGGAGATGGCTTATGCCATAAGGCATACCAATGGCTGTTCTAGGGCACCAGGGAGAGACATGGGTGGAGTTAGCCCTAGGGGCTTCCAGGTAGGGTCAGGGGGTGTGTGGAGTTGCTGGTACATGCATGCTTGCTGGCTGGAAGGAATGGTGTGGTTAGATCAAGATTTGCTAAATCCTTGCAAGGGTGGGCGTCGGCCATTCCTTCTCCTTCCTCCAAACATAAGCAGACAAGGTGATACTGTAGCATGCAGGTAGATCAGAGAGAGAGAGTGTGTGTGGGGGCGCTGAAGAGGGCAATGGGTTAGTTTGGTGGAGTTGCAATGGATTTTGAGATAACTAGAAATAGGCATGGTTAACATGCTTGCATGATTCCAATGTTTGGATTTTGAGTTTTAAATTAACTCCTCCAAGAATGTGCATTGGTGTATAGACCAGAGAGGGTAGTGAGAATATTTGGTACGACATTGCCAAGTCTTGACAATTTAATTGATCACCAAAATTTATTTTTTTGAGGATTTAACCTTAATATGCTTTGGACAAGATTTTTGAAGATTCTGGTGATGAACAACTAGGGTCTTTGGGTTCATAGGAGTCTACATGAGTAGGATGTCATGGTAGGAGAATATCAAATTTCTTTGATAAGAAGTGTGCATGCAATAACATAGTTGTTATTTCCATGCATTTGTTTAACAAGAAAGATAAAAAAATTATCTTGGATGGAGGAGGGGTGGTATTATGCACGAATAACATTTCCAAGTATTAGCGTAGAAGAAATTGTTTATGGGGGATAATTTATGGTGATTAGTAAGAAGCGATAAAAAAATGGAATAAAAGAAGGGCTGGAAGTAGTTTTGATTAGAGTTCAAAACCACCTCACTTAAACGGGTGGCATGCTTCAAAATGCACCAACAAGTGCATAGATAGTTAGAGTAGATCAATAGGAAGAGGAATAGGTCATAGGGTGGTCCTGAACTATTTATTTCGAAATTTAAATGTATGAGCGAAAGTGCATCCGATAATTGTCAAATGGTCATTGATTTGATTAGCCTCCGAAACAGGTTTGAAACAATTAGAAGATGGCCTCAATTGACTAAGTGGTAATGGAGAGAATGGAAGACCATATGATAAGGATGGATTCTAAGAAGGTGAATTGCCATGGATAGCAGGTGTGAGCTTAATACAAGTGATTGAAAACTGAATCCGTTAACAAAAGTGAAGATAGTCTGCACACTAGGTGTTTGGTGAAGTTCCTGCAAGAGATACATTTCACAATTTGAGTGGAATTTTCTTATGGTTGGATGGATGTCGTTCTTATAACCTCAGGAGGGGTTCCATTGGGCTAAATTGATTAGTGCCAAAGTCCTCAAGAAGGGCTCCTAATGTCTTATGGTAAGACATTAGAGTTAGGGTTCTTAGGATTGAGAGGAAAAAATAACAAGATAGGTTTTATTCAAAAGATAGAATGAAGATAACCTACATGGGACAAAATATTAATTGGTGGGTATTGAATGGGTTAGGCCACAGGCCTACCTGAGGATCATATCTACACACAAGCAATTCATCAAAGTCAAACAAAGTCACACAAAGTCAACTCACCACACATGGTCAATCATTTGAAGGTAATCTATCAACACCAGAAGCAATGGTTGAACAAGTGTTAAATAGTGATAAAGCCATGGGAAGTTGAAAAGAGTTTCAAAGAAAGGAGTAAGGCTTTGGTAGATATTTTTAGAAACAAATGGAGACATAATCATCTCCTTTACGAGTTTTCTCAAAGGTGTTTTGAAAGGCCACTTATCAAAGGTTTATAAAATAGTAGTTTTATAAAATAGTGGGATCACAACACTATATCCCTATAGTTTTATAAATACTCAGGTTTGGGTAAAGCTTTTGTTTTAAAAATAGATCTTGGCTCCTGTTTTGGAAAATTAAAATATTTTGAAATAAAGGAGGTGCCAAGATATTCTAGTTTGAGAAAAAGCTAGTAACCCAAAGGATGGCATGATCACTAGATCACAACAATTGAGTTGGTCCACAAACTCACCCATCAAACAACACTCTTGCAAACAAGATTTTCACAACAATCTAGGCAAACACACAGGAAACTCTATTTTATTTATCTAGTTGCAAAAAGTTTTTGTTGGCCCTCATTTTTGCATTACCAAGCTCAGCTTAAATAGGGTTACAAAAAGTGGGGTGTTACAGCTCTTCCCCCTTAAACAGAATCTCGTCCCAAGATTCCTAAGCGTAGAAGTAAGAGGTGCTAAGACTAAGTTAGAGTTAGGTCTCAATGGTTGCTCTTCCAACTCACCTGTGATGATCTGAGTTGCAATCAAAGACTTGCTTTTGCCGAAGGTGTAGATCATCTTCATTTGCTAAAGTTGATGGCTGAAGAGTTGATGTTGCCGAAAGTATCTTGTCGAAACCTCATCGGGACACCTTTAAGGTTAGCGGGGTTAGGCTATCTAGTATGTCCAAAAAGATTCTATGAGAGTTAGAAGGTTTCCAGCCCGTAATTGAGGTCTTGAAGAGTCGAGGCTTCTCGGGTAGCTTGTATTGCCTTGGGGTTGTCGCTCCCTTCATGTATACTAATGGAGTCTTCAATTCTTGATGTTGCGTCTTGAAGCTTGATGTTGGTGTAGACCTTTAGTCTCAAGCTTGCAGTCCTCTAAGGATGGCAGACAAGAGCATTTATGCTTCGATCTAGATAGGCACGCCAAATCTGTCGACTTAGTCCTCTATGCTTCCTAACTACCAAGGCGCAGGTTAGTCCGAATAGAAACCATTCTTTTGGGTTGGTGGAGACCAGTCAAGATCTCATTGCTTCTTCATCATTCTGTAGCCTTGAGGACCTTGAGGTATATTGGGATACCTTGAGTTGACTTCATCTTTCGAGAAATCTTCATGTGGACTTGTACCTGTAGGATGAGTCAGTTTTAGTTTCAATTTCGTTAATTTTTGAACGAGCGAGTGAGCTAGCTAGAAAAGTCTTCACTTCTTCATGTTTTTACCTCCCTTGGTATCTCCTAAATGTGGATCCGACATTGATCGCTTGATTTTGGAGAGTCTTCATCCTTCTATTTGCTCCGTGGAGATCAAGCACGTGAGTCTTCGAGCTTCAAGTGGCGATAATGGGTTGAACTACGAGAGTTAGGCTTGGCTTTAATACTTGTATGCTCAATGTTAGTTGGCTAGTGAGAAGATCAGCAAGTGTTGGGATGTTAAGAGAGTATCATCAATGTTAGGAAACTCTAGATTTAGGTTAGTCGATCCTTGTTAGTGAAGTCTTTGTCTTCTAGAAGTCCTTTGTAGTCCAGGCAGGTCTGTCTTCTGCTTCCTTGACATTGTAGAGAGGTCTTTACGAATCTTGAAGCCTGTGGCAAAAATTGTTGCGTCGGATCTTGGGTATGTGTTGCGAGAAGAGTTATTTTCCACTATTTCTAGGTTAGAGTTAGCAGTTTATTGCTAAGATATCTATGCTACTTGAGCTAACATAAATAGATAAGAGGGAACACACAGTAGAGAGAGGTTTCCTAACCAAGGTTCTTTTACACACCAGAAGGTTTTTAAGGCCAAGAGGCCAAAACAAACACAATCACAGGGTAACAATACACACTCAAGAAACATACAAGGCAACAGCAGACAATATCCAGAACACACAAGGCAATCAACAAACAATTGCAAGAATCACACGAGGTACTTCAAGTACCAACAATGCCTAGTACTCGCGGTAGTTGGGAGTAGCTCATATGAGACAAATGAGCCTATCCTATTCATCCTAGGGTCATGGTTGGTCATAGTTGTTGGCTCCTTCATTTGCTTGACTCTCGCTTCGGTTGAGATTGATGGTAGTCGATGAGGTAGCCGCAGTGTTGTTGAGCTGTTGACATTGAGTTCAGAAGTGCAGATCTTGTAGGTACTCTTGCTCACATTACACGGATGTGAGATCTTTGGAAAGGTTATTGAAGTCCTTCCTATGCGATGATGTCTCGTGATAGGCCTAAAAATTTCTAGTCAAGCAACTGATTATTTGGTCCTTGGCGACCGCAAAAGTGCAAGTCCAGGAGGAACAAGGTCAGCTTCTTGACAGAGCCATTGGTGTCAACCAAAGGCAAAATATTTGGCAACACCCTTCTTTCTTTGTAGCAGGAGGGATTTGAAGGCATCCTTCTGAATATTTGATCCATCTTGTGTTGGTAAGCTTCAGGTCTAATTGGGGTATAACGTCCATTATTTAAATTTGAAGTGGGATAGACAAGAAAGTAAAATCTTTGAAAAATTAGAGAGGTAAGATTAGAAGTTTTGAAAGGGTAAGTAAGGTATAAACCATACTATTGGCTACTTAGGAGATTAAACTTTGCAATTAGTCTTAGCAAAATACTACTTTTCCTATCTAACGCCCATGCTAACTAAGGTCTCCTACAGTCAAGATGGCTCTGATACCAACTCTGTGGGACCCCGGTTTACCGCTCCGAGATTCCCGTTATGCATACAACTCACGATCCCATGATCAGTATGTCGTGAGTCAACATAACCAAACTGATATCAAAGTTACATCATCCATTACAGTATCGAATATAATAGTCTTACAATTGGTCACATGACCAAGACTGAAATTGCCACGCTGGGCAAGTTTACAACTAAGCAGCGGATACCAAGCAGCGTTGATGGCCCACGTCAAGCCTACTACCCTACAGGCAACTGACTGGGAGACGTTCCTAGTCTTCACCGGCGTCATCGTACTCCTCACCATCGTCCTCATAACCTTCTTCATAATCTGACCAAGTTAATAGCCAGGGACAAAGCCGTGAGTACATTTGAATTGTACTCGCAAACCATCTAAGGGAGAGAGTTTGATATGCAGTATGGCTGTAGCAAGGATAGGCTCTAGTCTAGTTTGCTTTATTCAAAAACACGGTTTTCTCGTGTCGATATAGCATGTCCAAAACCATGTTCTATGACATCTCTATATCCTTATTAAAAACATTTATGAAACATTTTTAGTAAAAATCTCTAGGAAGGGGGAAACCCTTATTATTTCAAAACCCAAGTCAATCAAACATGACACTCTCCATTCATAAAACTAGGTCAATCACACATGACCATCCCCATTTCCTCGGCAGTACCCTACAAGTACTCCGAACCATACCCATGCCATGGCAGTACCCTCTGAGTACTCCGTCTGGCATATTCCTTCATTTTTCTGAAAACCACTTTTAAAACCAAAACCGACATAGGTTAAGTATGGCCATTCCAACCGTCCATGACCGAGGACTCGGCTATTCGAATAGATTTACACTCTGCAGAGGTTGTACACTTTACCCACAATCATCCGGATACTCATCGCGTGGGCATCTTCCCCGCATAACATCATATGCCACGACAAGCACCCGATCAAAGCCTTTCGCTTATCTACCTTAGTATGGGAATCTACCCTATGGAGTATGTACCTCCCCGGCACACCCTGGCAGTCTACCTCCACGTTTGAGCGTAACTCCAGTGCCACGTCAGGAGACCCATAGTGTCTTCCGGCGGCTCGGGATATGCCGTGATATGTGTTTCCTCCTTCCTAAGGACAACCCGGATTCTGGGGCACCACGTACCCTTATACAGTTATGAGACTCCCGTACTAAAATAAACAAACAACGAGCTAAGCCCCATCCCATACCAGGGTAATTGTGGTTGCACGGGTTAATTGGTCTGGCGAACACTTATACACAATGCCCTCTTTCATAAATCCTCCTCCTCTTTTTCTCCCTTTTCCAGAACACATTTTCCTGAAAACACCTCAGTGGAATAGAGCACTATTCCAAGGTTTTCGAAATCATTTTTCAAAGTCTCATTGAGTGTTCCCAACCTAGAGTTTTTGGCTCCACTACAAGTTTTGCAAAGACTTTGATGCTAACCATAAAGTCTCTAATAAGAGGGGTGTTGAATAGGTCACAAGGGGTGTCATCTCCATGGATGATATCAAGTTGACTTGTGGAGCTAAGCCATCAACTATTGCTATATAGAGAATAATAGCAATATAGAAAATAATGCATAATAAGATAAACAGTAATAAAAACATGCAAGGTGTAATATTAGGATTCAGATATGCAACAATTAGATGGCTTGCCTTGAATAGCTATGTCCCTGGGCTCCTTCCTTAAAATAAGTACTCAATGTGTTCCACTTTCTTCTTATGCATTCTGGAGGTAGTCCTCTTCCTCTCCGATGGCGTTCGAATCTAGCGTCGCAAAATGAAAGAAAAGCATTCAATCACCACACAAGCATGCAAAGGAACAAACATTTAACAAGACATCTCAAACACACAACCAGAGAGGGAGGGTGAAGACATTCTCTCCTATAGGAGTGCAATACAACAATATCAAGTTTCCAATTAGTCTCCCTACTTAAAAAATAGGGTTTTCACACTAGGACTCAATACTAATAGATTATTACTAAATGTAATCAAACAATGGGTACACTACTCAACTACAGGTACTAGTGACCTGTAAGACACTAAAACAAGTGACTCTTGGTTCAGAAAATATTATTCCTATTAACAAGCAACTTCTGAAATACACAAAGCCATTTAAGCACTTTGATTACCAAACACAGCTACATGAGCATATAATAGGAAAACAAGGTACCTACAGATATCCGACAACAATACAAACCCAACAAAATTGGATTTGCAATTTTCTGATTAACAGAGAATATACTAAGCATTTTATAGTGAAAATAACTACTGATTCAGAGATAAATCTACCAGAAAATCATACAAGCTCAGAAAAATTTATCCTATGGTTAGTAGCAAGAATTAATAGTACATGATCACCCAAAATTGGTTTCACTCAAAAATACTGCACAAATTAGGTTTTAAAAATCCCTAAAGTCATATCTGGTAGTAATTTGCAAAAACAACTATGCCAAGAATAAAATCCTATTTGCATCTACGCCAGTGGAATTTGAAAGGTATTCCAGATACCTATCCAACAAAATTGGATTCAACTCAATTGGGTCTATGTACCTCAAGATCTGGAATTATTAGTGAAAAGAAGACATTATACTAAATTAAATGCCATAAATAAACCATAATTTATTTTGGCAAGAAAAAGGATATGTATGCTGGATAAAAGTGTTAGTAAGTTGACAAAAACTAGATCTGTCCATTTTGATGCATTTTATATTTCTTTGATATTTAATTCTAACAGCAGGTGAAACAGATCTGGAAAACAATAAAGGATTTGAACAAAAAAGTAACGGGCCAAAACCCTACGGATCTGACAGACCCGCAACGGGCTGGCCCAACAGCACGGGCTGGTACCATACTTGTCTAAAAAAATATGCTTTAAAGATCGTGCTACTGCTAGCTCGATAATACGCTCGATCGACGGAGACCACGTCGTCGATGGGTGCTCACCTTGGGCAGGCTTGTAGATGAGGGAGGCGACGAGGGAGGGGTTCAGCAGCGCGCGGAGGCTCCCCCAGGTCGATCGGATGCGCAACCAAGTCGTGGTTCATGGCGATGTCGAGGGCTAGCTCCGACAACGAGAACGGCGCCGTCACGGACATGCTCGATGGCGAGTACTTCCGGCGAGACCTGGACATGAAAATGACGGCGTCGGGGTTGCCGAAAAGATAGAGAGGAAGAGAGTAATGAGAGGAAGTAGAGAGAGAGATGGAGGATGGTTTCTATCAGACTGGTGACGGGTGCTGGCCATGGCGGCTTGTCGGGCAACAACGAAGATAAAGAGGTCCAGGGAAGGGGGCGCTCGGCGGAGGGTCGACCTGGATGGAGGGGTGGGGGTGAGTTTGAGCACGTAAAGATTCTGGGGAGCATTTTTAAGAAGGCATGTGGGTGGTGGCATGTGCACGGCTGGCAGCAGCATTGCTCGGCGCTCACTGGCCCGAGCGGGCGGCACATGGGACAGCGGGTACACGACAAGGGAGACGGTCTAGGCTACGCCAGGAGGCTGGCTATGTCGGGGCGGGTTGGCTGGCGAGAGGACAGGACAGGGGGAGGTCGGTATGCTTGGAGAGAGGACATCGAGTCCGCGCCCTCCAGGTGTTCGATGAAAGTCTGTCTGTTAGGACACGCTCAAAAGAGAACGATAGGAAGGAGACAAGGATGTGGGCGCGCTCTGGTTCGATTAAGAGCAAGTATGGGAGGCTAGTGGCGCGATGGATAGGGCAGAGGAGATGGCTTATGCCATAAGGCATACCAATGGCTGTTCTAGGGCACCAGGGAGAGACATGGGTGGAGTTAGCCCTAGGGGCTTCCAGGTAGGGTCAGGGGGGTGTGTGGAGTTGCTGGTACATGCATGCTTGCTGGCTGGAAGGAATGGTGTGGTTAGATCAAGATTTGCTAAATCCTTGCAAGGGTGGGCGTCGGCCATTCCTTCTCCTTCCTCCAAACATAAGCAGACAAGGTGACACTGTAGCATGCAGGTAGATCAGAGAGAGAGAGAGTGTGTGTGTGGGGGCGCTGAAGAGGGCAATGGGTTAGTTTGGTGGAGTTGCAATGGATTTTGAGATAACTAGAAATAGGCATGGTTAACATGCTTGCATGATTCCAATGTTTGGATTTTGAGTTTTAAATTAACTCCTCCAAGAATGTGCATGGGTGTATAGATCACAGAGGGTAGTGAGAATATTTGGTACGACATTGCCAAGTCTTGACAATTTAATTGATCACCAAAATTTATTTTTTGAGGATTTAACCTTAATATGCTTTGGACAAGATTTTTGAAGATTCTGGTGATGAACAACTAGGGTCTTTGGGTTCATAGGAGTCTACATGAGTAGGATGTCATGGTAGGAGAATATCAAATTTCTTTGATAAGAAGTGTGCATGCAATAACATAATTGTTATTTCCATGCATTTGTTTAACAAGAAAGATAAAAAATTATCTTGGATGGAGGAGGGGTGGTATTATGCACGAATAACATTTCCAAGTATTAGCGTAGAAGAAATTGTTTATGGGGGATAATTTATGGTGATTAGTAAGAAGCGATAAAAAAATGGAATAAAAGAAGGGCTGGAAGTAGTTTTGATTAGAGTTCAAAACCACCTCACTTAAACGGGTGGCATGCTTCAAAATGCACCAACAAGTGCATAGATAGTTAGAGCAGATCAATAGGAAGAGGAATAGGTCATAGGGTGGCCCCTGAACTATTTATTTCGAAATTTAAATGTATGAGCAAAAGTGCATCCGATAACTATCAAATGGTCATTGATTTGATTAGCCTCCGAAACAGGTTTGAAACAATTAGAAGATGGCCTCAATTGACTAAGTGGTAATGGAAGAACATATGATAAGGATGGATTCTAAGAAGGTGAATTGCCATGGATAGCAGGTGTGAGCTTAATACAAGTGATTGAAAACTGAATCCGTTAACAAAAGTGAAGATAGTCTGCACACTAGGTGTTTGGTGAAGTTCCTGCAAGAGATACATTTCTTATGGTTGGATGGATGTTGTTCTTATAACCTCAGGAGGGGTTCCATTGGGCTAAATTGATTAGTGCCAAAGTCCTCAAGAAGGGCTCCTAATGTCTTATGGTAAGACATTAGAGTTAGGGTTCTTAGGATTGAGAGGAAAAAATAACAAGATAGGTTTTATTCAAAAGATAGAATGAAGATAACCTACATGGGACAAAATATTAATTGGTGGGTATTGAATGGGTTAGGCCACAGGCCTACCTGAGGATCATATCTACACACAAGCAATTCATCAAAGTCAAACAAAGTCACACAAAGTCAACTCACCACACATGGTCAATCATTTGAAGGTAATCTATCAACACCAGAAGCAATGGTTGAACAAGTGTTAAATAGTGATAAAGCCATGGGAAGTTGAAAAGAGTTTCAAAGAAAGGAGTAAGGCTTTGGTAGATATTTTTAGAAACAAATGGAGACATAATCATCTCCTTTACGAGTTTTCTCAAAGGTGTTTTGAAAGACCACTTATCAAAGGTTTATAAAATAGTAGTTTTATAAAATAGTGGGATCACAACACTATATCCCTATAGTTTTATAAATACTCAGGTTTGGGTAAAGCTTTTGTTTTAAAAATAGATCTTGGCTCCTGTTTTGGAAAATTAAAATATTTTGAAATAAAGGAGGTGCCAAGATATTCTAGTTTGAGAAAAAGCTAGTAACCCAAAGGATGGCATGATCACTAGATCACAACAATTGAGTTGGTCCACAAACTCACCCATCAAACAACACTCTTGCAAACAAGATTTTCACAACAATCCAGGCAAACACACAGGAAACTCTATTTTATTTATCTAGTTGCAAAAAGTTTTTGTTGGCCCTCATTTTTGCATTACCAAGCTCAGCTTAAATAGGGTTACAAAAAGTGGGGTGTTACATTCTTGTCAGTGTGGGAGGTCTTGAACTTGATATTGTTAGTCTTCGGCTCTGTGTCACGCCCTGGCTATGTGATGTGGATGACCCAGGTGCCCTTCTTGTGGAACTTGGTCATCTTGGTCCCTTTGATGAATGGAGTAGTGATACGTCTCCAACGTATCTATAATTTTTAATGCTCCATGCTTGTTTTTACACCATTTGCCTATTTTTTTGTTACACTTAGTGGCACTTTTATGCATTTTCCGGAACTAACCTATTAACAAGTTGCCACAGTGCCAGTTTCCTGTTTTCTGCTGTTTTTGTGTTTCAGAAGTGATACACGGGAAATATTCTCGGAATTGGATGAAACAAGTTCCTGAAGTCTTATTTTACCCGAAAGCTTCCAGAGATCCGAAGAGGAGTAGGAGGGGGCCACCAGGGCCCCACACATAGGGGTAGCGCGGCCAGGCCCCTGGCCGCGTGGGCCCCGCGTGAGGGAGCCTGGCTCCTCCTCTGACATCGACCCTTCGCCTATAAAGACCCCCCAATGGAAAAAACCTAAGTACCCGATCAGTTTTCCAGAACACATCGCGATCCGCCGCCACTGTCGACCCGAAGATCGGGAGGGTCCAGAAGCTCTTCCCGGCACCCTGCCGGAGAGGGGAATCGCCACCGGAGGTCTTCTTCATCACCATGCTTGCCTCCAGAGCGATGAGTGAGTAGTATACCTTGGACTATGGGTCCATAGCAGTAGCTAGATGGTTGTCTTCTCCACCATGTGCTTCATGTTTAGATCTCATGAGCTGCCCTACATGATTGAGATCACCGTTATGTAATTCTACATGTTTGGTTTGTTGGGATCCGATGAATATTGGTGTTTATGATTAAGTTGCTGTACTGAATATTATCTTCTGTTATCTCTATGTTGTTTATGATCTTGCATGCTCTCCGTTGTTAGTAGCTATCTTGGCCGAGTAGTTGCTAGTGACTCCAAGAGGGGGTATTTATGCTCGATAGTGGGTTCATGCCTCTATTTCACCTGGGGGAGTGACAGAAACCTCTAAGGTGGTAGATGTGCTGTTGCTACTAGGGAGAAAACAACATTCATATGCTCAAGGGCATATGCTTTGTTTACATTACACACTTTGCTTAATGCAATTATCTGTTGTTCGCAACTTAATACTTGTGGAGTTCTCTGATTGATTCACCACAAGTGGATTATTAGTCATAGATGCAGTTGGATGGCGGTCTATGTATTTTGTTGTAATGCCCAGAGTGAATCTTATAGTGATCTTCTTGACATATCACGTTTATCTTTATTCTATCAATTGCCCAACTGTAATTTGTTTACCCAGCATGTTTTATTTTATCTATGGAGAGACACCACTAGTGAACTGTGGACCCCGGTCCTATTTACATCATATTGCTATCACCTGTTTACTTTACTCACACTGTTTACTTTACTCGCATACTATATTGTTTTCCACTCGATACGCTCATAATCTTTGTTTCAAGCAAACCGGTGAGATTGACAACTTCATCGCAAGTTGGGAACAAAGTACTTGGTTGTGTGTGTGCAGGTTCCGCATCACCTTCAGTCGTTTGTCTCTCCTCTCCTGACCGATATTAAACCTTGGTTTCTTAACTGAGGGAAAACTAGCTGCTATACTCATCATACCTTCCTCTTGGGGTTCCCAACGGGCTGGTCATTCACCACGCACAAGGACTAACTGCTCCACGCCAGCAGCCTCTTTTCTGGCGCCGTTGCCGGGGAGGAAGAGAAGACTTCTGCGAGGGGAGTTTTTCGCACACACATCCTTTACTTTGTTTATTGCTTTGCTTTACTTTATTTATTTTACCTGCATCGTTTTATATCAAAAACCCAAAAAAATTAGAATCCTTGGTAGTTGTTATTTTTTTACTTTAGTTTATCATGTTGATCCCTAAGTACGTTCTGGAGGACCTCTCAGTAGGTAGTGGTTCGATTATTGGCAAAAGTAACATTGAGGAGTTCTTTAATCACATTAGTATGCATGAGGAAGTTGAGGAAAAGTCTTGGGTTGAGCTTGCTCCTAGTATTGAAGTTGCTTCTGTTTATTTAATTGACATGTTGGAAACTAGGTTTGCTAGTCTTAATCCTTTTATGCAATATATGTTCCTTAAGCTTCATGAAATTGAGGATCCCAAAAAGAAAGCTTTTATCTTGGAAACTTTGCGCCTAGAATTTAAGGATGTCGTTATTGAAGCTAGGAAAGTTCTTAAATGTTTTAATAAACTCAGTTCACCTATAACGGTTATTAGTACAAATGATGAAGGGGCCGAGATACCTATACCTTGCAAGCTTTTGGGATTGAGTGAAGCTTTTGAAAATAATTTTGACTGGATTTGTCCTGAAAATCTTTTTGATGAGAATAGTGTACCAAAGCATGATCACAAAGGGTCTTCAAAAACTTATGTGGATGAAATACAATGCCTCATTGACAAGACCTCTGCTGTTGATCTTAATGCTTCTGCTAAAAATACTTGATTCGCAATTTTCTGCACCTAGCTCAAAGGCGTTAAAGAAAAGCACTCTTGGGAGATAACCCAATGTTTTATTTTCAGTAATTTTTCATTTATTTGAGTCTTGGAAGTCATTACTACTGTAATGACCACTCCTTATCTTGTTTATTTCGTTTTTGTGCCAAGAGAAGCCTCTAATTTGAGTGAGGTAAAGATTTGGGGATGTTGCTGTCCTGAAACTGTTTTCGGTGCTGCACCGTATAAATTCGTGAAAATTCTCTGTTTATCTTTTGGACCTGCGATTTCTTGTGCATATGCCCCAGGTTATATCCAAACTTTTGTTAGTTTAACACTTTTTGATTTGAGCAACATAAATTCCCTAAAAAATTCGAACTTTGTCAGCTGTTCAGTTTTGACAGATTTCTGCCAATATTTGTGTTTGCCACTTTATCGCTTTCTTTTGAGTTCTTTTGATCATGGAACTTTTGGGGAGGTTGCTACAGTAGTATTTGCTATATATGTGGTGGTTTTGAGTTGAAACCTGAAGCAAAAAAGAGGGTTGATTATATGTTATGCTTACACTAATGTTGCTAATAGAATTGTATTTAGTTTTGTATGAAGGAAGTTTTCAAGTGTAGGGATTGGAGAATGATGTGATGAGTTGAAGAATGGACAAAAGCTCAAGCTTGGGGATGCCCATGCATCACCCCAAGAAATATCCAAGAAGTACAAGCGTCAAAGCTTGGGGATGCCCCCGAGGCACCCCTTCTTCATCGGCAAAAATCAGGTCACCTTTCAAAACACTATATTTTTATTGCTTCATGCACTATGTGTTTTTCTTGGAGCGTCAGTTGTTTTAGTTTTCTTAGTTGGTTTAGTTTGTTTGTTTGCTGCAATAAATGGTTGGACCCCAACAATTTTCTTTTGGAGAAGTTGCCTTGCTATTCATTTGCAAAGAACGCTCTAGTTTTCACTCTTATTAAAAATCGAGTGTTCTTCCTTTTCCGCTACTGCTTTTGGTTTTCGTTTTCGCCTTGATTTGCGTTCAGACCTTGTCATATCTTTTCATCAAGGTGTATTTTTCCCTTTGATCTTTATCGGTTTTCATCAAAAGAGGTGTTTATAAAAATTTCAAATGGTGTTGGAAAAGAGAAAAAGCTTTGTGCAAAATAGTGGTACAAGAAAGAGCTTGTGTAGACTGCGGCTTAGGCTTTTTTATGTCATGCTTGATGTCTTTTTGATAGTATGCTTAGTGGTTTTGCTGTAGCATGACTTGTCTCAAATAACTGAGATTGCCTAATGAGCCTTTGAAAAAATCATGCGTTGTTTTTATTGTATGGAAGCATTATTTTGGTTTTCTCCTTGATGCTTTATTTGGGTTGACTTGGCGCATGCTCACACATGTTAGACTCTTACAAAGTCGCTAATAGTCTTCATGATCATTTAGTTTTTGACTTTTGATGCCATCTTATGCTTCTTTTAATGTCACTTTGTCGCTTTGCATGATTATGGCCATTATTGCTCTCTTAGTTGGTCGCTCCCAGTCTTTTGCTAGCCCTCGCCTTGTACTGAGTATGAGCTCTACTCGTGCATCCAGCACCTAAAAGCCAAAGTTTTCCAAAGTGTCCACCATACATACCTACTAGCAATTTGCTATTCCAAGTAAATTTGACTTGCTTTTATTTTCTCTTCAAATTAAACTCTTACCAGTGTTATGCGAAATTCGGTCAGTAAAGCTCTCACGAACCGGAAGGCACACTTTACTTTTTCCTGTTCTTAAAAATTTGACATTGTGGTCTCTTATGTTGAGTTGTTATGCTTGCAAGTTGTAATTTGGATTCTAGCCCATCCATGCTGTCATGGGGCAAGCTTTCAACATTGCACTTCTTATTTGAGTTGATATCGTGATCTTTTGTTTATGGATGCCCGCGGTGTGAAATGAATTGGGAATCTTGTGGGGATCATGGAGTTTGTATATGTGTTAGGGAAACGCCGGGCCGCCAATCTAAGCCATGCATAATTCATGGTGGAAATTTGTAGCATACCCATGGTGAACATTCGACGACGCATCTCACAATAAAAAGCTAAACAAAAGGCAAATAAAATAGATGTCGAGGTGTTCATTGTCTGCTTGTCCTATCATCTTGGTGTGGGCTTGTTCCATGTCATCGGGCACGGAGGTACCCCATTGGCGGTTCTCAATGATATGCATATACTTACAATGACAAGAGCCTTGCTTGGGACTCTAAGTAAAGTAGCATGAGGTTTGGGTACTTGTATTCACGGGGCACGAGGTTTTCAACTTATGATTTGTTAAGCATATGCATCATAATTGTTCTCGCATTAACTCTAACCATTCAAGATGCTTATGATGGGGACAATTAGAGCTCAAAGCCGGTAAGTACCATAATTTTTGAAGGTTATAAAACTTGCAGTCACTACTTCCCTCTGCGAAGGGCCTTTCTTCTACTTTTATGTTGAGTCACCACCTTCTTTCTTTATGCACCATTAAGAGAGCATAGTTGTCATTCTTAGTGTGATATGCATTGTCCCAAAGTTCATTGATTGATTCATGATGATTGGTTTCAGTTGTTCTTAAATTATTTGTATCTAGTCGCCCTCTTAAACTTGAAGGTGTCCTATGCATTTATGTTTTGCTCTCTTTGAAGGACAAGCTGAAAACCATTTGTATGTTTTTCCTTATGATTTGAACACACGTTTGACTTTCATTGTTTCATTATCATGATCTTTTGTTTGTGTTCATTTGCATGTTTACAACATGGTTGCTAAGTTTCTTATTATCATGATTATATCTGCATGCCCATGTTTTAAGTTCTTATGATCCCAGCTCACAAATGCTTACATATATGATCAGGATTGTGTAGGTGCATGTCACCTCAAAAATTATTCTTTGTTATCACTTACCTACTCGAGGACGAGCAGGAGTTGAGCTTGGGGATGCTTGATACGTTTCCAACGTATCTATAATTTTTGATGCTCCATGCTTGTTTTTACACCATTTGCCTATTGTTTCGTTACACTTAGTGGCACTTTTATGCATTTTCCGGAACTAACCTATTAACAAGTTGCCACAGTGCCAGTTTCCTATTTTCTGCTGTTTTTGTGTTTCAGAAGTGATACACAGGAAATATTCTCGGAATTGGACGAAACAAGTTCCTAAAGTCTTATTTTACCCGGAAGCTTCCAGAGATCCGAAGAGGAGTAGGAGGGGGGACACCAGGGCCCCACACGCAGGGGTGGCGCGGCCAGGCCCCTGGCCGCGCGGGCCCTGCGTGAGGGAGCCTGGCTCCTCCTCTGACATCGCCCCTTTGCCTATAAAGATCCCCCGATGGAAAAAACCTAAGTACCCGATCAGTTTTCCAGAACACATCGCGATCCGCCGCCACCGTCGACCCGAAGATCGGGAGGGTCCAGAAGCTCTTCCCAGCACCCTGCCGGAGAGGGGAATCGCCACCAGAGGTCTTCTTCATCGCCATGCTTGCCTCCGGAGCGATGAGTGAGTAGTCTACCTTGGACTATGGGTCCATAGCAGTAGCTAGATGGTTGCCTTCTCCACCATGTGCTTCATGTTTAGATCTCATGAGCTGCCCTACATGATTGAGATCACCGTTATGTAATTCTACATGTTTGGTTTGTTGGGATCCGATGAATATTGGTGTTTATGATTAAGTTGCTGTACTGAATATTATCTTTTGTTATCTCTATGTTGTTTATGATCTTGCATGCTCTCCGTTGTTAGTAGCTATCTTGGCCGAGTAGTTGCTAGTGACTCCAAGAGGGGGTATTTATGCTCGATAGTGGGTTCATGCCTCTATTTCACCTGGGGGAGTGACAGAAACCTCTAAGGTGGTAGATGTGCTGTTGCTACTAGGGAGAAAACAACATTCACATGCTCAAGGGCATATGCTTTGTTTACATTACACACTTTGCTTAATGCAATTATCTGTTGTTCGCAACTTAATACTTGTGGAGTTCTCGGATTGATTCACCACAAGTGGATTATTAGTCATAGATGCAGTTGGATGGCGGTCTATGTATTTTGTTGTAATGCCCAGAGTAAATCTCATAGTGATCTTCTTGACATATCACATTTATCTTTATTCTATCAATTGCCCAACTGTAATTTGTTTACCCAGCATGTGTTATTTTATCTATGGAGAGACACCACTAGTGAACTGTGGAGCCCGGTCCTATTTACATCATATTGCTATCACATGTTTACTTTACTCGCACTGTTTACTTTACTCGCATACTATATTGTTTTCCACTCGATACGCTCATAATCTTTGTTTCAAGCAAACCGGTGAGATTGACAACTTCATCGCAAGTTGGGAACAAAGTACTTGGTTGTGTGTGTGCAGGTTCCGCATCACCTTCAGTCGTTTGTCTCTCCTCTCCTGACCGATATTAAACCTTGGTTTCTTAACTGAGGGAAAACTAGCTGCTATACTCATCATACCTTCCTCTTGGGGTTCCCAACGGGCTGGTCATTCACCACGCACAAGGACTAACTGCTCCACGCCAGCAAGTAGGCAGGGACAAGGCGGTGACGATGTCGATGAGGCATTTCCCGAAGCTAAACTTCTTGAAGCTGGCGGGCTTGGTGATGCGGATGGTTGACATCTTTACGTTTGAACAAGGCAAGTTAGTAAACAAAAGAAAACTTGACAAAAGTGCTAAACAAAAGTAAAAGAGACTTCTAACTTAGAAAGATCAAAACTATTGTTAGATGTTAGCAAAACAACTCCTAAGATTTTCCTAAGGGTTTTTGTCCAATCCTAGGGTCACGAACCTAAGGGCAACACTTTGCTCTGATACCATCTGTAGCGTACCTGTGCTTTATTTGTGCTAGTCCCGGATCAACTGCTAGCACACACAGTACAAGATAAAATATCAAGAATACAAAGGTCTTTATTACAATGCTTGATCCACAAATAAAATAGTTCTTACAACTCAAATAGCACAATGCCACAACTTATTACAACTCGAGAGAAATGACTAAGTAAATAAACTACAAGTTTTACTTCTTCATAGCTCCACAGGCAGATGTGTTGGACGAAGACTCGTGACCAAGGCGCAGTAATCTTCATTCTTCATAGTAGTATCCTGCAACATGATATGTTGCAGCCACAGAGGGTCAATACTTTGAATGTATTGGCAAGATGTCACTTTGGTGGACTCAACGGCACCTACACTTATATGCTATTTGGCCAGGTGGGGTTTAACTTTGCAAAAGCAAGCTTCAAACCTATCTTTTGTAAAACTAAGTTTTTCCTTAGCAAAGTTTTGTTTAAGAGAAACTCTTTTCTACCCAAGTTTACCCATCATGTTTGAACTTAAATAAATTGGGATGAGGAGATTCTTGAACAGCTTCAACACCATGTCACTCAAATTGTCCATAACCGGGGACATGGCTAAGTACTTAGTTCTAAACACTCTGTAGAGGTTATGCACTTTTCCCACAGGACTTAGTTAACCCATTTTGCCATGAGACTCATTTTGCCTCAAATGGCCAAGTGAAAACTAAGACGAGACCTTTCAGAAGCATTCCCTCAGACCAAACCAGACGCGTTCCCTCCTATCAACTTCTACCACCCTCTGTCCATCTCGCTTGAGTTCTTGCAGCTTAGTTGGTCAAGACAGAGCCCATATATTTTGTGGTTGCATGATACGTCTCCAACGTATCTATAATTTTTGATGCTCCATGCTTGTTTTTACACCTTTTGCCTATTGTTTCGTTACACTTTGTGGCATTTTTATGCATTTTCTGGAACTAACCTATTAACAAGTTCTACAGTGCCAGTTCCCTGTTTTCTGCTGTTTTTGTGTTTTAGAAGTGATACACAGGAAATATTCTCGGAATTGGACGAAACGACATCCTAAAGTCTTATTTTTCCCAGAAGCTTCCAGAGATCCGAAGAGGCGAAAGAGAGGGGCCACCAGGCCTCCTCACACATGGCTCGCGCGGGCAGGGGTCTGGCCGCGCGGGGCCCGTGTGTGGGAGCCTAGCTCCACCCCTGACGACGCCCCTTCGCCTATATAAAGCCTCGGGACGGAAAACCCTAGGGGATTCGGCAATTTTCCAGAAACAGTTCCGCAGCTCCGCCGCCGTCATCGACGAATTTCGGGGGACAGAAGTCTCTGTTCCGGCACCCTGCCGGGACGGGGAAGTGACCCCGGAGCCATCTCCATCGGTCTCCATCGCCGTCTCCGCCGTCTCCATCGACCTCACCGCCATCTCCATCAACCTTGCTGTCTCCTATGATGAGGAGGGAGTAGTTCATCCCCGGGGCTGAGGGCTGTACCGGTAGCTATGTGGTTCACCTCTCTCTCCCATGATGTGATCTTTATGTGATCGTGAGCTTTGTATCATGTTGAACAAGTACATGTTATTATTCAGATATTTTGTGTACTCTAGTGATATTATTAAAGTAATCTATTCCTCCTGCTATGGTGTAACGGTGACAGTGCGTGCATCATGGTGGTACTTGGTTTAGGCTATGATTGTGATCTCTTGTGGATTATGAGAATAATTATTGCTATGATAGTTTGAGTGATCTATTCCTCCTTTCATAGTGTAATGTTGACAGTGTGTGCACCGTGTTAGTACTTGGTTTAAGTTGCAATGATTTCTATCTTGAGTTGTGATCTGATTTGGGTATCGCTATGAGTGGTGTTTGTCAAGTACTTGATGAACTTTAAGGGGTGCTTCTGTAGCCACTACGCAATGATTAGTGTTATTCGATAGGAGAGTAATTCAGAGTACCTTAGCAAAGAGAAGTTATTTGTTCAGTCATGTTATATTGTTGGGAGTGTGTCCACTAGTGAAAGTATGATCCCTAGGCCTTGTTTACAAGCATTGCACACCGTTTACTTCCTATTTTGTTACTTGTTTGCTCGCAGTGATATTTATTTCACATCACGTTTGCTACTTATAATCATCTATACCACTTGTATTTCACTATCTCTTTGCCGAACTAGTGCACCTATACATCTGGCAAGTGTATTGGGTGTGTTGGGGACACAAGAGACTTTCTGTATCGTAATTGCAGGGTTGCTTGAGAGGGATAGCTTTGACCTCTAACCTCCATGAGTTCGATAAACCTTGGGTGATCCACTTAAGGGAAACTTGCTGCTGTTCTACAAACCTCTGCACTTGGAGGCCCAACAAGTGTCTACAAGAATAGAAGTGCGTAGACATCAAGCTCTTTTCTGGCGCCGTTGCCGGGGAGGTAAGGTAAAAGGTACTCGCATCCTCCTGTGTGAGTGCTCGAAGTTATTTCCTTTAGATTCTGCAATTATATCTTTTTGTTTCTTGTTTTTATTTTCACTAGTTAGGCTTAATGGAAAACAATGAGTTCTGTAGTCTTTTTCCTGAGTTTAGATATGAAGTGTTTGAAGAGAAAATTGAAAAACCTTTGGAGCTTAATTTGCATGCTAATAGTGATGTTAGTATGAATGCTTTGAACACCGTTATTGCTAATGCTATAGAAAAGTCTAAGCTTGGGGAAGCTGGTTTTGTTAAGCATGATGTTTTTATTTCCCCAGCTTTAGTGGAGAAAGTTTGCTCTGATGATATTTTATCTCCCATATGTGATGTTCCTTCTTATGATGATATGTTTGATGAGTATGCTTTGCGACATAGTAGTTCTCTAGCTTGTGATGATGAGTATAATATTTTCAGTTCACCTACTATTGAGGATAAAATTAGTTATGATTACAATATGCCTCCTATTTATGATTATTATGGTGATGAGAATAATTATTCTATTGAATTTGCTCCTACTACTATTGTTCCTGTGGTGAATATTAATTCTTTTATGCATGTGGCTCATGATAGGGATATTTTATGTGATAGTTATGTTGTTAATTCTATTCATGATGCTACTGAAAGTTATTATGAGAGAGGGAAACATGGTTTGATGGATCTCAACAATATTAAGTTTCCTCTCTTGATGTTGCAAATCTTGAAGTGGCACTTGTTTTATCTATCCATGCTTGCTACTATGTGCCTCGTTGATTTATTTTCTTACAAGATTCCTATGCATAGGAAGTGGTTCAGATATAAATGTCTTTCACACTTGCTTTTTGATGCTCTCTATTGCTTTAAGTTCTTATATGGCGCCTTTGCCTCAAGCTCTTATATGGCGCCCACATGAGCATCTTTGCAAATTACTACGCCTAGCTCAAAGGCGTTAAAGAAAAGCACTCTTGGGAGATAACCCAATGTTTTCTTTTCAGCACTTTTTCTTTTATTTGAGTCTTGGAAGTCATTACTACTGTAATGACCGCTCGTTATCTTGTTTATTTCATTTTTGTGCCAAGAGAAGCCTCTAATTTGAGTGAGGTAAAGATTTGGGGATGTTGTTGTCCTGAAACTGTTTTTGGTGCTGCACCGTAAAAATTCGTGAAAATTCTCTGTTTATATTTTGGACCTGCGATTTCTTGTGTATATGCCCCAGGTTATATCCAAACTTTTCTTAGTTGAACACTTTTTGATTTGAGCAACAGAAAATCCCTCAAAAATTCGTCCTTTGTCAGCTGTTCAGTTTTGACAGATTTCTGCCAATATTTGTGTTTGCCACTTTATCGCTTTCTTTTGAGTTCTTTTGATCATGGAACTTTTGGGGAGGTTGCTACAGTAGTATATGCTATATATGTGGTGGTTTTGAGTTGAAACCTGAAGCAAATAGAGGATTGATTATATGTTATGCTTGCACTAATGTTGCTAATAGAATTGTGTTTAGTTTTGTATGAAGGAAGTTTTCAAGTGTAGAGATTGGAGAATGATGAGATGAGTTGAAGAATGGACAAAAGCTCAAGCTTGGGGATGCCCATGCATCACCCCAAGAAATATCCAAGAAGTACAAGCGTCAAAGCTTGGGGATGCCCCCGAGGCACCCCTTCTTCATCGGCAAAAATCAGGTCACCTTTCGAAACACTATATTTTTATTGCTTCATGCACTATGTGTTTTTCTTGGAGCGTCAGTTGTTTTAGTTTTCTTAGTTTGTTTAGTTTATTTGTTTGCTGCAATAAATGGTTGGACCCCAACAAATTTCTTTGGAGAAGTTGTACTCATTTTCATTTGCAAAGAACGCTCGTTGATTTGATAAGAGTGAAAACGGAGTTGTTCATGCGTTCTTCTTTTTCTGCTACTGCTTTTGGTTTTCATTTTTGCCTTGATATGCATTCAGACCTTGTCATATCTTTTCATCAAGGTGTATTTTTGCCTCTGATCTTCATTGGTTTTCATCAAAAGAGGTGTCTTTAAAAATTTCAAATGGTGTTGGAAAAGAGAAAAAGCTTTCTGCAAAATAGTGGTACAAGAAGGAGCTTGTGTAGACTGCGGCTTAGGCTTTTTCATGTCATGCTTGATGTCTTTTTGATAGTATGCTTAGTGGTTTTGCTGTAGCATGACTTGTCTCAAATAACTAAGATTGCTTAATGAGCCTTTGAAAAAATCATGCGTTGTTTTTATTGTATGGAAGCATTATTTTGGATTTCTCCTTGATGCTTTATTTGGGTTGACTTGGCGCATGCTCACACATGTTAGACTCTTACAAAGTCGCCAATAGCCTTCATGATCATTTAGTTTTTGACTTTTGATGCCATCTTATGCTTCTTTTAATGTCGCTTTGCATGATTATGGCCATTATTGCTCTCTTAGTTGGTCGCTCCCAGTCTTTTGCTAGCCCTCACCTTGTACTGAGTATGAGCTCTACTCGTGCATCCAACTCCTAAAAGCCAAAGTTTTCCAAAGTGTCCACCATACATACCTACTAGCAATTTGCTATTCCAAGTAAATTTGACTTGCTTTTATTTTCTCTTCAAATTAAACTCTTACCAGTGTTATGCGAAACTCGGTTAGTAAAGCTCTCACGAACCGCAAGGCACACTTTACTTTTTCCTGTTCTTAAAAATTTGACATTGTGGTCTCTTATGTTGAGTTGTTATGCTTGCAAGTTGTAAGTTGGATTCTAGCCCAGCCATGCTGTCATGGGTCAAGCTTTCAACATTGCACTTCTTATTTGAGTTGATATCGTGATCTTTTGTTTATGGATGCCCGCGGTGTGAAATGAATTGGGAATCTTGTGGGGATCATGGAGTTTTTATATGTGTTCGGGAAACGCTGGGCCGCCAATCTAAGCCATGCATAATTCATGGTGGAAATTTGCAGCATACCCATGGTGAACATTCGACGACGCATCTCACAATAAAAAGCTAAACAATATAGCAAATAAAAGAGATGTCGAGGTGTTCATTGTCTGCTTGTCCTGTCATTTTGGTGTGGGCTTGTTCCATGTCATCGGGCACGGAGGTACCCCATTGGCGGTTCTCAATGATATGCATATACTTACAATGACAAGAGCCTTGCTTGGGACTCTAAGTAAAGTAGCATGGTTTGGGTACTCGTATTCACGGGACACGAGGTTTTCAACTTATGATTTGTCAAGCATATGCATCATAATTGTTCTCGCATTAACTTTAACCATTCAAGATGCTTATGATGGGGGCAATGAGAGCTCAAAGCCGGTAAGTACCATAATTTTTGAAGGTTATAAAACTTGCAATCACTGCTTCCCTCTGCGAAGGGCCTTTCTTTTACTTTTATGTTGAGTCACCACCTTCTTTCTTTATGCACCATTAAGAGAGCATAGTTGTCATTCTTAGTGTGATATGCATTGTCCCAAAGTTCATTGATTGATTCATGATGATTGGTTTCTCTTGTTCTTAAATTATTTGTATGTAGTCGCCCTCTTAAACTTGAAGGTGTCCTATGCATTTATGTTTTGCTCTCTTTGAAGGACAAGCTGAAAACCATTTGTATGTTTTTCCTTATGATTTGAACACACGTTTGACTTTCATTGTTTCATTATCATGATCTTTTGTTTGTGTTCATTTGCATGTTTACAACATGGTTGCTAAGTTCTTATTGTCATAATTATGTCTTTCATGCCCATGTTTTAAGTTCTTATGATCCCAGCTCACAAATGCTTACATATATGATCAAGATTGTGTAGGTGCATGTCACCTCAAAAATTATTTCTTTTGTTATCACTTACCTACTCGAGGACGAGCAGGAGTTAAGCTTGGGGATGCTGATACGTCTCCAACGTATCTATAATTTTTGATGCTCCATGCTTGTTTTTACACCTTTTTGCCTATTGTTTCGTTACACTTTGTGGCATTTTTATGCATTTTCTGGAACTAACCTATTAACAAGTGCTACAGTGCCAGTTCCCTGTTTTCTGCTGTTTTTGTGTTTTAGAAGTGATACATAGGAAATATTCTCGGAATTGGACGAAACGACATCCTAAAGTCTTATTTTTCCCAGAAGCTTCCAGAGATCCGAAGAGGCGAAAGAGAGGGGCCACCAGGCCTCCTCACACATGGCTCACGCGGGTAGGGGTCTGGCCGCGCGGGGCCCGTGTGTGGGAGCCTGGCTCCACCCCTGACGATGCCCCTTCGCCTATATAAAGCCTCGGGACGGAAAACCCTAGGGGATTCGGCAATTTTCCAGAAACAGTTCCGCAGCTCCGCCGCCGTCGTCGACGAATTTCGGGGGACAGAAGTCTCTGTTCCGGCACCCTGCCGGGACGGGGAAGTGCCCCCGGAGCCATCTCCATCGGTCTCCATCGCCGTCTCCGCCGTCTCCATCGACCTCACCGCCATCTCTATCAACCTTGCTGTCTCCTATGATGAGGAGGGAGTAGTTCATCCCCGGGGCTGAGGGCTCTACCGGTAGCTATGTGGTTCACCTCTCTCTCCCATGATGTGATCTTTATGTGATCGTGAGCTTTGTATCATGTTGAACAAGTACATGTTATTATTCAGATATTTTGTGTACTCTAGTGATATTATTAAAGTAATCTATTCCTCCTGCTATGGTGTAACGGTGACAGTGCGTGCATCATGGTGGTACTTGGTTTAGGCTATGATTGTGATCTCTTGTGGATTATGAGAATAATTATTGCTATGATAGTTTGAGTGATCTATTCCTCCTTTCATGGTGTAATGTTGACAGTGTGTGCACCGTGTTAGTACTTGGTTTAAGTTGCAATGATTTCTATCTTGAGTTGTGATCTGATTTGGGTATCGCTATGAGTGGTGTTTGTCAAGTACTTGATGAACTTTAAGGGGTGCTTCTGTAGCCACTACGCAATGATTAGTGTTATTCAATAGGAGAGTAATTCAGAGTACCTTAGCAAAGAGAAGTTATTTGTTTAGTCTTGTTATATTGTTGGGAGTGTGTCCACTAGTGAAAGTATGATCCCTAGGCCTTGTTTACAAGCATTGCACACCGTTTACTTCCTATTTTGTTACTTGTTTACTCGCAGTGATATTTATTTCACATCACGTTTGCTACTTATAATCATCTATACCACTTGTATTTCACTATCTCTTTGCCGAACTAGTGCACCTATACATCTGACAAGTGTATTGGGTGTGTTGGGGACACAAGAGACTTTCTGTATCGTAATTGCAGGGTTGCTTGAGAGGGATAGCTTTGACCTCTAACCTCCCTGAGTTCGATAAACCTTGGGTGATCCACTTAAGGGAAACTTGCTGCTGTTCTACAAACCTCTGCACTTGGAGGCCCAACAAGTGTCTACAAGAATAGAAGTGCGTAGACATCATTGCACTAGAAGCTTCATGACTTGAACGTCTCCAATCTCTTTGCTCCTGGGTGGCCGTCCACAAGTGAGATACACCTGGTGGTTCAGAGGTTCGACGATATGACCCCAGGGAACCACTCAACATAATCCATTCAAGCCACATTCCACCCAGGTGGTTCATTAACTTAGTTGTTTTCTTAGTTTTTGCAAAACAAGGATTTTTCAACACTTAGCCAAAATATGTGACAACCCTTCCCACAACAAGTGTAAAAGCAAAGTCCTATAGCAGCAGCAATACTACTAGGAGATGCAACACTAGGCAAGCTAGACAAAAACTTAGCATAAAATCTAGCAAGCTAAAGATAAGAAAAACTTAAAAACACCTACACATGCATCTTCTACTAGAAAAAGCTACTAAAGACAATTCTTTCAGTGGGACAAGGGAACATGGTGACACTTGCCTTGGTGAGGAGAGGAGTTGATGCACTCTTCACAAAGGCACTCGTTGCACTCAGCACAATCTACACATGAAATGATACATTCATAAGCATATAGCATTCATCCACAACAACACTCAAAGAGGAAAATATGTATGCAATATGGATCTTAAACACCATAAAGACACTTATTAAGTTCTCTGGTTGGTTTCTATATGCATGATGACATGATCAAAGTTTTAGAATTTATTTATAAAACTTGGATCAATTTTTAACACACATGAATTTACACATACAAAGTAATTATACAAGAGTAGAAGAATTAATAATAAAACATTCTACACATGCTACAGTTCAGAGAGAACATATACTAATCAAAAGCAAAAAGGATTACTGTAAAATAAAATTTGCAACTATTTTTATTAGCCAAAATACTTAAATAAAGCAATCTGTAATAAAATGTTTTTAGCAGTGGCAAAAGTGAAATATTATGCCAGAAATAGGTTCCTCTCATTTTTCTGAATCCAGGGACATAAAGTTTGCTAATTTTGAATTTTTAGAACTCCAGATATGAAATTTTGAAGTTTAAACATGTTTCTGATATTTTAAATCGAAAAGCAGATCGGGTTATATCCCAGGCTGCCACGCGGCGCGCTCTGGTTGGCCGGTACCGTTTCGGATGGATCGGCAACCTGGAACGTTGGATCTAACTTACGAGGGACGCATCAGATCTAAGGATACCGGTTCGGTTAGTGATTCCAAACGGGCCGTAGGATCTAGATCTAACGGCCTAACCACGAACCCTAACCCTAAGCCGCCGAAGATCCACCGGAGACAGGCCCGCGTGGCGGCGGCGCTATGGCAACGGACGGAACGGGTACAGGAGGGGCAAGGGGGCATGGCGCAATTACCTGCGTGTTCCCGACGACGAGACGGAGTCGATGGCGAGGTGACAGAGGACGGCATGGACGACGGCGACTGGAATGGCTCGCCGGAGTTCCTTCTGCGGACGGTGGGCTCAGGTTGAAGATGTTCTTGTCATTCTGAGGTGTAAACAAGAACCAAAGCATGTCAGGGAGACACGCGGAACTAAGATAAGATGGTTGGTACCAAAAGGAGGTCGGGAGGTGACGGCTTCTCACCAGAATCATCACCGGTGGTGGACAGACTAAGTGAGATCCTGGAGGTCCTTGCGCGCAGCCTGATGGCGAGGAGGAGTGAAAAAGGAGGGAGGTGAGAGAGGAGGGATGGGCGCATTTTATAGGAGCAGAGGAGAGTTGAAAGGGGCAGGAGATCGTTGGCATTCACGGTCGTGGCCGGAGTTACTCCACGGGATCCTCGCACGAAATTTCAGCGCGGTGAAGACGACAGTGATGTGGCCCGACTAGCGGGCCCCACCTGTCAGTGAGGAAAAAGAGAAGGAGAGGGTACCAGTTCAGAATTTGAACTTAACGGGCCGTGGGCCGGTTCTCCTGCTAGGCCGAAACGGTTCCCCTGGCCCTTTTGCTATTTTCCCCATTTCTTTTTGTTTTTCTTTTCTGTTTTCTTTTGTAGTTTTTGCAAAGTATTTCTAAATTGATTTTAAACAACTTTCAAACTTGAAAATCATTTTGCCTCTGCTTGATAACCTACAGAGAGACATTTGAAACATTGTGACAATCAAAACTAAAAAGAAATGCACATAAAATGATAGATGAATGCATATGCAATGAAATGCATTTTTATGATTTCATGTGAGTAAGATTTTAAAAATTAATCCAAAATTTGGGATGTTACATAGAATGCCTAGTGAAGAAAGGATTTTAGAAGTTGAAAGGGCTACTAAGAATTTTATGCAAATGCAATATGAGCAGAACAAGTTGTTCACCAAAACCATGGAGGAACAATCTGCCTTGTTGAAGAATATTAGTCATCAAAACTTGAGAATTTAAATAGGCATATTCCTGAGTTTCAAATTAAGGTTTCTAATGCTGAAACCCGTATGTCATCCTTGTCTGATGCACAATTTTCTTTGATTAATAAAATGGCTGCTAAACCTGATCCCTTTGCTGTTACTAATGCCATTCAAGTTAAGATTGATGATAATGTTAGGATGTTAGCAGAATTGCATGTTAGGTGGGAAAGAGAAGATGAGATTGCTAGAAATATGACTAAGGTCTGTACTATTACCACCACTAGTGATATTGTTCCAAATGCTAGCACACCTTCTACTTTGATTGTTGTAGAGAAAATCCCTAGTCCTTGTGCTAAATTGTCTAAAACCATAGAAACTTTTTCTAATAAAAGTGCTAAAAAAATTCGGAGTATGGTAGATGATAGTTCTACTACTTTTGATAGTAATGATTTTGATGTTGATGGTTGCAATATTTCTGAGGTAATTTTGTTCTTGGAAAAGCTTGCTTGAAGTCCTAATACTGGTTCTATGAATGTGGCTTTTACAAAGCATATTACTAATGCTCTCATGCAAATTAGAGAGGATAAGTTGAAATGAAAAGTTTATATTCCTAGAAAGTTAGAAGATGGTTGGGAGCCCATCATTAAGATGAATGTGAATGATTTTGATTGTAATGATTTATGTGATCTTGGTGCAAGTATTTCTGTTATGCCTAGAAAAATTTAGGGATTTCTATTTTCGTGCCCTCGGGTCCTTAGTTGTGCTCAGTTTTCCCTAGCCGCTTAGTTTTTCCTTAGTTTTACCCAAGCCCTTGTCTGAAACTCTCACAAGGAGCTCGGACGGGAGGAATCCCGTTAAGTTGACCGTTGGTTGGTGCTGGCAAGTGGGGCCGCTGTTTGTGCCCCGCAGTGGACACGCCTCCACTTATCCAGATCATCGTGGGACCCACAACTTGTCCACATTAGCGCGCCGGACCCACAGCTTACCCAGGTGCCCGTTGCAAAATGGGAGCCCGAGCCAGCCTCGCGCCCGTGCCCGTGCCATTGCTTCCCCCTTCTTTCCCCGCGCCCCATTGTTCTTCTTCTCCGGCAGTGGCAGCCCTTCCCCGGCAGGCGGGTGATGTCTAGTTTCTCTTCGACCTCCCGTTCTTCGTGGCCGCAGTATGGACCCGTGCCTTTGACAAGATGCCCTGGCTGCCCACGCCAAGAGCCTCTGAAGCGGTCGATCTATAAGACGAACGACAACGGCAACCGTGGACGTGAGTTCCTTGCATGCGAGAGCTTGCCATATATAGAGGGGGATAAGGTTAGATCTCGCTCCAATTGCTCTATTTTCTCTCGATTTTCTTGTTATTCCCTCGAATTTGGGATTTAGGGCTCATGTTGTTGTTTTCAGATCCTGAAGAAATGCAGGTATTTCGAGTGGATCGATGTGTACGTTCAGAGGCTTAAATTGCAGGAATCAATTGGCGGTATTGGGGAGCGCAATTTGGGAAGGGGGGTACTTGCTGTAGAGAATGCGGTGGAGAGAGGGGCCGTCCCGATTATGCCTAATGCTCCCAATGTAGAACTGGTGGAAGTGAAGGGAGAACTGAAGAAAATGAACAAGCAGTTAAAGCAGCTGATCGAGTTGAAGAAGCAAGCTAATCTAATGGCTGGTTGTTTTTTTTGTTGTATAATTGCGATCGGATTCTTATCATTGCTCGTCAAGCGCTAGAAGTTGTTACAAGGGATCCCTTGTTACAAATCCATTATTCAGTTACATGTACTTGTAGTTGTTTTCAAAGTTAGTGTGTGCATTCACCAAAATTACCAAAAAAATAAGAGTTAGGGAATATAGGAATGCTAAAGATAGTTGATAATTGTTAGAGGGGTGACAAATAATGCATTCACCGAAATCCCACAAATATGTATGTCTCATGTTTATACCAAAATTATACCACTTTTGGGATGTTTCAAATAACCAAAACTATATCCCAAACTATATTCCCTAAAAGAAAAGGAATGCTAAAGAAAGTTGATAATTGTTAGAGGGGTGATAAATAATCCATTCATCGAAATCCCACAAATATGCCAAATATGTATGTCTCATGTTTCTACCAAAATTATACCATTTTTGGGCCGTTTCAAATTGCCAAAACTATATTCCCTAAAAGAAAAGGAATGCTAAAGATAGCTGATAATTGTTAGAGGGGTGATAAATAATTCATTCACCGAAATGCCCCAAATATGCCAAACATGTATGTCTCATGTTTCTACCAAAATTATACCACTTTTGGGCCATTTCAAATTACGAAAACTATATTCCCTAAAAGAAAAGGAATGCTAAAGATAGTTGATAACTGTTAGAGGGGTGATAAATATGTATGTCTCATGTTTCTACCAAAATTATACCACTTTTGGGCCGTTTCAAATTACCAAAACTAAATTCCCTAAAAGAAAAGGAATGCTAAAGATAGTTGATAATTGTTAGACGGGTGATAAATATGTATGTCTCATATTTCTACCAAAATTATACCACTTTTGGGCCGTTTCAAATTACCAAAACTAAATTCCCTAAAAGAAAAGGAATGCTAAAGATAGTTGATAATTGTTAGAGGGGTGATAAATATGTATGTCTCTTGTTTACCACTTTTTAGTTTAACATTTTTAAATCATGGAAAATAATGCATAAATAGAGGGAATATAGTTACGTAGCAAAATAATCCATAAATGCACACGGATCGACTCCACCAACCGTTGATCCACCGACAGAGAGAGAGGGGTGGCCACGAAGAGAGAGAGAGTGGTGGCCACGAAGAGACGGATGGGGTATACTGCCCGTTAGATCAGTGGATCAACGGTTGGTGGAGTCGATCCGTGTGACAACTGCCCAACCAATTAGGATAAGTTTGGGTTTCTGTGAGCATTTGTGACAGTACTTGAGGGCAAAACTGATTAGTACTAAGAAACCAAGGGCACATAAATAGTAAATAGACTAAGGGATTCAAACAAAATAATTACAAAATGAAAAATGCGTGTTTTGTACAATATAATTCATATTGGGCTACATCAAATTATTTGCAATCCAAATATACATGAGTGTGACAATTATGGCCTCATTTAGACAAACTATGTTTTGGGAAGATGTTTTGCAAAGGGGTTTGAGTGGAAAACCATGCATCTTCATAGCTACTAGTGATTATGAGAAGTGGCAATTTGTGGTAAAACATGATTTATCTATGTTTGTTAAGGTGGCAGGTTGCGTAGGAAGATTCCATGAGTAGGTGCCACTATGTTTTTATTTTTTTGGATTTTTTTGCGCATGAAATGACTCAATTAGCTATGTTAATCTCATTTGTTGACTCTCTATTGACCAGCTACTTGAGGGTAGAACTGAGTATATTGCACTTGCCAGTCTAAGTACTCGAGGGGAAAACTGAGTACATATAAAATTTCTGAATAAGGCCCGAGGATAGAACTGAGTACACCAAACGTCGAAGGGTTAGCCTCGTGTCGCGGTGCACGCTGCAGCCGTGCATAGCGAACGCGTGTTGCGGTACATCAAACGCCACCTTCGTCTTTATAGAGCCCCTCTCTCTCTCTCGACGCTTGCCCACTATCTCATTCTCACTGCAATCGCCTCTCCTGTCCCATCATCTTCTCTACTTTGCGTCAAAAAACCCCCTAAGAAAAAACCCCGGCGATGGAGAACCATGAGATGCCCATTGCCGACGTAGCCGCCGGCGCATCGGCCGCCGGCACATCGGCCGCCGGCGCATCGGCCGCTGGTGCATCGGCCACCGGTGCATCAGCCGACGGCGCATCGGCCACCGCCCCCGTCCAGGCCCCCGTTGCTGCTTTCGACGTAGGCGCCGGTGCATCAGCCGCCGGCGCAATGGCCGCCGCCCCCGTCCAGGCCCCCGTCCAGGCACCCGTCTAGGCACCCGTCCAGGCCCCCGTCGATTGGGACCTATACGAAGACCCGTACGAACCAGTGCCGTACGTCACGCCGGCGAACCCCTACGACACCAGCATCGTCGACGACTACCCGGAGGTAACCCTTTGTTCCCTTGTTCTTATGCCATTTCAATCCTTTTGTGTTAGATCTAGCGTTATTAGGGTTCGTCTGTTCCTAGTTCAATCCTTTTATGATAGATCTAGCGTTATTAGGGTTAGTTTGTTCCTAGTATAATCCTTTTATGATAGATCTAGCGTTATTATGATAGATCTAGCATTATTAGAGTTTGTGATTTGCTTTTGTTTAAGATTCAGTTAACTTATGTGAGTAATCAATCCCATCCCGTTAATTTGTGCTGATGATGATGAATATTTGGGCACAAATTGATCCAGGGTTTGGTCTGTGAACAATTGGTGTGTACAAATTTGTTGTGCATGATCTTTGGTTCACTGACCCAAATCCTGGATATAAGTGTGTCCAATGTAACTGAGGCTTCTTTTTTTCGTGCCCATATTATCATGCATGATCTTTTGATCACTCTCTGTTCCATCATCGCTGCAATTGACTCCGTGTTTTTTGATCTTTGGTGCTACGTGACAGGTGCAGAGCAGCGACGTCGACAGCGACGACGAGTCCTTCCACACCAAGACTCGTCACGTCCTCAGGAGGTTGTAGTCCGGCCATTAAAATCGCCACTTTGCTCGAGGCGTTTACAGGTGCCCCTTCTGCAACAGGAGGCTCCGCGCCACCGACTTCAACTGCCTGGTGAACCATGCCGAATCCCTTGGCAGTGCCCCTGGCGGCGCTAGAGTTGGAACGACTGTGAACGTGCATGCGTTCATGGCCAAACACAAAGCACTTGGGATTCACTTGCGCAGCCTCCAAGCTTAATCCCATGTAAAATGTAGCTTATGTTGGATCTAGGGATCGGTAGTACTATTGGATCTGTCCTGAATATATATATATATATATATATATATATATATGCTATGTTGGCTGCTGTATGCAGCTTATCCTATAGTTTCTCAATTTATTATGCTGCTGTGAATTTATCCTCTACTAGCTTCTAGATTTGCTACTAGATTTGTTAACATATTGGGCAAAAAACGAGGGCCAAAAGGCAACAATCATTAAAGAAAGACAGAAATAGAAGCTTCTCTAGATTTGATACTAATTTGGTGAAAAGAGAGAGAACTGTTACAGAGAGAGAGGGGGGGAAAAGCGCTCTGAAAAATGCCAATTTGGGCCGAGAGAGACAAAACCGAGCTCTCACGTACAACCAAACGCGGTCTCGTCCTGTCCCACGCGGTCCCGTTCTACCAGCCCCACGCGACGCGGCCCCACACGACGTGGCCCCACACGTCAGCACGGAATGGTCAACTAAACGGCAACCCTCCCGTCCGACCATCTGCGAGGGGTTTCAAACTAGAGCGAGGGGAAAACTGAGGAAAAGTTAAGCGGCTGGGGAAAACTGAGTACAACTAACGACCCAAGGGAACGAAAATAGAAATCCCAAAAATTTATGATATGCTTGGTTTACCCCCACTTGAAAATTATTATTTTGATGTTCCTCTTGCTGATGTTGCTAAGAAGAAACCTTTGGGGAGGATTATTGATGTTCTTATTATGGTTAACAATAACCTTGTTCCCGTTGATTTCCTTGTTTTGGATATTGAATGCAATGCTTCCTGTCCTATTATTTTGGAAAGACCTTTTCTTAGAACTATTGGTGCTATTATTGATATGAAAGAAGGCACCATTAAATATCAATTCCCACTCAAGAAAGGTATGGAACACTTCCCTAGAAAGAGAAATAAGTTACCTTTTGATTCTATTCATAGAGCAAATTATAATATTGATGCTCTTTCATTCGAAAATGCTTGATTCTCACTTGTTGCGCCTAGCTCAAAGGCGTTAAAGAAAAGCACTCTTGGGAGATAACCCAATATTTTCTTTTCAGTATGTTTTATTTTTGTTGGGTCTTGGAAGTTATTACTACTGTAATGACCTCTCCTTATCATTTTTATTTCGTTTTTGTGCCAAGAGCAACCTCTAATTGGAAGAACATAAGATTTGGGGAAGTTGCTGTCCTAAAACAGATGTCTGCGCTGTACCGTAAAAATTCGTGAAAATTCCTAGAATGTTATTTTGACTGTGATTTCTTGTGCACATACCCCAGATTATTATCTAACTTCCATTAGTTTTGCACTTTTCGATATGAGCAACAGAAGATTTTCAAAAAAAATTGATCTTTACCAACTGTTCTGTTTTGACAGATTTCTGCCACTATTTACATGTGCCCCTTGATCTCTTTCTTTTTGAGTTCTTTTGATCACGAAACTTTTTGAGGAAGTTGCTACAGTACCTATGTGTTAATATATGTTATACTTGAGTTGAAACTGAACCAAAAGTGGATTTACTATCTTGCATAAACTAATGTTGCTAATGAGAACTGTGTGAAGTTTTGTATGAAGGAAGTTTTCAAGTGTAGGGAAAGGAGAATGATGAGATGAGATGAAGTATGGACAAAAGCTCAATCTTGGGGATGCCCATGTGACACCAAGAAATATCCAAGAAGTACAAGCGTCAAAGCTTAGGGATGCCCCCACGGCACCCCTTCTTCATCAACAAAAATATCAAGTCATCTTTCAAGACACTATATTTTTATTGCTTCATATGCTTTGTGTTTTTCTTGGAGCGTCTTTATTTTTGCTTTCAGTTTTCTTTTGTTTTGTTTGCTACAATAAATGGTTGGACCCCAACATGTTTATTTCGGAGAAAACACACTCCGTTTTCATTGCCTAGAACACTCTAGTTTTCACTTTTATCGTTCAACGAGTGTTCTCTTTTTCTAGTACTGCATTTAGCTTTTATTTTTCGCCTTCGTTCTTGTTCAGAACTTGTTAGTTCTTTGTAGCTAGGTGTGTTTAGACCTCTGGTTGATACGTCTCAAACGTATCTATCATTTTTGATCATCCATGCTTGTTTATGCACCATTTGCTTAGTGTTTCGTTACACTTCATGGCATTTTTATGCATTTTCCGGAACTAACCTATTAACGAGATGCCACAGTGCCAGTTCCCTGTTTTCTGCTATTTTTGTGTTTTAGAAAAGCTACAAAGGAAATATTCTCAGAATTGGACAAAACAAAAGCCAAAGTTCTTATTTTTCCGGACATGAGACGGAGTCCAAAGCAGAGACGGAGGGGAGCCAGGGGCCAGCCACACCATGGGGTGGCACGGCCCAGCTCCTGGCCGCGCCACCAGGTGGTGGGGCCACCTGGCCCACCTCCTGACGCCGCCCTTCCGCCTATATATTCTCCTCGGCGGGAAAACCTAAAGCACCCAATCAATTTTCCATGAAACATACTGTAAGCCGCCGCCATCGTCGACGCGAGATCGGGAGGGTCCAGAAGCTCTTCCCAGCACCCTGCCGGAAAGGGGAATCACCACCGGAGGCCTTCTTCATCACCATGCCTGCCTCCGAAGTGATGTGTGAGTAGTCTACCTTGGACTACGGATCCATAGCAGTAGCTAGATGGTTGTCATCTCCTCCATGTGCTTCATGTTTAGATCTTGTGAGCTACCTGTCATGATCAAGATCATCGTTGTGTAATTCTACATGTTGTGTTTGTTGGGATCCGATGAATATTGGTACTTTGTCAAGTTGATCTATTGATTTATCATCTTTATATTATCTCTATGTTGTTTATGATCTTGCATGCTCTCCGTTGCTAGTAGATATCTTGGCTGAGTAGATGCTAGTGACTCCAAGAGGGAGTATTTATGTTCGATAGTGGGTTCATGCCTCTAGTAACTTGGGGGAGTGACAGAAACCTCTAAAGTTGTAGATGTGTTGTTGCTACTAGGGAGAAAACAGTGATCTTGTGTTCAAGGACAACATTTGTATTGTTTACATTACACACTTTGCTTAAGGCGATAATCTGTTGCTTGCAACTTAATACCCAATGGTTGCTTGGACGACATCCAGCGGGTGGATTATTAGTCATAGATGCAGTTGGATTATGGTCTATGTATTATATTGTAATGCCCAAGTGAATCTCATAGTGATCCTCATGACATTTGTAGGCTTGCTTTATTCTATCAATTGCCCAACTGTAATTTGTTTACCCAGTATGTTATTTATCTTATGGAGAGACACCACTAGTGAACTGCGGACCCCGGTCCATTCTTTTACATTGTTATTACCGTTTACCATTTGTTCGCTTTATTTACATTCTCGCAAACTACTATATTTTACCATTCGATGCTCTTAATCCTTTGTTTATAGCAAACCGGTGAGATTGACAACCTCATTGTAAGTTGGCACAAAGTACTTGGTTGTGTTGTGTGCAGGTTCCACGTTGCTGCTGGTGCAAAGCTACGCCCCAGACGAGGCGCCATATATAAATTGTCTGGAGCTATCATGAAGCTAGCGAGCATCAACCTTCGGAAGTTGGTTCTTTCTCCTACTGGTTCGATAAACCCCAGTTTCATACTGAGGGAAGAGTTGTTGCTGTGCTCATCATACCTTCCTCTTGGGGTTCCCAACTGGGTGGTCATCTACCCGCCATCAAGCAATTTTTCTGACGCTGTTGCCGGGGAGAAAGAGGATTTCTGCAAGGCGAGTCTCTCGCTTCCAATCTTTTACTTTGTTATTGTTTTGCTTTATTTTATTTTTGCTTGCATCTTTTTACCAAAAATACAAAAAAATAGTTCCTTTATAGTTGTTATTTTTACTTGTCTGCTTTTTAGCTTTGCTAGAATGAGTAATCCTGAAGTTGAGGTTCATACTTTTAAGCAATGAGGGGGAGAGAGTTTGAAAGATGCTTGGTACCGAGTTAGCAATGCTCATCATAGGTGTACAAAGAAGCATTCTACCATGATCATCCTTAGGAATTTTTATGTTTGTATATCTAGTTGGAATATGTACGTTCTTGACACTCTCGCAGGGGGTAATTTTCTAGGTACTCCTGCTTTGGAAGCATGCACTTCAATTGAAAGTTTAGTGGGAGTACGACCTATTCATGTTGTTAAAACTGAGATCACTTTAGAGAAAGTTTTAGAAAAACTTAGCTCTTTAGAGAAGAGTTTGCCAAATATCCTTGATAACGCTAGCCAGGTTAATGAATCGATAGAAAGTATCGGTAAGAGAATCACTGTTTTAGAGGCTAGTACTACTCATGATAGTCAAAACCTTAGGATTGGTAAACTAGAGGAGTCTATGGAAACTTTAATTTCAATTTTCTCTTCTCTTAAATTTAAGAAGGAGAAAGCTTCAGTTGGAAAGGAGCAAAAATTTATGTATGTTCCCAAGGTGTCTGTGCCAAAACCGCATCATGTTTTTAAGATTGGTAAGACTTTTAGTTCAACTAAGAGTGATTTGTAGGTTGAATCATGTTTGGGGGCTTCTAAAGAGCCTAGTGTGGCAAATGCTGTTTTTGAGGAAACTATCGATCTTAATGCTTCATTTGAAAATACTTGATTTCCACTTTCTGCGCCTAGCTCAAAGGCGTTAAAGAAAAGCACTCTTGGGAGATAACCCAATGTTTTCTTTTCAGTACTTTTTCTTTTTTTAATCTTGGAAGTTATTAATACTGTAATGACCTTTCCTTATTATTTTTATTTCATTTTTGTGCCAAGAAGAACCTCTAATTGGAGGAAGGTAAGATTTGGGGAATTTGCTGTCCTGAAACAGATTTCTGCGCTGCACCGTAAAAATTCATGAAAATTCTCAGGATATCTTTTTGATCTGAGATTTCTTGTGCACATGCCCCAGGTTATTTCTAAACTTTTATTAGTTTTGCACTTTTTGATTTGAGCAACAGAAGGTCCTCGGAAAAATCAATCTTTGTCAGCTGTTCTGTTTTGACAGATTTCTGCCACTATTTGTGTTTGCCTCTCGATCGCTTTCTTTTTTAGTTCTTTTGATCACAGAACTTTTGAGGAAGTTGCTACAGTAGCTTATGCTTTATGGGTGGTATATTTGAGTTTGAAACTGAACCAAAAGAGTAGATTTACTATCATGCTTACACGAATGTTGCTAATAGAATTGTGTGAAGTTTTGTATGAAGGAAATTTTCAAGTGTAGGGAAAGGAGAGTGATGAGATGATATGAAGTATGGACAAAATATCAAGCTTGGGGATGCCCATGTCACCCCAAGAAATATCCAAGAGGTACAAGCATCAAAGCTTGGGGATGCCCCGAGGCACCCCTTCTTCATCGGCAAAAATCAGGTCACCTTTTAAGACACTATATTTTTATTGCTTCGTATTCTATGCATTTTTTTTGGAGCATCTTTATTTTCACTTTAAGTTTTATTTTGTTTTGTTTGCTGCAATAAATGGTTGGATCACACCATGTTTGTTTTGGAGAGAGAATACTCTATTTTTTATTGTAAAGAACACTCTAGTTTTCACTCTTATCGTTCAACGAGTGTTCTCTTTTTCTAGTACTGCGTTTAGCTTCTATTTTTCGCCTTGATTTTTGTTCAGATCTTGTTATATCTTTGTATCAAGGTGTATTTATACCACTGGTCTATGTTGGTTTTCATCTCAAAGAGTGGTTTCAAAAAGGTTGAATGATGTTGGAAAAGAGAAAAAAGTTTCATGCCTATAGTGGTACAAATGGGAGCTTCTTTAGACTATGGTTTAGACTTTTGCATGTCATGCTTGATGTTATTTTGATAGTATGCTTAGTAGTTTTTGCTATAGCATGAATTTTCTCAAATGACTGAGATTTCTTTAATGTTCCTTTGAAATAATAATGCGTTGTTTTTATTATATGGGAGCATATTATTGTGGTTTTCTCCTTTGATGCTTTATTTGGGTTGACTTGGCGCATGCTTACAACATGTTTGACTTTAACAAGTCGCCATAAGCCTCTATGATCATTTGGTTTTGACTTGTGATACCACTTTATGCTTCGGTTAATGATGTTTTTTCGCTATGCATGATTATGGACGTTATTGCTCTCGTAGTTGCTCACTCCCAGTCTTTTGCTAGCCTTCATTTTGTACTGAGAGGGAATACTTCTCATGCATCCAACTCCAAAAAACCAAAGTTTTCCAATGTGTCCACCATATCTACCTATTAGCAATTTGCTATTCCAAGCACAATTCGTCTTGCTTTTATCTATCCTTCAAATTAAACTTTTTGTGTTATGTGAAAATTAGTTAGTAAAGCTCTCACGAACCTGACGGCACACTTTACTTTTCTTTCTTTTAATAAATATGATCATTGTGGCTCTCTTATGTTGACGTTATGCTTACAAGTTGTAAGTTAGAAGTTAGCCCAGCCATGTCGTCATGGGGTAAGCTTTCAACATTGCACTTTCTCTCATTTAGTTGATATCGTGATCTTTTGTTTATGGATACCTGCAATGTGAAATAAGTTGGAAACTTGTGAGCTCATGGAGTTTGTATATGTATTAGAGAAACACCTAGGCCGCTAATCTAAGCCATGCATCATTCATGGTGGAAATTTATAGCATGCCCATAGTGGACATTCGATGACGCATCTCAAAATAAAAAGCTATACCCATGGTAAATAAAAGAGATGTCGAGGTGTTCATTGTCTGTTTGTCTTGTCATTTTGATGTGGGCTTATTCTATGTCATTGGGCAAGAGGTACTCCGTTGGTGTTCTCGATGATACATGTATGCTTACAATGACAAGAACTTGCTTGGGACCTAAGTCGAGTAGCATGAAGTTTGGGTATTCGTACTTCACGGGACATGAGATTTTCAACTTATAATTTGTTAAGCATATGCTTCATAATTGTACTCGCATTAACCTTAACCATTCAAGATGCCTATGATGGGGGCAATGAGAGCTCAAAGCTAGTAAGTATCATAATTTTTGGAGGTTTATAAAACTTGCAGTTGCTGCTTCCCTCTGCGAAGGGCCTTTCTTTTACTTTTATGTTGAGTCTCCACCTTCTACCTTTATGCACCTTCTAAGAGAGCATAGTTGTCATTCTGAGTTTAATGTGCATAGTCCCAAAATTTATTATTGATTGATTCATGATTATGGTTTTGCTTGTTCTTAAATTATTTGTATCTAGTCGCCCTCTTAAACTTGAAGGTGTCCTATGCATTTATGTTTTGCTATTCCATGAAGGACAAGATGAAAACCACTTTTCTATGTTTTTCTATATGGTTGAAACACACACTTGACTTTCAATGCATTATCACTCATGATCTTTTGTTTGTGTTACTTTTCATATTATAACATGGTTGCTAAGTTTTATTGTCAAGATTATGTCTTTATGCCCATGTTTAGAGTACTTTGATCTCAGCACTCAATGCTTTACATTGTTTGATCAAGATTGTGATGGTGCATGTCACCTCAAAAATTATTGTTTTGTTATCACTTACCTACTCGAGGACAAGCAGGAGTTAAGCTTGGGGATGATTGATATGTGTTAAACGTATC
The DNA here is from genome assembly GCA_007115705.1 of Dactylis glomerata. NCBI lineage: Eukaryota > Viridiplantae > Streptophyta > Magnoliopsida > Poales > Poaceae > Dactylis > Dactylis glomerata. The sequence goes on from QXEO01000429.1 coordinate 896,406, forward strand.
TATAATTTTTGATGCTCCATGCTTGTTTATGTACTATTTGCTTTGTGTTTTGTTACACTTTGTGGCATTTTTATGCATTTTCTAGAACAAACCTATTAACAAGATGCCATAGTGCCAGTTCCCTATTTTCTGCTATTTTTGTGTTTCAGAAAAGCAACACAGGAAATATTCTCGGAATTGGACGAAACAAAAGACGAAGTTCTTATTTTTCCGGACACGAGACAGAGTCCAAAGCAGAGACGGAGGGGAGCCAGGGGCCGGCCACAACATGGGGTGGCGCGGCCCAGCCCCTGGCCGCACCACCAGGTGGTGGGGCCACCTGGCCCACCTCCTGATGCCGTCCTTCCACCTATATATTCTCCTCGACGGGAAAACCTAAAGCACCCAATCAATTTTCCATGAAACATACTATAAGCCGCCACCGTCATCGACGCGAGATCGAGAGGGTCCAGAAGCTCTTCCTGGCACCCTGCTGGAGAGGGGAATCACCACCAGAGGACTTCTTCATCACTATATCTGCCTCCAGAGTGATGTGTGAGTAGTCTACCTTAGACTACGGGTCCGTAGCAGTAGCTAGATGGTTGTCATCTCCTCCATGTGCTTCATGTTTAGATCTTGTGAGCTGCCTATCATGATCAAGATCATCGTTGTGTAATTCTACATGTTGTGTTTGTTGGGATCCAATGAATATTGGTACTTTGTCAAGTTGATCTATTGATTTATCATCTTTATATTATCTCTATGTTGTTTATGATCTTGCATGCTCTCTGTTGCTAGTAGATATCTTGGCCGAGTACATGCTAGTGACTCCAAGAGGGAGTATTAATGCTCGATAGTGGGTTCATGCCTCTAGTAACTTGGGGGAGTGACAGAAACCTCTAAAGTTGTAGATGTGATGTTGCTACTAGGGAGAAAACAACGATCTTGTGTTCAAGGACATTTGTATTGTTTACATTATGCACTTTGCTTAAGGCAATAATCTGTTGCTTGTAACTTAATACCCAATGGTTGCTCGGACGACATCCAGCAGGTGGATTATTAGTCATAGATGCAGTTGGATTACGGTCTACGTATTATGTTGTAATGCCCAAGTGAATCTCATAGTGATCCTCATGACATTTGTATGCTTGCTTTATTCTATCAATTGCCCAACTATAATTTGTTTACCCAGCATGTTATTTATCTTATGGAGAGACACCACTAGTGAACTGTGGACCCCGGTCCATTCTTTTACATTGTTATTACCATTTACCATTTATTTGCTTTATTTACATTCTCGCAAACTACTATCTTTTACCACTCGATACGCTTAATCCTTTGTTTACAGCAAACCGGTGAGATTGACAACCTCACTGTAAGTTGGGGCAAAGTACTTGGTTGGGTTGTGTGCAGATTCCACGTTGCTGCTAGTGCAAAGCTATGCCCCAGATGAGGCGCCATATATATATTGTCTGGAGCTATCGCAAAGCTAGCGAGCATCAACCTTCGGAAGTTGGTTCTTTCTCCTACTGGTTCGATAAACCTCGGTTTCATACTAAGGGAAGACTTGCTGCTGTGCTCATCATACCTTCCTCTTGGGGTTCCCAACTGGGTGGTCATGTACCCGACATCACTGGTCTTTGTTGCTTTTCATCTTTGGGAGTTTTTTCAAAAAGGTTGATTTGTGTTGGAAAAGAGTAAATCGTTTTATGCTTATAGTGATGCAAAAAGGGAGCTTGTTTGGACTGTTGCTTAGACTTTATCATGTCATGCTTGATATTATTTTGATTATATGCTTAGTAGTTGTTGTTGTATCATGACTTGTCTCAAATAACTGAGAGTGCTTAATATGACTTTGAAAGAATCATGCGTTCTTTTTATCTTATAGAAGCATATTTTTGTGGTATTCTCCTTTGATGCTTTATTTGGGTTGACTTGGCACATTCTTACACCATGTTTGACTTTAACCAGTCGTCTCAAGCCTCTATAATCATTTGGTTTTTGACTTTTGATACCACTTTATGCTTTGGTTAATAATGTTTTGTCGCTATGCATGATTATGGACGTTATTGCTCTCTTAGTTGGTCGCTCCCAGTATTTTGCTAGCCTTCACTTGTACTGAGAGGGAATACTTCTTGTGCATCCAACTACCAAAAACGAAAGTTTTTCCAAAGAGTCCACTACAAATTCCTATGCATGGTATTTCAAGCCATTCCAAGTAAATTTTCATGTGCTACCTTTCAAAAACCTTCAAATACTTCTCATTTTGTGACAGTGTTTTTAGCTCATGAGGATGTAGTGGTCGGGTTTGCTATCTTCCATATTCAATTAAGTACCCCCTGACTTGCATGCTTCATCTGCTCATCATTAATTTTGCAGGAGAGCTGGTCAGACCATTGTAACCTCTAAAAAAGAAAAGAAAAAAGGCACTCCTGCATGGTATGTGAAAGTTGGTGGGCACCCAAAGATTTGGTTAGCCATGGTTTGTGAAAGGAAAAGTGGGGAGGAGTGCCAAATTTTATAAAAGAGCACGTATGTACCAATTTTTCAAAGAACTCGGAACCGCTCTCAACTTGTTTAGTATGGAAGATAGCAAGAACCCCATTGCTAGTCGTTGACAAGAACAACCACCTCTCAAAAAAATTTGTATCTCTATTTTACAAATGAAAAGCTCTAGCACATGTTAAATCCCTACTTCCCTCTGCGAAGGGCCTTTCTTTTACTTTTATGTTGAGTCTTCATCTTCTACCTTTATGCACCGATTAAGAGAGCATAGTTGTCATTCTGAGTATAATGTGCATGGTACCAAAATTTATTATTGATTGATTTATGATTATGGTATTGCTTGTTCTCAAATTATTTGTATCTAGTCACCCTCTTGAACTTTGAAGGTGTCCTATGCATTTATGTTTTGCTACTCCATGAGGGACAAGCTGAATACTACTTTGCTATGTTCTCTATATGCTTCAAACAAACATACACCTTTTAATGCATTATTACTCATGATCTTTTGTTTGTGTTTCTTTTCATGTTGTAACATGGTTGCTAAGTTCTATGGTTAGAATTATATCTCTTATGCCCATGTTTAGAGTACTTTGATCTTAGCATGCAATGCTTTACCTTAAGTTGATCAAGATTGTGTTGGTGCATGTCATGATACGTCCATTTTGCATCACTATTTTATATCATAATTTACTCTTATTCATTGATATATTTCATATTTAGATATGATACTTTTGTTGTTTCCTCTGTTTTTGCATGATTGATGATTATTGGAGAACTCACTGCCAGAGTCAGGATTCTGCTGGAAAAAGGACCGTTAAGACTCCATATTTCTGAAGATCAGAAATTCTAGGAAAATACCCAAAAATTCATATTTCATCGGAAGACAAAAGTAGCCAGAAGGAGAGGGCGAGGTGAGCAGCCAGGGGCCCACACCACCAGGTGGCGCGTGCCAGCTCCTGGCCGCACCACCCAATGGTGTGGCCACCCTGGCCCACCTCAGCCAGCATCCCTTCACGTATATTGTCATCCCCAAAAACCTAAGACAAGGGGGATCAGAGATAGACTCCGCCGCCTCTGCGAGGCGGAAAACACATAGAGAGAAAAAGCTCTCCGATAGGCTGAAATCTGCTGGGGAAATTCCTTCCCGGAGAGGGGAGATCGTCGCCGTCGTCATCGCCATCGAGTTGGGCTTCATCGGGATCATCATCTTCATCACCATCATCACCAGCACCTCCATCATCACCATCACCACGCCATCCCGCTGTAACATCTTGGGTTGAATCTTGTCCAATTCTTAGGGGTAACTATCCCAGTGTTGATTACTCTTGTAGTTGATGCTATTGAGTGGAACCATTAAATTAAGTTTTATGTTTAGATTGTTATTTACCATTATTTCACCTCTGGTCATGATCCATATGATGTCTTATGAGTAGTTCGTTTAGTTCTTGAGGACATGTGAGAAGTCAAGATATTTGTAGTGAAACTATGTTGAGTAATATTTAATGGTTTGATATTTATATGTTGTGGTGCTATTTTACTAGTGGTGTCATGTGAACGTCAACTACATGATACTTCACCTTTATGGGCCTAGTGGAATGCATTGTGTATTTGGCTACTAATTGTGGGGTTGCTAGAGCGACAGAAACCTAAACCCCCGTTAGGAAACCATTGCACCACAGAGTGTAGGATCTCAGAGTTTAAGGTTGTGGTTAGATTTATCTTAATTACTTTCTTGTAGTTGCGGATGCTTGCAAGGGGTATAATCACAAGTGTGTATTAGTCCAAGTTGGGGTAGTGCACTAGCATAGGTTCACCCCCATAACACTTATCAAACCAATGAATATTACTTAGCTGCATGAATCGAAAGCACTTAATAGAAACTCCCGTGTGTCCTCAAGAACATTTGGTAATCATAAGTTACACAACTGGCTTGTCCTTTGCCCTAGAAAGGATTGGGTCACTTGCAGCAATTATTATTATTGTATTTTATTTACTCATAATTTATTTACTTGCACTACCAAATACCCCTGAAAACCCGTTTACTAGTATTTACAGTGAATCCTTGATCAAAATTGCTTGTCAACACCTTCTGCTCCTCGTTGGGTTCGACACTCTTATTTATCGAAAGTACTACGATACACCCCCTATACTTGTGGGTCATCAAGACTATTTTATGGCACCATTGCAGGGGAGTGAAGCGCTATTTAAGAGTGGAATTGGTAAAGGTAACTTGCGCTGTGAGTATTTTTTTATTTTTGTCTTTTATTTTATTTTGCTATGGAGAAGTCTCCATTTGGTTCCCTATTTGGGAATACTACTGCCACTATTACGGTAGTGGATGAACCACCGCCTGCTCAATTAGATCCTTTTAAAATACCTATGAAAATTGTTGAACATGTTATGAATAACTGCTATTCAGGAGATGGAACTGTCCATCAAGGTGATCATTTACTCTTTATACATGAATTATGCAAGTTGTTCAAGTGTGCAAGAATTTCATCAAGCTAGGTTAAGAGAAAGCTATTCTCTTTATCACTGAAGGGTAGAGTTGAAGAATGTTATAGGCTGCTGAAGGATGGCCGATCTATTGGTTGGGAGGAAATTGTACCCCTCTTTTATTCCAAATTCTATCCTCCAAGTGATATTCATAAAGATCGGAATCAAATATATAATTTTTGGCCTCATGATGCAGAGAGTATTGCCCAAGCGTGGGGGAGATTGAAGTCACTTATGCTCAAATGTCCCATTCATGAGCTCCCCAGTAATATTGTTATTAAAAACTTCTATGCAAGGCTTTCTCTTTACGACAAGGATTTATTGCATGCTTCTTGCTCTGGATCATTTACACGCATGAAATAAGAAGCTAAATGGGATCTTCTTGACCATATTCAAGAAAATACTAAAGGATGGGCGAACGACAAATGTAGAAAGTCGGGTATAAATTATGATTATGAATGCATTAAAGCTTTTGTGGGAACCGATGATTTCATAATGTTAGTGTTGTTTATGGTCTTGATTCTCAAATTCTTGCCAACTGTTTTAAGGCCTTTGCCTCTTATCTTGATGTTCCAAAGAAGGATTGGAACAAGTACCATGCGCATTATAAAGACACTGTTAATTGTATTCCTGCTAGAATTACTGAAGTTTGTACTGTTGATCGCATTTTGCCTGAGCCTTATTTTGAGAAAGCGCCTTTCCCTGCTAAGGTAAAGGAGCATTCTATGCTAACTAGTGTGCTTAATAAAAGTGCAAAGAAAGCTTTAGAACCTGATGAGCAAATAACTGTTAAGTCTCCTGTAGCTATAGTGAAGGACCTTGTTCTAAAAATGTAGAAGATGGACATATTATCTTCTGTGAAGATGCTTCTAGCATTGTTTCACATCCTAGTAGATCTAGGAAAACAAGTGTTCATGTGCTTTCTGTCAGGATTGGTGATCATTGCTATTATGGTTTATGCGACATTGGTGCAAGTTCAAGTGCTATCCCTTATGAGCTTTACAGAGAAATCATGCATGAAATTGGTTCTTGTGAACTGGAAGATAATGATGTGGTTATTCAGCTCGCTAACAAAGAAACTATCTCTCCAATTGGTATTGTTAGAGATATGGAAGTTTTATGCGGTAAGACTAAATATCCTGCTGATTTTCTAGTACTTGGTTCAGCTGCTAGTAAAACTTGTCCTATTATTTTTGGTAGACCCTTTTGAATACTTGCGGCGCTGTTATAGATTTTAAGAAGGAGAAAATGTTGACTAAGTTCGATGGAGAATCTTATGAGTTTAATTTTTCTAAGTTTACCAAAGCTCCTTATGAAACTGAATTGCCTAATGAAGATTTTAGAGTTGAACAGCTTGCCTCTATTGCTCTTGCTCCTAACGATGCCTTGCAACAATATATTGAGGACCACAAAAGTGAGATCTTCAGGGAAGAAAGAGATGAGATTGATGAGATTCTCCTTCATCAACCGGAGATACTTAATCACAATTTACCCGTGGAGGATTTGGGTACCACTTTGCCACCTAAGGAAGATCTAGTTTTTTGATTTAAAACCTTTACCTGATGATCTTAAATATGCTTATATTGATGACAAGAAAATATATCATGTTATTATTAGTGCTAAACTTTTAGGGAAGGAAGAAGAAAGGTTATTGGAAATATTGAGGAAACATCGAGGAGCTATGGGATATACTCTTGATGATTTAAAAGGGATTTCCCCCACTATATGTCAGCATGCTATTAATATGGAGCCAGATTCAATGCCAGTTGTTGAACATCAATGCTCTTTAATTCCTAAGATGAAGGAAGTGGTAAGAAATGAGGTATTGAAACTCCTTGATCCTGGTATTATTTATCCTATTGCTGATAGTAGATGGGTTAGTCCTGTTCATTGTGTTCCTAAGAAAGGAGGAATTACTGTTATGCCTAATGAGAATAACGAGCTAATTCCTCAGAGGGTAGTAGTTGGTTATAGGATGTGCATCGATTTTAGAAAGGTCAACAAAGTTACTAAGAAAGACCATTAGCCTTTACCGTTTATAGATCAGATGTTAGAAAGGTTATTGATGCTTGCGGTGGTGATATCTTTTCACCGTCCAGTTGGGAACCCCAAGAGGAAGGTATGATGAATATAGCAGTAAGGTTTTCCCTCAGTAAGAAACCAAGGTTTATCGATCCGAAGGGGAACAAGCCAAACGACTGAAGGTGATGCTTGCTAGCTTGCGACAGCTCCGGACAATTTATAAGGCGCCTCGTCCAAGCTTTGCTTTGCTAGCTGCAACGTGGAACCTGCACACAACACAACCAAATACTTTGCTCCCAACTTACGATGAGATTGTCAATCTCACCAGTTTGCTTGAAACAAAGGAATAAGCGTATCGAGTGAGTAAAGTAAACAGTGCGAGTAAAGTAAACAGGTGATAACATTATAAAGGAAATAGGACCGGGGTCCATAGTTCACTAGCGGTGTCTCTCCATAAGATAAAATAATACATGCTGGGTAAACAAATTACAGTTGGGCAATTGATAGAATAAAGACAATGTGCATATGATGAGAGGATCACTATGAGATTTACTCTGGGCATTACAACAAGATACATAGACCGCCATCCAACTGCATCTATGACTAATAATCCACTTGTGGCGAATCAATCCGAGAACTCCACAAGTATTAAGTTGTGAACAACAGATAATTGCATTAAGCAAAGTGTGTAATGTAAACAAAGCATATGCCCTCGAGCATATGAATGTTGTTTTCCCCCTAGTAGCAACAGCACATCTACAACCTTAGAGGTTTCTGTCACTCCCCCAGATTAAATAGAGGCATGAACCCACTATTGAGCATAAATACCCCCTCTTGGAGTCACTAGCAACTACTCGGCTAAGATAGCTACTAACAACGGAGAGCATGCAAGATCATAAACAACATAGAGATAACATAAGATAAATTTCAGTACATCAACTCAAGCATAACACCAATATTCATCAGATCCCAACAAACCAACCATGTAGAATTACATAATGGTGATCTCAATCATGTAGGGCAGCTCATGAGATCTAAACATGAAGCACATGGTGGAGAAGACAACCAACTACCTACTGCTATGGACCCATAGTCCAAGGTAGACTACTCACTCATCGCTCCGGAGGCAAGCATGGCGATGAAGAAGACCTCCGGTGGCGATTCCCCTCTCCGGCAGGGTGCTGGGAAGAGCTTCTGGACCCTCCCGATCTTCAGGTCGACGGCGGCGGCGGATCGCGATGTGTTCTGGAAAACTGATCGGGTCTTTAGGTTTTTCCTGTCGGGGGGTCTTTATAGGCGAAGGGGCATCGCGCCGCCCTGGTGTGTGGGGCCCTCGTGGCCCCACTCCATCTCCTCTTTGGATCTTTGGAAACTTCGGTGAAATTCTGGGCAATTGGCTTTTGTTTCGTCCAATTACGAGAATATTTCCTGTGTAGCTTTTCTGAAACACAAAAACAGCAGAAAACAGGGAACTGGCACTGTGGCGACTTGTTAGTAGGTTAGTTCCGGAAAATGCATAAAAGTGCCACGAAGTGTAATGAAACACTAAGCAAATGGTGTAAAAATAAGCATGGAGCATCAAAAATTATGGATACGTTGGAGACGTATCAGCATCCCCAAGCTTAACTCCTGCTCGTCCTCGAGTAGGTAAGTGATAGCAAAAGAAATAATTTTTTAGGTGACATGCACCTACACAATCTTGATCATCTATGTAAGCGTTGTGCGTTGGGATCAAAAGAACTTAAAACATGGGCATGAAAGATATAATCTTGATAGAAGAAACTTAGCAACCATGTTATAACATGAAAATGAACACAAACAAATGGTTTTGAGCTTTTCCTTCATGGAGAGCAAAACATAAATGCATAGGACACCTTCAAGTTTAAGAGGGCGACTAGATACAAATAATTTGAGAACAAGTGAAACCAACAATATGAATCAATCAATGAAAACTTTGGGACAATGCACATTATACTAAGAATGACAACTATGCTCTCATAATGGTTCATAAAGACATAAGGTGGTGATTCAACATAAAAGTAAAAGAAAGGCCCTTCGTGGAGGGAAGCAGTGATTACAAGTTTTATAAACCTTCAAAAATTATGGTACTTATCGGCCTTGAGCTCTCATTGCCCCCATCATAAGCATCTTGAATGGTTAAAGTTAATGCGAGAACACTTATGCTGCATATGCTTGACAAATCATAAGTTGAAAACCTCATGTCCCGTGAATACGAGTACCCAAACCTCATGCTACTTTACTTAGAGTCCCAAGCAAGCTCTTGTCATTGTAAGTATATACGTATCATCGAGAACCGCCAACGGGGTACCTCCATGCCCGATGACATAGAACAAGCCCACATCAAAATGACAAGACAAGCAGACAATGAACACCTCGACATCTCTTTTATTTACCATTTGTATAGCTTTTTATTTTGAGATGCGTCGTCGAATGTCCACTATAGGCATGCTGCAAATTTCCACCATGAATTATGCATGGCTTAGATTGGCGGCCCAGGCGTTTCTCTAACACATATACAAACTACATGATCCCGCAAGATTCCCAATTTATTTCACACCGCGAGTATCCATAAACAAAAGATCACGATATCAACTCAAATAAGAAGTGCAATGTTGAAAGATTGCCCCATGACGGCATGGATGGGCTAATCTCCAACTTACAACTTGCAAGCATAACAACTCAACATAAGAGACCACAATGTCAAATTTTTAAAAACGAGAAAAATAAAGTGTGCCATCCGGTTCGTGAGAGCTTTACTGACCAATTTTCGCATAACACTGGTAAGAGTTTAATTTGAAGAGTAGATAAAAGCAAGTCAAATGTACTTTGGAATAGCAAATTGCTAATAGGTATGTATGGTGGACACTTTGGCAAACTTGGTTTTTAGGAGTTGGATGCACGAGTAGAGCTCATACTCAGTATAAAACGAGGGCTAGCAAAAGACTGGGAGCGACCAATTAAGAGAGCAATAACGGCCATAATCATGCAAAGCGACAAAGCTTCATTAAAAGAAGCATAAGATGGCATCAAAAGTAAAAAACTAAATGATCATAGAGGCTATTGGTGACTTTGTAAGAGTCTAGCATGTGTGAGCATGCGCCAAGTCAACCCAAATAAAGCATCAAGGAGAAAACCAAAATAATGCTTCCAAACGATAAAAACAACGCATGATTTTTTCAAATGCTCATTAAGCAATCTCAGTTATTTGAGACAAGTAATGCTACAGCCAAACCACTAAGCATACTATCAAAAAGATATCAAGCACGACATGCAAAAGCCTAGGCCGCAGTCTACACAAGCTCCTTCTTGTACCACTTTTTTCCATAAAGCTTTTTCTCTTTTCCAACACCATTCAAACTTTATATAAAGACCTCTTTTGATGAAAACCAATAAATATAAGAGGAAAAAATACACCTTGATAAACAGATATAACAAGATCTGAATGCAAATCAAGGCGAAAATCGAAAACTAAACGCAGTTCTAGAAAAAGAAGAACACTCGTTGTAACGAATAAAGTGAAAAACAGAGTGTTCTTGGCAAATGAAAAGCAAGGCAACTTCTCCAAAAGAAATTTGTTTGGGTCCAACCATTTATTGCAGCAAACAAAACTAAACTAAACTAAAAACTAAAACAACTGACGCTCCAAGAAAAATGCATAATGCATGAAGCAATAAAAATATAGTGTCTTGAAAGGTAACCTGATTTTTGCCGATGAAGAAGGGGTGCCTCGGGGGCATCCCCAAGCTTTGACACTTGTACTTCTTGGATATTTCTTGGGGTGATGCATGGGAATACCCAAGCTTGAGCTTTTTTCCATTCTTCAACTCATCTCATCATTCTCCAATCCCTACACTTGAAAACTTCCTTCATACAAAACTAAATACAAATCTATTAGCAACATTAGTGTAAGCATAACATTGAATCAACCTCTTTTGCTTCAGGTTTCAACTCAAAACCACCACATATAAACCATATACTACTGTAGCAACTTCCCCAAAAGTCCCATGATCAAAAGAACTAAAAAAGAAAGCAATAAAGCGGCAAACACAAATATTGGCAGAAATCTGTCAAAACAGAACAGCGGACAAAGATCGAATTTTTAGGGGTTTTCTGTTGCTCAAATCAAAAAGTGTTCAACTAATGACAATTTGGATATAACCTGGGGCATATGCACAAGAAATCGCAGGTCCAAAAGATATACGGAGAATTTTCACGAATGTTTACGGTGCAGCACCGAAAACTGTTTCAGGACAGCAACATCCCCAAATCTTACCTCGCTCAAATTAGAGGCTTCTCTTGGCACAAAAACAAAATAAAAAGGATAAGGAGAGGTCATTACAGTAGTAATAACTTCCAAGACTCAAATAAAAGAAAAATAACTGAATGTAAAAACATTTGGTTATCTCCCAAGAGTGCTTTTCTTTAACGCCTTTGAGCTAGGCGCAGAAAATTGCGAATCAAGTAACATCAAGTGATGAAGCATCAAGCTCATAATTTGCTCTAAGAATAGAGTCAAAAACTAATTTCTTTCTCTTTCTAGGGAAGTGTTCCATACCTTTCTTGAGTGGGAATTGATATTTGATAGTGCCTTCCCTTATATCAATGATGGCACCTACAGTTCGAAGAAAGGGTCTTCCCAAAATAATAGGACATAAAGCATTGCATTAAACATCCATGACAAGAAAATCAATGGTTACAAGGTTATTGTTAACCACAATAAGGACATCATTAATCCTTCCCAAAGGTTTCTTCTTCGCAACATCAGCAATAGGAATATCATAATAACACTTTTCAAGCGGTGGTAAATCAAGCATATCATAAATTTTTCTAGGCATGATAGAAATACTAGCACCTAGATCACATAAAGCATGGCAATCAAAACCATTAACATGCATATCAATGATGGGTTCCCAACCATCTTCTAACTTCTTGGGAACAGAAGCTTTTTGCTTCAACTTTTCATCCCTGATTTTCATGAGAGCATTGGTAATATGCTTAGTAAAAGCAACATTTAAAGAACTAACATTGGGAGTCAAAGCAAGCTTTTGCAAGAACAAAATAACTTCAGATATATTGCAGCCATCAACATCAAAATCATTAAAGGAAATAGAGCTATCATCTCCTACACTCCAAAAAATTTCAGCACTCTTTTGAGAAAAAGTTTTAGCAGTTTTAGGATTTTTAACACAAGGAGTAGCAGTTTTCTCTACACCAATCAAAGTAAGAGGATTGCTAGCATTAGGAATAACATCATTAGAGGTAGTAATGGTACATACCTTCATCTCTCTAGCCATCTCAACTTCTCTTTCCCACCTGGCATGCAATTCTGCTAGCATCCTAACATTTTCATCAATTCTAACTTGGATAGCATTAGAAGTAGCAAAAACATTGTTCTCTTTCACCTCATTAGGCAACACTTTTAGTTTTAGAAGTTCAACATCATGAGCAAGGCTATCAACTTTAGAAGCAAGAATATTAATTTTGCCTAACTTTTCCTCAACAGACTTGTTAAAAGCATTTTGCTTACCGATGAAGTCCTTGAGCATTACCTCAAGCTCGGAGGGCGCGGCCCTAGTGTTGTTGGAGGAATTACCAAAAGAGTTACCATAAACATTACCATTGGTAGAAGGATACGGCCTATAATTGTTACTAGCAAAATTGTTCCTATAAGCATTGTGGTTAAAATTATTATTTCTAATGAAGTTCACATCAACACGCTCTTCTTGAGCACCCAAAGAGGCCAAAGGAACATTATTAGGATCTACATGAGTCCTATCATTTAAAGCATAAGCATAATAGCATCAATCTTATCACTCAAGGAAGAGGTTTCCTCAACAAAATTTACCTTCTTACCTTGTGGAGCTCTCTCGATGTGCCATTCAGAGTAATTTACCATCATATTGTCGAGAAGCTTCATTGCGGCGCCCAAGGTAAGGGACATAAAAGTGCCTCCAATAGCTAAATCAAGTAGGTTCCTCGAAGAAAAATTCAATCCTGCATAAAAAGTTTGAACAATCTTCCAAGTAGTCAGTCCATGAGTGGGACAATTCTTTATCATAGATTTCATTCTTTCCCAAGCTTGAGCAACATGTTCATTATCAAACTGACTAAACTTCATAATATTGCTACGCGAAGCTATAATCTTAGCAGGAGGATAGTATCTACCAATAAAAGCATCCTTACACTTAGCCCATGAATCAATACTATTTTTAGGCAAAGACAATAACCAATCCTTAGCTTTTCCTCTCAAAGAAAAAGGAAACAACTTAAGCTTAATAATATCACCATCAACATTCTCATACTTTTGCATCTCACATAGCTCAACAAAATTGTTGAGATGAGCTGCAGCATCATCAGTACGAGCACCAGAAAATTGCTCTTTCATAACAAGGTTCAACAAAGCAGGCTTAATCTCATAAAAATTTGCAGCAGGAGCAGGTGGCGCAATAGGAGTGCAGATAAAATCACTATTGTTCGTGCTAGTAAAGTCACACAACTTGGTGTTTTCAGGAGTAGCCATTCTAGCAAACTAAAAGCAGACAAGTAAAAACAACTACTAAGGATTCTAATTTTTTTGGTTTTTTGATAAAACAATGCAAGTAGAATAAATAAAGTAAAGCAAAACAATAAACAAAGTAAAGGATGTGCGTGCGAAAACTCCCCTCGCAGAAGTCTTCTTTTTCCTCCCCGGCAACGGCGCCAGAAAAGTTCTTGATGCTTGCGGTGGTGATATCTTTTCACCGTCCAGTTGGGACCCCAAGAGGAAGGTATGATGAATATAGCAGCAAGGTTTTCCCTCAGTAAGAAACCAAGGTTTATTGATCCGAAGGGGAACAAGCCAAATGACTGAAGGTGATGCTTACTAGCTTGCGACAGCTCCGGACAATTTATAAGGTGCCTCGTCCAAGCTTTGCTTTGCTAGCTGCAACACGGAACCTGCACACAACACAACCAAATACTTTGCTCCCAACTTACGATGAGATTGTCAATCTCACCGGTTTGCTTGAAACAAAGGAATAAGCGTATCAAGTGGAAAATAGTAATAGTATGCGAGTAAAGTAAATAGTGCGAGTAAAGTAAACAGGTGATAACAATATAAAGGAAATAGGACCGGGGTCCACAGTTCACTAGTGGTGTCTCTCCATAAGATAAAATAATACATGCTGGGTAAACAAATTACAGTTGGGCAATTGATAGAATAAAGACAACGTGCATATGATGAGAGGATCACTATGAGATTTACTCTGGGCATTACAACAAGATACATAGACCGCCATCCAACTGCATCTATGACTAATAATCCACTTGTGGCGAATCAATCCGAGAACTCCACAAGTATTAAGTTGCGAACAACAGATAATTGCATTAAGCAAAGTGCGTAATGTAAACAAAGCATATGCCCTCAAGCATATGAATGTTGTTTTCCCCCTAGTAGCAACAGCACATCTACAACCTAAGAGGTTTCTGTCACTCCCCCAGATTAAATAGAGGCATGAACCCACTATCGAGCATAAATACCCCCTCTTGGAGTCACTAGCAACTACTCGGCCAAGATAGCTACTAACAACGGAGAGCATGCAAGATCATAAACAACATAGAGATAACATAAGATAAATTTCAGTACATCAACTCAAGCATAACACCAACATTCATCGGATCCCAACAACCCAAACATGTAGAATTACATAACGGTGATCTCAATCATGTAGGGCAGCTCATGAGATCTAAACATGAAGCACATGGTGGAGAAGACAACCAACTAGCTACTGCTATGGACCCATAGTCCAAGATAGACTACTCACTCATCGCTCCGGAGGCAAGCATGGCGATGAAGAAGACCTCCGGTGGCGATTCCCCTCTCCGACAGGGTGTCAGGAAGAGCTTCTAGACCCTGCCGATCTTTGGGTCGATGGCGGCGGTGGATTGCGATGTGTTCTAGAAATCTGATTGGGTCTTTAGGTTTTTCCCGTCGGGGGGTCTTTATAGGCAAAGGGGCATCATCAGGAGTGGACCGAGGCACGCTCACACATAGGGGGCGTGGCCAGGGCCTGGGCCGCACCACCCTAGTGTGTGGGGCCCTCGTGGCCCCACTCCATCTCCTCTTCGAATCTCTGGAAGCTTCGGTGAAATTCTGGGCGACTGGCTTTGGTTTCGTCCAATTTCGAGAATATTTCCTGTGTAGCTTTTCTGAAACACAAAAACAGCAGAAAACAGGGAACTGGCACTGTGGAGACTTGTTAGTAGGTTAGTTCCGGAAAATGCATAAAAATGCCACAAAGTGTAATGAAACACTAAGCAAATGGTGTAAAAACAAGCATGGAGCATCAAAAATTATGGATACGTTGGAGACGTATTAGTTATCTAAGAAAACTCATTTTTGTTTTCTTGATGGTTATTCTGGTTTCTCTCAGATTGCTGTTAAAAAGCAAGATCAAGAGAAACCCACTTTTACTTGTCCTTATGGACCTTATGCTTATAGATGTATGCCTTTTGGTTTGTGCAATGCTCTTGCTACTTTTCAAAGATGCATGTCTGCTATTTTTCATGGATTTTGTGAAGAAATTGTGGAGGTGTTCATGGACAATTTGTCCGTCTATGGAACTTCTTTTGATAATTGTTTGCACAATTTTGATAAAGTTTTGTAGAGATGTGAAGAAACTAATCTTGTTCTTAATTGGGAGAAATGCCACTTTATGGTGAATGAAGGAATTGTTCTTGGACATAAAATTTCTGAAAGAGGTATTGAAGTTGACAGAGCAAACATCGAAGCAATTGAGAAAATGCCCTATCCTAGGGATGTTAAAGGTATTCGTAGTATTCTTGGTCATGCTGGTTTCTATAGGAGGTTTATTAAAGATTTCTCTAAGATTTCAAAGCCTCTTACCAATCTTCTTCAAAAAGACATACCATTTGTTTTTGATGATGATTGTAAGGAAGCTTTCGAAACTCTTAAGAAGGCTTTAACTACTGCTCCTATTGTCCAACCACCTGATTGGAATTTACCCTTTGAAATTATGTGTGATGCTAGTGATTTTGTTGTGGGCGCTGTTCTTGGACAGCGCATAGATAAGAAGCTGAATGTTATTCATTATGCTAGTAAGACTCTTGATGCTGCTCAAAAGAATTATGCTACTACTGAGAAAGAGTTTCTTGCTGTTGTTTTTGCATGTGATAAGTTTAGACCTTATATTGTTGATTCAAAAGTTACTATTCATACTGATCACACTGATATTAGGTATCTTATGGCAAAGAAGGATGCTAAGCCTAGGCTTATTAGATAGGTGTTGCTTTTACAAGAGTTTGATTTGCATATTGTAGATAGGAAAGGTGCTAAAAATCCTGTTGCTGATAATTTGTCTAGATTGGAAAACATTTCTTTTGATCCTATTCCTGTTAATGATAATTTTCCAAATGAATAGTTGGCTGCAACAAAGGTAACCTCGCGAGAGAGTCCTTGGTATGCTGATTATGCTAACTTTATTGTTTCCAAGTATTTGCCTCCAACCTTTACAGCTCAGCAAAGAAGGAAATTCTTTTATGACTTGAGGCATTATTTTTGGGATGACCCGCACTTATATAAAGAAGGAGTGGATGGTATTATGCGAAGATGTGTTCCAGAATATGAACAACAATAGATATTGAGGAAATGTCATGGTAGTGCTTATGGAGGACATCATGCTGGAGATAGAACTGCACAAAAGGTTCTACAATCAGGTTTTTATTGGCCTAACCTTTTTAAAGATGCACAAAAATTTATTTTATCTTGTGATGAATGCCAAAGAGTTGGTAATATTTCTAGACGCAATGAAATGCCTATGAATTATTCTCTTGTTACTGAACCATTTGACTGTTGGGGATTTGACTTTATGGGTCCTTTTCCTCCTTCAGAAGGTTATACTCATATATTTGTTGCTATTGATTATGTTACTAAGTGGGTAGAAGCTATACCTACGAAGAGTGCCGATGGTGAGACCTCATTAAAGATGCTTAAGGATACTATTTTTCCCAGGTTTGGTGTGCCTAGATATCTTATGACTGATGGAGGTTCTCATTTTATTCATGGCGGTTTTAGGAAGACTCTTGCTAGATATGACGTTAATCATAGAATTGCTTCTGCTTATCATCCCCAAACTAGTGGGCAAGTAGAGCTATCGAATAGAGAGATCAAGTCTATCTTGCAGAAGACTGTTAATAGATCTAGGAAAAATTGGGCTAAGTTGAACGATGCTTTATGGGCTTATAGAACTGCTTATAAGAACCCCATGGGCATGTCTCCTTACAAAATGGTTTATGGAAAAGCGTGTCACTTGCCTTTAGAATTAGAACACAAAGCTTTTTGGGCAGTGAAAGAGCTTAATAGGGATTTTAAACTTGCCGGTAAGAAAAGGTTGCTTGATTTGAGTTCCTTAGATGAGTGGAGGAGTGAAGCTTATGAGAATGCCAGACTTTTTAAAGATAAAGTCAAGCAATGGCATGATAGGAGAATTCTTAAGAGAGAATTTCATGTTGGTGAGAAAGTTCTATTGTATAGGTCTTGTCTCAGATTTTTTGTAGGAAAATTACTCTCGAAATGGGAAGGACCCTTTATTATTGAAGAGGTGTATCATTCAGGTGCGATAAAGATTGCTTCTCTTAAAGATAATACTACGCAAGTGGTGAATGGGCAAAGACTCAAGCATTATATTTCTGGAGATTCTTATAATGAAGATATCGATGTTATTCAAGTGGTGACTCTGGAGGAATTCACCAAAGAACATATGCAGGAAACTACAGAGTCTATTTTTGAATAGGTAATAGCTCTAGTCAGAAAAAGTTTGCATTAAACTTTTCTGCTCATACTTTTATTGTTTTTATTAAATATGAAAAATCACGAGACAAAAATAAGTTAGAAACGGAGCCCAGAGGCTCCACGCCACCTGGTGGCATGGGCCCCCTACTGGCCGCGCCACACTGTGGTGTGTCCGCCTTGGAGCTCATTTCTGTCCCGGTTTACTCTTGTGCTTTCGTTTCGATGTTCAATTTCTGCCTATATAACCCCCCGGATTGCCTGAGGTTAGTATATTGTGTTTTCGTCGTGTTTTTGTTTCGATCTGTTTCTGTCAGGAGTTGTTCTTATGTTTAGAGGCACCATGGCCTCTGCAAACAACGTCAAGGAGAAGACGCCTCTAGAAGATGATCGCCGAGACCCCCAGTTGAAGGAAGGACATACTGCTGCAGGATCAAGGGCAAGGGAACTTACTTTTGTAGGATCAATTAAAATTGGACGTGCTTTTTCTCATAACATGCAGGGACCAGTACCACCAATTCTAGACCTAAGCTCCTTCCCTGCAGCAGAGGAAGCCCTTCGGGTCACCGATGAGTTATGTGATAAATACCGAGTTATGAAGAGGGAGGTGGAGATACTTCAAGAGGAGAACAGCAGGCTTCGCAGGATGCTAGAGATTTTTCTCGCCCCAATCATGATAGCACCACCACCACCGAAGGAGTAATTCGTCATTGGTATTGGCATCCCCTTGGCTCGTTCCAAGCTTGGGGAGTGTCGCGGTATCACATCATTACCCTTTTACCCATTTACTTTTCAAGAAGAGTCATATCATGAATAGAGAAGTTATCTTCTAGTCTTGTTGATTAGTATTGGTATCACTTTGGGAGCATGAGTAAATCTAGTTGGTTTTGGCAAACTTAGCAATGGTCAGTAGCAACAATACTTTGAGGCTTGAGTAGAAAAGAGGGAAATACATGTAGATACATTATTTCAGCTTTCCCTCATGATTGGCTCATAAGTATTAGTATTCTCAAGTTAAGATCGTTTGTACTTTCAAGGAAGTTTGCATGATTGTTTTCTATCACATGTATGTTTGTTTGTTTCATGCAACTCTTATGCTGGCTACCCAGCCTTGCTAGCCAAAAACTTGTGCTGAGAGGGAATACTTCTCGTGCATCCAATTCCCAAAAACCAAGTTACTTCCAAAGATTCCACTATAAATTCCTATGCATGGTATTTCAAGCCATTCCAAGTAAATTTTCATGTGCTACCTTTCAAAAACCTTCAAATACTTCTCGTTTTGTGCCACTGTTTGTAGCTCATGAGGACGTGGTGGTTGAGTTTGTTATCTTCCATACTAAATTGAGTACCCCTCAACTTGCATGCTTCAACTGCTCATCACTAATTTTGCAAGGGAGCTGGCCAGACCACTATAACAAAAAAAAAGGCACTCCTCCATTGTATGTGAAAGTTGGTGGGCACCCGATGGAATCGGTTAGCCATGGTTTGTGAAAGGAAAAGTGGGGAGGAGTGCCAAACTATAAAAGAACATATAAATGCCTCTACAACAATTCGGAACCGCTCTCACTTGTTTAGTATGGAAGATGGCAAGAACTCCATTGCTAGTCGTCGACAGAAACAACCACCTCTCAAAACAAATTTTTACCTCTCTTTTACAAATGAAAAGCTCTAGCACATGTTTAATCCCTGCTCCCCTCTGCGAAGGGCCTATCTTTTACTTTCATGTTGAGTCAACCTATTCCCCTCTGTCTCAAGCAAGCATCTGAGTTGTTGTGTTTCAATCATCCATATGTTGATTTATTGAATCTTGTTTCATGTCTTCCTTTGTTTAGTATGATGCTTTTATCTGAAAGAATGTACCTTTGAAAGCTATCTATGACTGTAAAGATATTGTTATGATTGAGCATCTGATTTTTGCTTTGTAAGCTCTGATATAAAAGGCTCTGATCGAAATATAAGTACAATCTGTTCATTGTTCTCTGACCAAGAACAAAGGTTTGCCATCACCAATCATGATTTACCTTGTGTATCTTTATTGTGATTCCCTTTGCTTATTGCAAGTCAAGTTATATGAAGGGAAGTTGTTGTCTATTATGATTTATGCCTTGGTAAGTGTGATGCTTCTTGTCTGTATTTTGCTTTATCGACACTTCACTCCATAAACCTGTGGTTATGTTTACCGAGTTCAGTTTTCGCTTGGGGACAAGCAAGGTCTAAGCTTGGGGGGTTGATACATCCATTTTGCATCACTATTTTATATCATAATTTACTGTTATTCATTGATATATTTCATATTTAGAGATGATACTTATGTTGTTTCCTCTATTTTTGCATGATTGATGATTATTGGAGAGCTCACTGCCGGAGTCAGGATTCTGCTAGAAAAAGGACCGTCAAGACACCATATTTCTGAAGATCGGAAATTCCAGGAAAATACCCAGAAATTCATATTTCATTGGAAGACAAAAGTAGCCAAAAGGAGAGGGCGAGGTGAGCAGCCAGGGGCCCACACCACCAGGTGGCGCAGGCTAGCCCTTAGCCGCACCACCCAGTGGTGTGGCCACCCTGGCCCACCTCTGCCAGCATCCCCTCGCGTATATTGTCTTCCCCAAAAACCTAAGACAATGGGGGATCAGAGATAGAATCCGCCGCCTCTGTGGGGCGGAAAACACACAAAGAGAAAAAGCTCTCCGGCAGGCAGAAATTTGCCGAAGAAATTCCTTCTCGGAGAGGGGAGATCGTCGCCATTGTCATCGCCATCGAGCTGGGCTTCATCGGGATCATCATCTTCATCACCATCATCACCAGCACCTCCATCATCACCAGCACCTCCATCATCACCATCACCACGCCATCCCGCTGTAACATCTTGGGTTGAATCTTATCCAATTCTTAGGGGAAACTTTCCCGGTGTTGATTACTCTTGTAGTTGATGCTATTGAGTGGAACCGTTGAATTAAGGTTTATGTTCAGCTTGTTATTTACCATTATTTTGCCTCTGGTCATGATCCATATGATGTCTTGCGAGTAGTTCATTTAGTTCTTGAGGACATGGGAGAAGTCAAGATGTTAGTAGTGAAACTATGTTGAGTAATATTTAATGGTTTGATATTTATATGTTGTGGTGCTATTTTACTAGTGGTGTCATGTGAACATCGACTACATGATACTTTATATTTATGGGTCTAGTGGAATGCATTGTGTATTTGGCTACTAATTGTGGGGTTGCCAGAGCGACAGAAACCTAAACCCCCGTTAGGAAACCATTGCACCAGGGAGTGTAGGATCTCAGAGTTTAAGGCTGTGGTTAGATTTATCTTAATTACTTTCTTGTAGTTGCAGATGCTTGCAAGGGGTATAATCACAAGTGTTTATTAGTCCAAGTTGGGGTAGTGCACTAGCATAGGTTCACCCCCATAACACTTGTCATTACTTAGCTACATGAAGCGGAAGCACTTAATAGAAACTCCCAGGTGTCCTCAGGAACGTTTGGTAATCATAAGTTACACAACCGGCTTGTCCTTTGCTCTAGAAAGGATTGGGCCACTTGTAGCAATTATTATTATTGTCTTTTATTTACTTGTACTTTATTTACTTGCACTACCAAATACCCCTGAAAACCCATTTGCTAGTATTTACAGTGAATCCTTGATCAAAACTGCTTGTCAACACATTCTGCTCCTCGTTGGGTTCGACACTTTTATTTATCGAAAGTACTAAGATACACCCCCTATACTTGTGGGTCATCATGTCACATAAAAAATTATTGTTTTGTTATCACTTACCTACTCAAGGACGTGCAGGAGTTAAGCTTGGGGATGCTTGATACGTCTCAAACGTATCTATAATTTTTGATGCTCCATGCTTGTTTTACACCAATTGCTTTGTGTTTTGTTTACACTTCGTGGCATTTTTATGTATTTTCTAGAACTAACCTATTAACGAGATACTACAGTGTCAATTCCCTGTTTTCTGCTATTTTTGTGTTTCAGAAAAGTTACACGGGAAATATTCTCGGAATTAGACAAAACAAAAGTCAAAGTTGTTATTTACCTAACACGAAGACGGAGTCCAAAGGAGAGACGGAGATGGACCAAGCGGACCAATAGGGTGGCACGGGCCACCCCCTGGCTGCGCCACCAGGTGGTGTGACCACCTGGTCCACCTCCTGACATTGTCCTTTGATGTCTACGCATGCTTCTATTCTTGTAGACAGTGTTGGGCCTCCAAGTGTAGAGGTTTGTAGAACAGCAGCAAGTTTCCCTTAAGTGGATCACCCAAGGTTTATCAAACTCTAGGAGGAAGAGGTGAAAGGTAAACCCTGCAATTACGATACAAGAAGTCTCTTGTGTCCCCAACACACCCAATACACTTGTCAGATGTATAGGTGCACTAGTTCGGCGAAGAGATAGTGAAATACAAGTAATATGGATGATTATAAGTAGTAAATGCAATCTGAAATAAATATCGCTGCGAGCAAACATGTAACAGAACTGAATGTAAACGGTGTTTCAATGCTTACAAACAAGGCCTAGGGATCATACTATCACTAGTGGACACTCTCAACAAATATAACATAATTGAACACATAAATATCTATCTTTACTATACTATTCTAAACTATTCTCCGACAGATAACGAACACTAATCATGTCTAGGGCTACGAAGCACTCCTCAAAGTTTGCATTTCCCCAAACTAGATTGCCCCACACTATCACCTTGAGTGCACTAGATTGTTCCAACAAACACCAACAATTCATAGAGACACTAACCAAAGAGACACACATAATGCGCACACTGTCACCTTCACATCATGGTATAAGGTGTCTCCGGGAGATTACAATAATAAAGCACTAGAGTAGCATAATATATGAAGAACAAAATCTACCAATTCAACTAGATACAAAGCTCATGATCACATATAGATCACATAATGGGAGAGAGAGGTGAACCACGTAGCTACCGGTAGAGCCCTCAGCCCCGGGGGAGAACTACTCCCTCCTCATCATAGGAGGCAGCAACGGCGATGAAGATGGCGGTGGAGTCAATGGAGATGGCTCCAGGGGCAATTCCCCGTCCCGGCAGGGTGCCGGAACAGAGACTTCTATCCCCCAAAATTGGTCTTCGACGGCGGCGGCGCTGCGGAACTTTATCTAGGAAAATGCCGATTGATCTAGGGTTTTCGCGTCGAAGGCTCTTTATAGGCGAAGGGGCTATGTGAGAGGGCACCCAGGGGCCCGACACCATAGGATGGCGTGCCCAGGGGTCCACCCGCGCCACGACATGGTGTGGTTGCCCCTGGCCCCACTCCGACTCTTCTTTGGACTCCGTCTCGTGTCAGGGGGGAAATAGGAAATTCGGGCTTCGTTTTGTCCAATTCCGAGAATATTTCCTGTATAACTTTTCTGAAACACAAAAATAGCAGAAAATAGGGAACTGGCACTGTGGCATCTCGTCAATAGGTTAGTTTCAGAAAATGCCTAAAAATGCCACAAAGTGTAAACAAAACACAAAGCAATTGGTGCAAAACAAGCATGGAGTATCAAAAATTATAGATATGTTTGAGACGTATCACCCTTCTGCCTATAAATTCCCTTCGATGGGAAAACCCTAACAAGATGAACACACTTCCAGAAAACATATTGCAAGCCGCCGCCATCGTCATCTCGAGATCGGGACGGTCCAGAAGCTCTTCCTGACACCCTGCCAAAGAGGGGAATCATCACCAGAGGCCTTCTTCATCACCATGCCAGCCTCCAGAGTGATGTGTGAGTAGTCTACCTTGGACTATGGGTCCATAGCAGTAGCTAGATGGTTGTCTTCTCCTCCTTGTGCTTCATGTTTAGATCTTGTGAGCTGCCTATCATGATCAAGATCATCGTTATGTAATTCTACATGTTGTGTTTGTTGGGATCCGATGAATATTGAGTACTATGTCAAGTTGATTGTTGATTTATCATGTCTATGTTATTTATGATCTTGCATGCTCTCCGTTGCTAGTAGATATCTTGGCCGAGTAGATACTAGTGACTCCAAGAGGGAGTATTTATGCTTGATAGTGGGTTCATGCCTCTAGTAATCTGGGAGAGTGACAATAACTCCTAAGGTTATAGATGTGCTGTTGCTACTAGGGAGAAAACAACAATCTCTTGTTCAAGGACATTTGTATTGTTTACATTACACACTTTGCTTAAGACGATAATCTATTGCTTGCAACTTAATACCCAACGGTTGTTCGGATGATATCCGGCAGGTGGATTATTAGTCATAGATGCAGTTGGATTACGGTCTATGTATTATGTTGTAATGCCCAAGTGAATCTCATAGTGATCTTCATTACATGTACATGCATTGTTATGCATTCTTTATTTTGTAAATTTCCCAACTGTAATTTGTTTGCTAGCATGTTATTTATCTTTATGGAGAGACACCTCTAGTGAACTGTGGACCCCATTCCATTCTTTTACATATATTACTTTCTACTGCAAGCACTGTTTATTTTCCGCAATTATTATTTACTTACTGCAAACAAATATCATCTTCCACACGATACGTTTAATCCTTTGTTTTCAGCAAACTGGTGAGATTGACAACTGCACTGCAAGTTGGGGCAAAGTATCTTGGTTGTGTTGTGTGCAGGTTCCACGTTGCTGCTGGCACAGACACCGCGCCATCAAAGACATCTTTTGGCGCCGTTGCCAAAGTCAGCTAGCAACAACCTTCGAAAGTTGTTTCTTTCTCCTACTGGTCGATTAAACCTTGGTTTCATACTGAGGGAAAAATTACTGTTGTGCTCATCATACCTTCCTCTTGGGGTTCCCCAACTGGTCCTGTGAGACATCAAAGAACAAGTCCAAGATAAACAAGAAGAAGAAGGGCCAAGAACAAGTCAAGAATTTGGCCAAGATTGTTTGCTTCAAGTGCAAAATTGAAGGGCACCATGTTAGATCTTGTCCTTTGAAAAACAAGCCTCTTAGTGAGAAGCAACAAGCGAAGCGGCCTCAAGTTAAAGGCCATGCTCAACCTCGAGTTGAAGAAAGGTCACTTCCGAAGAAAAATCAAGCTAATGCTCCCGTTGTGGAAAAATCAAGTGAGAAGAAGGTGAAGAAAAGAACTTGCTACATAAGCCATGAGAAGAGACACCTATTGACAAGGATATAGCTAATAGAGCCCATTATCTTTGTACCCCTGAGGCCCATTAAGATAGGCCCAGTCTTAGGCATAGTTGAAATACGAATTGATATTGTATATCGACACTGTAATTTATATTGAACCCGACCGGATCTTTGAGACTAGGCCACCTATATATAAGGACCAGGAGAGGCCGGCCAGGGAGAGATTGATATTGAGCCAATTGAGTACCAAGCTTATTGTCAATACACGCCTTGTTTGACTGATCTCTACCTTCGAGTTCATCCGACGCCCTCTTTCCCCGATCCTAAGCCCTTCATCTAGGACATTTGTCGAGTTAACCCTCGTCAATTGGCGCCGACCGTGGGTATCAAACCCACTTCCCTGTGCGCTTGAGCAAGAGCTATCGCTCCTTCGACACCTCGCTTTATCGAGATGAGCTTCATCGCGCGGACAGGATCCTCGATGGTGTCGAAAGATTCGACAAGCCTCCGAAGGTTGTCAGCAGGAATCTCATTCTTCTTCTTCAGGAACAACTCGGGAAATAGACGAATCAGAACATGGCAAAACCGCCGGAGGATATTCTGAACAAGCCTCCAGTTTGATTCCAGCATGTCCACTACAGCCATAGGGGATCTTCAGAATTTGGCTATCAAAGTCTCCAAGATTCTCCAATTTTCTCTATTGTACCTGTTGTACCACAGAGACACAAACAAAATAAGCAAACACATGTCAACAAATGAAAGCTTCAGTAAGTATCCGAAAAAGGAGTGATACGACACTTACTGCCAACAGAGACGGAGATCTTGTCAAGTCGCTCTGCCACGGACAGTTCCCGCTTGGCCTGCTTCTGTTGGGCATCAGCCAAGGCTTTTTCAGCTTTCTTAGCCCTGGTTTCTGCTCACTTGGCAGCCTTCTCAGCATAAACCTTGGCAGCATTGGCACTCTCCCAAGATTCTACAGAAGCCTTCAGCTCGGCCCCCAGAGCTGATATACGAGCACGAGCCGTGGTCAGGGCGACTGTAATACAAAAAAGAGAGAGAGATGTTAGCAGCCATAAGAAGTATATGAAAAAGTACATAAAAGTAAAAAGCAGGAGTCAAAAGTACAGAAGAAA
This sequence comes from Dactylis glomerata, assembly GCA_007115705.1. Classification (NCBI taxonomy): domain Eukaryota; kingdom Viridiplantae; phylum Streptophyta; class Magnoliopsida; order Poales; family Poaceae; genus Dactylis; species Dactylis glomerata. Next base: position 922,463 of record QXEO01000429.1, read on the forward strand.
TACCTCCAGATGCATTGGCACTCTCCTGAATCTTGACGCATTCAGCGCCAAGAGAAAGAAATCTCTGCATCAAAGGCTACAGAGTACGAGTTGTATAAGAGTCTAAGAGATCAAACGGAGTCAAGTACACAGGGCAATACTCACATTGTCACCGCTGCTCCCCTTTTCTGACGCTTTGAAGGAGGTGCAGTAGGTTTCTTCTTAGAAGGGATTGACGATGGTTTAACCACCACAGTTTCCTCTTGAGAGTGTCCTTCAGGAGTAGTCAACGTACCAAAGGGAGGAACTGCAATAGCATCCTTCTTTGGCTTATCATCATCACTAAGAAGAAATCATTCAACATCAAGAAGAAAAAGAGTCAAGGATAAAAAAGTTTGGAAAGCAAAATGGAGTAAACTCACGAGTCCAGTAACTCAAACATTTCAATCTCAGAGTCCTTGGCAGCAGCAGGCTCCCCTGATGCATCTTTTGGAATGGAGGTACTCGAGGAAGCCAAGTCTCCTACGCGCTTCCTCTTTTTCTCCAGACCTCTATCTTCGGAGTCCACAGGGGGAGGCGACATAGTAGAGTCGCTCTCCTCCAGAGATGCTTCGGCGTCATCTCCGTCCTAGTTTTCATCAGCCTCGGGGGCTTTAGAACTAACAGGAGCAGGATCAGCCTTGATTGGTCCTTCCTCGGGTAGATGAGGGCGAGAAACCAGAAACTGATGGTCCTACAAAGAGCATTCGAAAGACAACGTCAGCAAAGCACACTGCAGGAAGACAAAACAATAGAAGTAAAAAAAAATAGTTATACATACCTCAGGCAGAGGGTGATTGGAGTCGAAAAAAGCAGCCGTGCAGGCTGGGATCTCCATCTGCGCAGTCAGATTAGTCAACGATCAAACCTGTTTGTCGAGATCCTTTTTCTCTGGGTCTTGGTCAGACACTGGCGAAGGATCGATCGAACCAGAGTAAGACCACAACTTAGAAGCTCGAGACTGAAGGGGTTGGATGCGTCTCTAAAGGAAGAACGCCATAAGCTGTGTCCCTATCAGTCCCCCCCCCGCTGCGCTCTTGAGTCTCTGAATATGAGTCAACAAAGGCTTGATGACTTCAACTTTGGCTTGTGAAGGAGGAGCATCCCATGTCGTTAGCTTGGTCAGATTTTGGTTGGCATCAAAAGGAGGAAGACCATACTGATCAGAGGCAGTGGCTTTCTGGTCCTTGATATAGAACCATTTTTGCCTCCTGCCTTGCACCGAGGCAGCCATGTTGAACTCCAAGTAATGCAATTCAGATTGCAGAGACACAACAGCCCCGCCCAGCTCAGGTTTTTTATCTAAAGAAACGCTTGGACAGAGGCAGAAAAGAAATTTCCAAAGAACCCTATGTGGGTCGATTCCATGAAAAGACTTACTAAGAGTGATGAAACAAGCGATATGAAGAATAGAATTCGGTGTGAGCTGATGTAGCTGCATGCCATAGACAAAGAGAAGCCCACAAAGAAACTTGTGGGCAGGGAGAGAAAGGCCACAGAGAAGGAAGGCAAGGAACATAACCCGATACCCTTTTGGCGGCGAGGGAACACGCTCGTCGCCGGGGAAGATCACCGGCGCCGCTTATGGGAGAAAGCCATCCTTTTTAGCCTTCTTCATATCGGACTCCTCAAACACCGAAGGAACCCAATTGAGAGCCATCTTGTTACCATGCTTCTTCACCATTTTCACTTTGTGCGCAACCTTCTTGATGGGCATGCGAGGGTGAAATGCTTGGGGGCTGCGAGGAGAAAGCAAGCGTGAGGAGGAAGAAGCAGCAGTGGTGGTAGAGGAATAGCAAACTGGTAAACAGTAAAAACACAAGTCCCTCCGTATATAAAGCTCCTGCAAGAAGGAACATGGGCCACGACATAGCGTGCGAATCGGAAGCGGCAAGCCCACTAACGGGCAGAAAATTTGGGAAATTACTGCGCTGCCCATGTGCAACGTCAGCGTTTAGTCAAGTCATCGCAGAGAATGACTCCATCAATGATGTCATGAGTGTCAAACAAACTCGACAAAATTACAAGTCCACGAAACGATTTGAGACTGTGATTGTCTCCAAGGAACCCACCCATAGCCCCGAGGGCTACTCTTAATCAGAAGCATAGATAGCTTACTCGATGATACGAAAAGAAACAGAAATTTTTTGCAGGACATGACGATGCAAGAATAGCAAGGAGCAAATATTTTTGAGTCTATACCCGAACAAAAAAAATTGGCTATAGCCTCGGGGGCTTTGATACGTCCATTTTGCATCACTATTTTATATCATAATTTACTATTATTCATTGATATATTTCATAGTTAGAGATGATACTTATGTTATTTCATCCATTTTTGCATGATTGATGATTACTAGAGAATTCACTGCCGGAGTCAGGGTTCTGCTGGAAAAAGGACCGTCAAGATACAATATTTCTGAAGACCAGCACTTCTAGGAAAATATCCAGAAATTCATATTTTGCCGGAGGACGGAAGTAGCCAGAAGGAGAGGCAGAAGTGAGCCACCAGGGGCCCACACCACCTGGTGGCGCGGGCCAGCCCTAGGTCGCGCCACCTGGTGGTGTGGCCGCCTGATGACCCACAAGTATAGGGGATCGTAATAGTCTTCAAGGGAAGTAAAACCCAAATTTATTGATTTGACACAAGGGGAGCCAAAGAATATTTATAAGCCTTTACAGATGAGTTGTAAATTCAGCTACACCTGGAAACAGCCTTGCTCGTGGCATTTTATTAGTAGCAACAGTTTTATAGTGGTGGCAGTAGTAAAATAGTAGCAGCAATAGTAAAATAAAGACAGTAACGGTATCAGTAGTAAACAGTAGGATTAAGTACTATAGGCATGGGGATGGATGAACGGGCGTTGCATGGACAAGATAATTCATGTAATAATCAAGACATGGGTAATTTGCAGATAAATAATGATAAAGCATCCTAGTACTAAACAACCATAGGCATGTATTCCGTATATAGTCGTGCGTGCTCGCAATGAGAAACTTGCACGACATCTTCTGTCCTACCAGCCTATTTGCAGCGGGGCCTCAAGGGAAACTACTGGTAATTAAGGTACTCCTTTTAATAGAGTACCAGAGCAAAGCATTAACACTCAGTGAACACATGTGATCCTCACATCATAGCCATCCCCTTCGGTTATCCCAATTATTGTCACTTTGGGGCCTCGGGTTCCAGACAACGATATGTGTAAACAACTTGCAGGTAAGATCACAAACAACAATTATCATCATAAAACAATAACAAGTTCAGATCTGAGATCATGGCACTCAGACCCAAAGTGACAAGCATTAAGCATAACAAGTTGCAACAATGTCATAAGCACTAACAATGTATACTAGGCACCATGCCTAACAATCTCATAGCAATTACATGAATGATCTCATCCAATCCCTACCATCCCTTTCACCTACTCACACATTGATGGGGGAATCATGGATGGTTGATGAAGAGATGTCGGTGATGATGATGTGATGATCTCCTCCAAGTCCCCGTCCCGGCAGGGTGCCAGAATGGAGTTTCTCGTTCCGAATTGCGGTTTATGGTGGTGGCGGTGCAACGGAACTCTATCTGGGAAAAACGCCGAACCCCCGATTCTTTCAGGTTAGAAGGCTTATGTAGGCGGAAGGAGGGGTTGAGATGACGGTCGAGGTGGCCTCACCACCCCCTGGCGTTGCCTGGTCTGGCCCACACCACCAGGGGTGTGGGCCCCTTGTGGCCCCCTCTGTCTCGTATTCTGGCTTCGTGGGTCTTCTGGTAAAATAGGATTTTTGCAGTATTTTCTGGGATTTTTCTTGAAAGTTGGATTTCTGCACAAAAACAAGACACCAAGGCAATTCTGCTGAAAACAGCATTAGTTCGTGTTAGTTGTATTCAAAACACACAAATTGAGGAGAAACAACAGCAAAAATGTTTGGGGAAGTAGATACGTTTTGGACGTATCAACTCCCCCAAAGCTTAGCTTATTGCTTGTCCTCAAGCAATTCAGTTAAGAACTGAGAGCGATAAAAGAAACTTTCATGAACAGATTTGCTTCATAAGATGTATATATTCACACTATATGATCAAGTACTCAGGCAATTCATAATAAAAAGTATGCAACTAATGTTATCTCATAGTCATGCAAGCTATGAAGAAGTACCAGCACACTAATAACAAGCAACATGAAACATAAGAAGTCACATAATTGTAATGCTCATAATAAGATATGAAACAGTGTATCTCGCTTGCCTTTATTTGTGGAGCAAAACATAAATGCCAAGGCACCTCTGAAGTCCAAGAGAAGACTAGAAGTAGAAATATCAAAGATACAAGCATCAAAGTTATACCATAATTAAACATTTTCTGGGACAAGCACATTGCACTAAGAACGACAGCCATGCTCTCAAGAAGGTGCTTAAAGTTAGAAAATGAAGACTCAACATAAAGTAAAGAAAGGCCCTTCGCAGAGGGAAGCAGGGATTTAACATGTGCTAGAGCTTTTCATTTGTAAAACAGAGATAAAAATTTGTTTTGAGAGGTGGTTGTTTCCTGTCAACGACTGGCAATGGGGTTCTTGCTATCTTCCATACTAAACAAGTGAGAGCAGTTTTGAGTTCTTTGAAAAATTGGCACATTGGTGCTCTTTTATAAAGCTTGGCACTCCTCCCCACTTTTCTTTTCACAAACCATGGCTAACCGATTCCATCGGGCGCCCACCAACTTTCACATACCATGGAGGAGTGCCTTTTTTCTTTTTTCTTTTTTTATTTAGATTACAATGGTCTGACCAGCTCCCTTGCAAAATTAATGATGAGCAGATGAAGCATGCAAGTTGAGGGGTACTTAATTCAATATGGAAGATAGCAATTCCGACCACTACGTCCTCATGAGCTAAAAACAATGGGACAAAATGAGAAATATTTGAAAGTTTTGAAAGGTAGCACATGAAAATTTACTTGGAATGGCTTTGAAATACCATGCATACGAATTTATAGTGGACTCTTTGGAATTACTTGGTTTTCAGGAGTTGGATGCACGAGAAGTATTCCCTCTCAGTACAAGTGGAGGCTAGCAAAAGACTGGGAATCGACAATCGAGAGAGCAGCAACTGTCATAATCATGCTTGCGACAAAACAAAATTAATATAGGCACAAAAACGATAAAAGAGCTCTGAGGTAAAGTAAATCATCAAGGCTTAATTGACTTTTGTTCAATCATATGCATGCTTGAGCATGTGCCAAGTCGATTCAAATGAAACTTTTCAGAGGAGGATACCACAATGCCATACCGTTTTATGAATAGAACAATGCAAGCAAACATCTATATGACATGTTACAAACTATTAGTAAATTGGAACTAATCATATGAGAGCAAGAACTACTAAGCATCCATTAAATAACATACACCTTACATGAACAAACTAAGGATGTCCATATAGATGAGTATATGTACAAAAATGAAAACAAATTGAGTTCATACTAGCCTCTCACCACATCTCGAGTTGTCATAAGTCGTCATTATTGCCTTTCACTTGTGTCGCTTGAGTAATATGAAGTGATAACCAAGCTCCAATGGAGTCACATGAGACTGAACCCTGTAGCAAACTTTACAAAACCAGAAAATAACAACAAATATTTTTGGGTTTTCGGATTTTGAAACAAGAACAGAAGGAAACAACAAACAAAGCAAAATCTTTTTGATTTTTTGAATACCAAACCAAAAATATAAAAAAAGCAAACCAAAACTAGAAAACTAAAGAGGCAAACAAAGAGAAACAGCAGAAATATTTTTGATCTTTTTTTGTGTTTTGGAAAGCAGAAATAAAAACAAGAGAAACAAAGAAAAGAAAGCGAAACATGGATATACAAAGTATTGACAAAATATGATGTATAGATGAGTGAATCATCGGCGTACCTCCCCCCCATGCTTAGGCTTTTGGCCTAAGTGGAGATCAATCCCAACGCGGCCATGAAGTGGCGTCTCCAAAATATGACGAAGAAGTACCTTCGTCCTGATATGAGCTCGAGGGCGCCCTGGTATGGTACATGGTGTAATAATCAGCGGGTGCCTCCTCCTCCTGGCCTTCGGCGCCCTGCTGCGTGTGGAAGCCAAGCAACCTAAGCTGCTCTTCCAACTCCTCCTGTGAACTCAACCAAGGTCTCCTGCAAATACTAAACAAACTGGTCTGCGGCAAAGGAACTTCCCTTTCATCTCCATCAGTAAATAACATTCTATAAACTATTTTTCATGCACATGAGTTAGCAGTAACAAAGTGATGGACTTTCATAGCAGCAAGATCAAGTCTCTGTGGGACTAGCAATGTATCATTAGGAGCAACAGAAAGGCCCAAAGCAGCAACAATGCACGCAGCAATAATGCCTCCATAAATAGGTCCTCTAGCAGCTAAACGACGAGCAATGAGAGCACCGAGGTTGTACTTCCTACTAACACCAAGCGCAGTAGCTAGAAAAGCTAAATGATAATTAGAAATATTACTAGTATTCTCTCTACCAAGAATACTGGTGGCAAGATAGTAAGGAAAGTATCTAATAGCTGGGAGTTGAATGTTTCCTATCTTACCATGCTAGGTTGTGCGGTCATCATCATTGGTCACTCCTCGGTAGAGCTCTAGCAGATCAGAAGGTTGGTTCTGAATCCTCTTTGTTGTCCCAAACGTGGGAATACCTAAGGTGCTGCAAAATCTCTCCAAATACATGGTGATAGACTTATCATAAATTTTAAATGCAATAGATGGCTTTAAGGTAGAGTTAGAAAATTTAAAGCTTTCAACAAAAATCTTTGTGAGCATAGCATATTGATTACTCTCATCAAGCATGTATGTAGTCAAACCAACCCGATCAACAAGGAGCAAGAAGTCATCAAGGATCCCTGCATCTCTCAAAAAGTTAGTACAAGGGAAAGTTGATGGATGTGCATCTCCATCATCCCTCTCATCACCAATATTTGGTGACATAAGATCTTCGTTATAGGATGCCCTAAATCGAGTTGTTGATCTTGAAGGCCTTGAGTACCTTGGTGCTTCTCTCTCAAAGACTTCTCCAAAGGTGTGATTATCCATTTCCCTTTTCTGAAATTTTTAAGCAAACCTCATAAAAAATGATATTGAGACAAACAAATGTAGGTAACTACTATAGGGAGTTGCAAGAGGGCTAACATGTATTAAAATAACATATCTAAGCAATAGAACAAGCATGCAAACTCATTTAACCTGTCACCCATAGTGCTAAAATACTCAAGAAATACTCCACTAAACAAAATTCTAATTGGACAATTGAAGGAGTCACATACCGGAGAGCAAATGCTCCAAATCTCAGCAGCAAAGATGAGCTGAGCAAGGAGATTGAAAATCGCGAGCAAGAACAGCGAGAACTCGTGTTTGAGCAATGGAGTGAAGATATTTCGGGAGAGAGAGTGAAGTGGCTGGTGGAGAGGTAAATGGAGGGCCAGGAGGCCCCACACCATGCCACGGTGCGGCCTGGCCCTGGCCACGCCACCATGTGGTGTGGTGGCATGGTGGGTCCCCCTGGGGTGTCCCAGGTGCCTCTCTGCCCCAAACTTGACATAGAAATTTAAAAAGAATTTTCTGGAATTTTTCGAGAAACTTTATTTTCGAGGATTTTCAGAAATTGACAAAAGATTAAAAACTCGGGAAAACGGAGATGGAATGATAGAAAGCAAATCCAAACCAAGTCTACAATAGCTCTAAGATATTCTAATATGCAACTTAATAGTGTAAACAAAAGTAAATGTGGTGAAAACATAGTTTCATTCATTCAAAACCCGCTTTGTTAACAAGGTTGATCAAGCCTTATTACCAAACCAATTTTCTATGAAGCAAAACTTTGCATTTCACTCAATGATTATGTTACCTCGAGCTTGATAGGCATAGTCCCAACCATAACAATTTTATATTCTTCCTTGGGTTTTAGCCTTGAACAATAAATTTTTCCAACTTTGATGGTCTCGATATTTTTGATTGAATTTAGACCATATTTTCTATCAATCTTCTTGGGAAAATAAACCGTGTGCTCCTTATCATTAACATTGAAAGTTACTTTCCCTTGGTTGCAATCAATAACAGCACCTGTAGTGTTTAGAAAAGGTCTCCCAAGAATAATAGACATATTATCATCTTCAGGCATTTACGACACAAAAAAGTCAATTAATATCAAGAAATTATTAGCCACTTGAACAGGAACATTCTCACATATACCAATAGGAATAGTAGTAGACTTGTCAACCATTTGCAAAGATATATCAGTTGATATCAATTTTTCTAGATCAAGTCTCTTATAGAGAGAAAAAGGCATGACACTAACTCCTGCTCCCAAATCACACAAAGCAGTTCTAACATAGTTATTTTTAATAGAGCAAGGAATAGTCAGTATAGCTGGATCTCCAAGCTTCTCGGGAACTTTGCCATCGAAAGAATAATTAGCAAGCAAAGTGGAAATTTCCTCACTAGGAATCTTCCTTTTGTTAGAAACAATATCCTTCATATACTTTGAATAAGGAGGAATTTTAATAGCTTCAGTCAAAGGAATTTGCAAAACAAAGGTTTCATCCATTCACAAAACCTGTTATAGTGTTCTTCTTCATTAGATTTATGTTTCTTACCAGAAAAAGGCATTGGTTTTTCCACCCAAGGTTCTCTCTCACTACCATGTTTATTGGCAATGAAATCCTCCTTGGTGTACTTTGCATTCTTAGCAAGATTTTCTGGTTCCTCCTCAACTTCTTCTTTATTAGAAGTATTACCGCTTTTAGTTTCAGCATTAGAAATAGAAAAACTATTAAGATCCTTACCTATTTCAGAAGATTCTGGACTGTTTTATGCTTCTTCTTCTTCTTCTTGGAAGGAGTACCATTACCTGCGGCACGTTGAGAATCATGTTCGATCCTCTTAGGATGTCCTTCAGGATATAAAGGATCCTAAGTAGAAGCACCACTTCTTGTGCTTATTTCACAAGCATGTTTTTCTCTAGAAGCATTAACTAGCAAATCTTTTTGCACCTTAGTAAGCTGATCAATTTGAGTCTAAACCATTTGGAAATGTTTAACTAGCATATTCACATCATTGGAGGTTCTCTCCACAATATCTTGCAACTTGTATAGCTCTAGAGTTCTCCAACAAATGATTCTGCACCCTTTTATTAAAGTTATCTTGCTTAACAATGAAGTTATCAAACTCATCTAAGCATTGATCAGGAGGTTTAGAGTAAGGAATATCTCTATTATCAAAGTGTTGGAGAGAGTGTACCTCAATAATGGAGGATCAAGGGATTGGCTTACATAGTTCCTCTATAGGTGGTAGATTCTTCGCATCTTCAGATTTAATACCCTTCTCCTTAAGAGATTTCTTGGCTTCTCTCATCACTTCATCATTTAATTCAAGCATCCCTCTCTTCTTTGGTGTTGGTGGTGGTGTTAGCGCTGGTGTTGGCTCAGCCATAGTCCAATCATCATAATTCTGTCTTATTTTAGCCATTAATTCTTCAGCTTCAGCAGGAGTTCTTTTCCTGAAAACACAGCCAGCACAACTATCCAAGTATGTCTTAGATTCAACAGTTATTCCATTATAAAATATATCAAGGAGTTCATTTTTAGGCAACGGCTCTCCAGTCAGTGCTCTAATTAAAGAACAAAACCTTGCCCATGATTCAGGCAGTTTCTCTCCTTTTACCTGCTCAAAGTCAAAGATTTTCTGCAAAGCAGCATGTTGAGCACTAGCAGGGAAATATTTCTGAAAGAAAGCATTAACCAAAGCAACTGGACTATCAATAGATCCAGGAGACAAATTATTAAACCAAGCTTTAGCTGCACCTTTCAATGAAAAAGGGAAAATCTTAGCAACAAAGTAGGTATGCAGCTTAGTATCATCAGAAAACAAATTACTCAAAGAAGAGAGCTCATTCATATGTCCCATAGCACTTTCATTTTCAGTACCACAAAAAGGTTCTTTCTCAACAATAGATATGTAAGATAAATCCAAAGAGAAATCATAATCCTTATCACTAATGTTTATGGGAGACATAGCAAACTTAGCATTAGGAGATAACTTATATCTAACAGCGCATCTTGCAAGAAGATCTCTAATAGCACCAACGTCACTAGTATCATGAAATTCATCAATAAAATCATCATTGATCTCAATATAAGCTTCCTCAAGGTCATCACTAGGACATTCTCTAGACTCAGGTGAACTAACACGTGTAACAGCAGTGTTTCCCATTTGCTTAGTCCTAGCAACTGTAGCATCTAAGAAGGGACCTAACGAACCACTCTCATCAAGCACAGTAGAAGCATCATCAAAACTATTAGTAGCATTTTCAAACTCAGCAGAAGTAGTAGCATGTGCATGTGGTGGTGTAAGCAACTTACTCATCACAGATGGTGAATCAAGAGCAAAAGAGGTGTTCAGAGTCGTACCTCTTCTTGTAGTGGATGGCAATATAGGAACTTTTCCATCACGAGGTTTACCCATGATGAATGGATTGCAGCGAATAATATGAATTCCAAGTGAACTTACAAATAAAGCTATGCTCCCCAGCAACGGCGCCAGAAAATAGTCTTGATGACCCACAAGTATAGGGGATCGCAACAGTCTTCGAGGGAAGTAAAACCCAAATTTATTGATTCGACACAAGCGGAGCCAAAGAATATTTATAAGCCCTGACAGATGAGTTGTCAATTTAGCTGCACCTAGAAACATACTTGCTTGCAGCAGTTTATCAGTAGCAAGAATTTTATAGTGGTGGCATTAGTAAAATAGTAGCAGCAATAGTAAAATAAAGACAGTAGCGATATCAATAGTAAACAGGAGGATTAATTACTGTAGGCATAGGGATGGATGAACGGGCGTTGCATGGACAAGATAATTCATGTAATAATCAAGACATGGACAATTGCAGATAAATAATGATAAAGCATCCTAGTACTAAACAACCATAGGCATGTGTTCCGTATATAGTCATACGTGCTCGCAATGAGAAACTTGCGCGACATCTGCTGTCCTACCAGCCCGTTTGCAGCGGGGCCTCAAGGGAAATGATGGCACGGTGATGATGGTGTGAAAGCTTCTTCTTCAATACACGGCAACGGCGACAGAAAACTTCTGGAGCCAAGTTGACATGGGAATGTGTAGTAAATGACCGGCCAGTTGGAAAACCCCAAGAGAAGGTTTTGATGAATATAGCAGCAAGTTTTCCCTCAGTTATGAAACCAAGGTTATCAATCCAGTAGGAGGATGAATACGACTGAAGGTGATGCCCGCTAGCTTCGCGGCAGCTCCGGACAATTTATAGGGCGCCTCGTCCAAGCTTTGCTTTGCGAGCGGCAACGTGGAACCTGCACACAACACAACCAAATACTTTGTTCCCAACTTACGATGAGGTTATCAATCTCACCGGTTTGCTTGAAACAAAGGGTATGAGCGTATCGAGTGGAAAGTGATAATAGTATGCGAGTAAAGTAAACAGTGCGAGTAAAGTAAGCAGGTGATAGCAATATAATAGAAATAGGACCAGGGTCCACAGTTCACTAGCGATGTCTCTCCATAAGATAAAATAAAACATGCTGGGTAAACAAATTACAGTTGGGCAATTGATAGAATAAAGACAACGTGCATGTCGAGAGGATCACTATGAGATTTACTCTGGGCATTACAACAAGATACATAGACCGCCATCCAATTGCATCTATGACTAGTAATCCACTTGTGGCGAATCAATCCGAGAACTCCACAAGTATTAAGTTACGAACAATAGATAATTGCATTAAGCAAAGTGTGTAATGTAAACAAAGCATATGCCCTCGAGCATATGAATGTTGTTTTCCCCCTAGTAGCAACAGCATATCTACAACCTTAGAGGTTTCTGTCACTCCCCCAGATTAAATAGAGGCATGAACCCACTATCGAGCATAAATACCCCCTCTTGGAGTCACTAGCAACTACTCGGCCAAGATAGCTACTAACAACGGAGAGCATGCAAGATCATAAACAACATAGAGATAACATAGGATAATATTCAGCACATCAACTCAATCATAACACCAATATTCATCGGATCCCAACAAACACAACCTGTAGAATTACATAACGGTGATCTCGATCATGTAAGGCAGCTCACGAGATCTAAACATGAAGCACATGGTGGAGAAGACAACCATCTAGCTACTGCTATGGACCCATAGTCCAAGGTAGACTACTCACTCATCGTGCCGAAGGCAAGCATGGCGATGAAGAAGACCTCCGGTGGTGATTCCCCTCTCCGGCAGGGTGCCGGGAAGAGCTTCTAGACCCTTCCGATCTTTGGGTCGACGGCGGCGGCGGATCGCGATGTGTTCTGGAAAAGTGATCGGGTCTTTATGTTTTTCCCGTCGGGGGGTCTTTATAGGTGAAGAGGCGGCATCAGAAGTGGACCAGGGGGCCCACACCACAGGCCGGCGTGGGCCAGGGGTGGGCCGCGCCCCCTGGTGGTGTGGCCACCCTCTAGTCCGGCACCATCTCCTCTTCGGTGTTCTGGAAGCTCTGTGAAATATCTGGACGTCTGGCTTTGGTTTCGTCCAATTCCGTGAATATTTCCTGTGTAACTTTTCTGAAACACAAAAACTGCAGAAAACAGGGAACTGGCACTGTGGCATCTCGTTAATAGGTTAGTTCTGGGAAATGCATAAAAATGCCACGAAGTGTAACGAAACACTAAGCAAATGGTGTAAAAACAAGCATGGAGCATCAGAAATTATAGATACGTTGGAGACGTATCAGCATCCCCAAGCTTAACTCCTGCTCATCCTCGAGTAGGTAAGTGATAACAAAAGAAATAATTTTTGAGGTGACATGCACCTACACAATCTTGATCAAATATGTAAGCGTTGTGCGCTGGGATCAAAAGAACTTAAAACATGGGCATGAAAGATATAATCTTGATAGAAGAAACTTAGCAACCATGTTATAACATGAAAATGAACACAAATGAAAGATCATGAAAATGAAACAATGAAAGTCAAACGTGTGTTCAAATCATAAGGAAAAATATACAAATGGTTTTCAGCTTGTCCCTCATGGAGTAGCAAAACATAAATGCATAGGACACCTTCAAGTTTAAGAGGGCGACTAGATACAAGTAATTTAAGAACAAGTGAAACCAACAATATGAATCAATCAATGAAAACTTTGGGACAATGCACATTATACTAAGAATGACAACTATGCTCTCTTAATGATGCATAAAGATAGAAGGTGGTGACTCAACATAAAAGTAAAAGAAAGGCCCTTCGCGGAGGGAAGCAGTGATTAAACATGTGCTAGAGCTTTTCATTTGTAAAACAGAGACAAAAATTGGTTTTGAGAGGTGGTTGTTTCATGTCAACGACTTGCAATGGGGTTTTACTATCTTCCATAATAAACAAGTGAGGGCGGTTCCAAGTTCTTTGAAAATTTGGCACATTGGTGCTCTTTTATAAAGCTTTGGCACTCCTCCCCACCTTTTTTCCTTTCTCAAACCATGGCTAACCGATTTCATCGGGTGCCCACCAATATTCACATACCATGGAGGAGTGCCTTTTTTCTTTTCTTTTTAAAAATTAGATTGCAATGGTCTGACCAGCTCTCATGCAAAATTAATGACGAGCAGATGAAGCTGCCTAGTCGAGAGGTACTTAATTTAATATGGAAGATAGCAATTCCGACCACTACGTCCCCATGAGCTAAAAACAGTGGCACAAAACAAGAATTAGTTGAAAGTTTTGAAAGGTAGCACATGAAAATTCACTTTGGAATGGCTTACAAATACCATGCATAGGAATTTATAGTGGACACAATGGCAAACTTGGTTTTTAGGACTTCGATGCACGAGTAGAGCTCATACTCAGTACAAAATGAGGGCTAGCAAAAGACTGGGAGCGACCAACTAAGAGAGCAATAACGGCCATAATCATGCATAGTAACAAAGCGACATTAAAAGAAGCATAAGATGGCATCAAAAGTCAAAAACTAAATGATCATAGAAGCAATGGCAACTTTGTATGAGTCTAACATGTGTGAGCATGCGCCAAGTCAACCCAAATTAAGCATCAAAGGAGAAAACCAAAATAATGCTTCCAAAGAATTAAAACAACGCATGATTTTTTTCAAAGGCTCATTAAGCAATCTCAGTCATTTGAGACAAGTCATGCTACAGCAAAACTTCCTTCATACAAAACTAAACACAAATCTATTAGCAACATTAGTGTAAGCATAACATTGAATCAACCCTTTTTGCTTCAGGTTTCAACTCAAAACCACCACATATAGAGCATATACTACTGTAGCAACTTCCAAAAAAGTTCCGTGATAAAAAAAACTCAAAAAGAAAGCGATAAAGCGGCAAACACAAATATTGGCAGAAATCTGTCAAAACAGAACAGCTGACAAATGTCGAATTTTTAGAGGGTTGTCTGTTGCTCAAATCAAAAAGTGTTCAACTAATGAAAGTTTGGATATAACCTGGGGCATATGCACAAGAAATCGCAGGTCCAAAATATATACAGAGAATTTTCACGAATTTTTACGGTGCAGCACCAAAAACAGTTTCAGGACAGCAACATCCCCAAATCTTACCTCACTCAAATTAGAGGCTTCTCTTGGCACAAAAACGAAATAAAAAGGATAAGGAGAGGTAATTACAGTAGTAATAACTTCCAAGACTCAAATAAAAGAAAAAGAACTGAATTTAAATCATTGGGTTATCTCCCAAGAGTGCTTTTCTTTAACGCCTTTAAGCTAGACGCAGTAATTTGAGAAAATGCTCCCATAAGAAATATGAATTGAAGCAAAAGAGAGCATCAAGGAGCAAATATAAAACACATTTAAATCTAACCCACTTCCTATGCATAGGAATCTTGTAAGAAAATAAATTAAAGAAGCACATAGTAACAAGTATGGGTAGATAAAACAAGAGCAACTTCGGAACTTCCAATATAAAGAGAGGTGTTTTAGCAACATGAGAATTCCAACAACCATATTTTCCTCTATCATAATAATTTTCAGTAGCATCATGAAAAAACTCAATAGTACAAATATCACACTCGTCCTCCTTTGTTAAGCACGGAGGGCGATCAAATAAGGTATTAGTTCAAGAGTTACTCTTATTGGGAGGTAGACATGGGTAGCTCCATTCTTCTTCCTATTGATCATCACTCTCCTTCTCTTTTTCATCCAATGAGCTTCCAGTTTCAGTAATTTCTTCTTCCATAGGCTCCTTCAAGGCATTAGTCTCTTCCGTTGGAGAGCATCTATTAAGATATTTAAGAATATAGCCATTTTCTTCCTTGTAATTATCAAAGCAAAATTTAAGTATATCATAAACCTCATATTTATAAAGTGCATCATCAGTATTTTCAAGCAAATAAGCAAGTTCAAATGCACCCTTCCAAGCAATAAATTCTTCAATTTGTTCCACATCATAAAAGTCATAATTTCCATTAATATAAGATATGATAACATCATCGTTATACTCACATTGAAACGGGAGGTGTTTATACCTCCTACAGCAACAAGATTTATCAAAGCAATAACTAACATTATAAGTAGAGCACACGTTTCTAGCAATGATATACAATTTATCAATTGGTTCCCATAAGTGTTTCCCTTTTTGTGACAAGCGGTGTTCCTCATAATAATTTTGCTGCTATTTCGTGAACCCACTTGCCAAAAAGATTTAGTTTCAAAGAAACCAACCATTGATAGAAAGCATGATAAAGCAAGACAATAACGGACCAACAAAAATAACAACTATAGAAGGAACTAAATTTTTTTGTATTTTTGATAAAACGATGCAAGCAAAAATAAAATAAAGCAAAACTAAAACAAAGTAAAGGATGTGTGTGCGAAACTCCCCTTGCAGAAGTCTTCTTTCCTCCTCGGCAACGGCGCCAGAAAACTTGTTGATGGCGCGGTGATGATGGTGTGAAAGCTTCTTCTTCAATACACGGCAACGGCGACAGAAAACTTCTGGAGCCAAGTTGACGTGGGAATGTGTAGTAAATGACCGGCCAGTTGGAAAACCCCAAGAGAAGGTTTTGATGAATATAGCAGCAAGTTTTCCCTCAGTTATGAAACCAAGGTTATCAATCCAGTAGGAGGATGAATACGACTGAAGGTGATGCCCGCTAGCTTTGCGCCAGCTCCGAACAATTTATAGGGCGCCTCGTCCAAGCTTTGCTTTGCGAGCGGCAATGTGGAACCTGCACACAACACAACCAAATACTTTGTTCCCAACTTACGATGAGGTTGTCAATCTCACCGGTTTGCTTGAAACAAAGGGTATGAGCGTATCGAGTGGAAAGTGATAATAGTATGCGAGTAAAATAAACAGTGCGAGTAAAGTAAACAGGTGATATAGCAATATAATGGAAATAGGACCAGGGTCCATAGTTCATTAGCGGTGTCTCTCCATAAGATAAAATAAAACATGCTGGATAAACAAATTACAGTTGGGCAATTGATAGAATAAAGACAACGTGCATGTCGAGAGGATCACTATGAGATTTACTCTGGGCATTACAACAAGATACATAGACCGCCATCCAACTGCATCTATGACTAATAATCCACTTGTGGTGAATCAATCCGAGAACTCCACAAGTATTAAGTTGCGAACAACATATAATTGCATTAAGCAAAGTGTGTAATGTAAACAAAGTATATGCCCTTGAGCATATGAATGTTGTTTTCCCCCTAGTAGCAACAGCACATCTACAACCTTAGAGGTTTCTGTCACTCCCCCAGATTAAATAGAGGCATGAACCCACTATCGAGCATAAATACCCCCTCTTGGAGTCACTAGCAACTACTCGGCCAAGATAGCTACTAACAATGGAGAGCATGCAAGATCATAAACAACATAGAGATAACATAAGATAATATTCAGCACATCAACTCAATCATAACACCAATATTCATCGGATCCCAACAAACACAACATGTAGAATTACATAACGGTGATCTCGATCATGTAAGGCAGCTCACGAGATCTAAACATGAAGCACATGGTGGAGAAGACAACCATCTAGCTACTGCTATGGACCCATAGTCCAAGTTAGACTACTCACTCATCGCGCCGGAGGCAGGCATAGTGATGAAGAAGACCTCTGGTGGCGATTCCCCTCTCCGGCAGGGTGCCGGGAAGAGCTTCTGGACCCTCCCGATCTTCAGGTCGACAGCGGCGGTGGATCGCGATGTGTTCTGGAAAAGTGATCGGGTCTTTAGGTTTTTCCCATCGGGGGGTCTTTATAGACGAAGAGGCGGCATCAGAAGTGGACCAGGGGGCCCACACCACAGGCCGGCACGGGCCAGGGGTGGGCCACACCCCCTGGTGGTGTGGCCACCCTCTGGTCCGGCTCCGTCTCCTCTTCGGTGTTCTGGAAGCTCTGTGAAATATCTAGACGTCTGGCTTTGGTTTTGTCCAATTTTGAGAATATTTCCTGTGTAACTTTTCTGAAACACAAAAATAGCAGAAAACAGGGAACTGGCACTGTGGCATCTCGTTAATAGGTTAGTTCCGGAAAATGCATAAAAATGCCACGAAGTGTAACGAAACACTAAGCAAATGGTGTAAAAACAAGCATGGAGCATCAAAAATTATAGATATGTTGGAGACGTATCAGGAAACTACTGGTAATTAAGGTACTCCTTTTAATATAGTGTTGGAGCAAAGCATTAACACTCAGTGAACACATGTGATCCTCACATCATAGCCATCCCCTTCGGTTATCCCAATTATTGTCACTTCGGGGCCTCGGGTTCCGGACGACAATATGTGTAAACAACTTGCAGGTAAGACCACAAACAACAATTATCATCATAAAACAATAACAAGTTCAGATCTGAGATCATGGCACTCGGGCCCAAAGTGACAAGCATTAAGCACAACAAGTTGCAACAATGTCATAAGAACTAACAATGGATACTAGGCACCATGCCCTAACAATCTCATAGCAATTACATGAATGATCTCATCTAATCCCTACCATCCCTTCACCTACAGCGGGAATTACTCAAACATGGATGGGGGAATCATGGATGGTTGATGAAGAGACGTCGGTGATGATCTCCTCCAAATCCCTGTCCCAGCAGGGTGCCAGAACGGAGTTTCTGGTTCCGAATCGCGGTTTCTGGTGGTGGCAACGCAGCGGAACTCTATCTAGGAAAAACACCGAACCCCCAATTCTTTCATGTCAGAAGGCTTATGTAGGCGGAAGGAGGGGTCGAGGCGATGGCCGAGGCGGCCTCACCACCCCCTGGCGCGGCCTGGCCTGGCCCGCGACACCAGGGGGTGTGGGCCCCTTGTGGCCCCCCTCCGTCTCGTATTATGGCTCCGTGGGTCTTCTCGTAAAATAGGATTTTTGCAGTATTTTCTGGGATTCTTCCTGAAAGTTGGATTTCTGCACAAAAACAAGACACCAAGGCAATTCTGCTGAAAACTGTGTTAGTCCGTGTTAGTTGTATTCAAAACACACAAATTAGAGGAGAAACAACAGCAAAAGTGTTCAGGAAAGTAGATACATTTTGGATGTATCACCGCCCTGGCCCACCTCTGTCATTGCCCCCTCACATATATTGTCTCCCCGAAAAGCTAAGACTCGGGGGGGGTCGCAGATAGACTCTGCCGCCTCTGCGGGGTGGAAAATACACACAGAGAGAAAGCTCTCCGACAGGCAGAAATCTGCCGGGGAAATTCCTTCCCGGAGAGGGGAAATTGTCGCCATCGTCACCGCCATCGAGCTGGGCTTCTCGAGATCATCATCATCATTACCATCATCACCAGCATCTTCATCATATTCATCACCACGCCGTCCCGCTGTAACATCTTGGGGTGAATCTTGTCCAGTTCATAGGGGAAACTTTCCCGGTGTTGATTACTCTTATAGTTGATGCTATTGAGTGAAACCGTTGGATTAAGGTTTATGTTCAGATTGTTATTTATCATTATTTCACCTCTGATTATGATCCATATGATGTCTTGTGAGTAGTTCGTTTAGTTCTTGAGGACACGGGAGAAGTCAAGATATTAGTAGTGGAACTATATTGAGTAATATTTAATGGTTTGATATATATTTGTTGTGGTGCCATTTTACTAGTGGTGTCATGTGAACATCGACTACATGATACTTCACCTTTATGGGCCTAGTAGAATGCATTGTGTATTTGGATACTAATTGTGGGAATGCCGGAGCGACAGAAACCTAAACCCCTGTTAGGAAACCAGTGCACCATCTTAATTACTTTCTTGTACTTGCGGATGCTTGCAAAGGGTATAATCACAAGTGTGTATTATTCCAAGGTGGGGTAGTGCATTAGCATAGGTTCACCCTGGTGGCTCGGTGTTGATGATGTAAATGACCGGCCAGTTGGGCACCCCAAGAGAAGGTGTGATGAATATAGCAGCAAGTTTTCCCTCGGTTATGAAACCAAGGTATGTCAATCCAGTAGGAAAAAGCCAAACTCAAGAAGGTGATGCCTACTAGTTGCGTGACACTCAAACAAGGGCGTCGTTAATGATTACTTGTTAGCGCGTCTTCAACTAGTAGCAATGCGGAACCTGTACACAACACAATCAAATACTTTGCTCCCAACTTACGATGAGGTTGTCAATCTCACCGGTTTGCTGTAAACAAAGGAATGAGCGTATCGAGTGGAAAGTAATAGTAGTATGCGAGAAAGTAAATAGTGCGAGTAAAGTAAACAGGTGATAGCAATATAAAGGAAATTGGACCGGGGTCCACAGTTCACTAGTGGTGTCTCTCCATAAAATAAATAACGACATGCTAGGTAAACAAATTACAGTTGGGCAATTGATAGAATAAAGACAACGTGCATATGTCAAGAGGATCACTATGAGATTTACTCTGGGCATTACATACATAGACCGCCATCCAACTGCATCTATGACTAATAATCCATCCACAGGGATAACGTCTGAACACCCCATGAGTATTAAGTTGCGAACAACAGATAACTGCATTAAGCAAAGTGTGTAATGTAAACAAAGCATATGTCCTTGGACATAAGAATGTTGTTTTCTCCCTAGTGGCAAAAGCACATCTACAAGCTTAAAGGTTTCTGTCACTCCCCCAGATTAAATAGAGACATGAACCCAACTATCGAGCATAAATACCCCCTCTTGGAGTCACTAGTATCTACTTGGCCAAGATAGCTACTAACAACGGAGAGCATGCAAGATCATAAACAACATGGAGATAACATAAGATAATATTCAGCACATCAACTCAATCATAACACCAACATTCATCGGATCCCAACAAACACAACATGTAGAATTACATAACGGTGATCTCGATCATGTAAGGCAGCTCACGAGATCTAAACATGAAGCACATGGTGGAGAAGACAACCATCTAGCTACTAATATGGACCCATAGTCCAAGGTAGACTACTCACTCATCGCACCGGAGGCAAGCATGGCAATGAAGAAGACCTCCGGTGGCGATTCCCCTCTCCGGCAGGGTGCCGGGAAGAGCTTCTGGACCCTCCCGATCTCGGGTCGACGATGGCGGCGGATCGCGATGTGTTTCTGGAAAAGTGATCGGGTATTTAGGTTTTTCCCATCGGGGGGTCTTTATAGGCAAAGCGGCAGCGTCAGAGGTGGACCAGGGTGGTCTCACCCATAGGGGGCACGGGCCAGGGGCTGGCCGCGCCGCCCAGTGGTGAGGCCAGCCTCTGGCTCGGCTCCGTCTCCTCTTCGGTCTTCTGGAAGGTTCATTTAATATCTGGATGTTCAGCTTTTGTTTCATCCAATTCCGAGAATATTTCCTGTGTAACTTTTCTAAAATACAAAAACAGCAGAAAATAGGGAACTGGCACTGTGGCATCTTGTTAATAGGTTAGTTCCAGAAATGCATAAAAACGCCACGAAGTGTAACGAAACACTAAGCAAATGGTGTAAAAACAAGCATGGAGCATCAAAAAATATAGATACGTTTGAGACGTATCAGCATCCCCAAGCTTAACTCCTGCTCGTCCTCGAGTAGGTAAGTGATAGCAAAGAAATAATTTTTGAGGTGACATGCACCAACACAATCTTGATCATCTATGTAAAGCATTGAGTGCTGGGATCAAAAGAACTTAAAACATGGGCATGAAAGATATAATCTTGATAGAAGAAACTTAGCAACCATGTTATAACATGAAAAAGAACACAAACAAAAGATCATGAAAATGAAACAATGAAAGTCAAACGTGTGTTCAAATCATATGGAAAAACATACAAATGGTTTTCAGCTTGTCCTTCATAAGATAGCAAAACATAAATGCATAGGACATCTTCAAGTTTAAGAGGGCGACTAGATACAAATAATTTAAGCACAAGTGAAACCAAAATCATGAATCAATCGATGAAAACTTTGGAACAATGCACATTATACTCAGAATGACAACTATGCTCTCTTAGACGGTGCAGGAAGATAGAAGGTGGTGACTCAACATAAAAGTAAAAGAAAGGCCCTTCGCAGAGGGAAGCAGTGATTGCAAGTTTTATAAACCTTCAAAAATTATGGTACTTACTAGCTTTGAGCTCTCATTGCCCCCATCATAAGCATCTTGAATGGTTAAAGTTAATGCGAGTACAATTATGAAGCATATGCTTGACAAATCATAAGTTGAAAACCTCGTTTCCCGTGAAGTATGAATACCCAAACCTCATGCTACTCGACTTAGAGTCCCAAGCAAGCTCTTGTCATTGTAAGTATACACGTATCATCGAGAACCGCCAACGGGGTACCTCCATGCCCGATGACATGAAACAAGCCCACATCAAAATGATAGGACAAACAGACAATGAACACCTCAGCATCTCTTTTATTTACCATTGGTATAGCTTTTTATTTTGAGATGCGTCATCGAATGTTCACTATAGGCATGCTGTAAATTTCCACCATGAATTATGCATGGCTTAGATTAGCGGCCCAGGCATTTCTCTAACACATATACAAACTCCGTGATCTCGCAAGATTCCCAAATTATTTCACATCGCGAGTATCCATAAACAAAAGATCACGATATCAACTCAAATAAGAAGTGCAATGTTGAAAGCTTGCCCCATGATGGCATGGCTGGGCTAATTTCCAACTTACAACTTGCAAGCATAACAACTCAACATAAAAGAGCCACAATGTCAAATTTTAAAGAATGAGAAAAGTAAAGTGTGCCATCAGGTTCATGAGATCTTTACTGACCAATTTTCGTATAACACCAAAAAGAGTTTAATTTGAAGGATAGATAAAAGCAAGTCAAATGTACTTTGGAATAGCAAATTGCTAATAGTTATGTATGGTGGACACATTGGAACAACTTGGTTTTTAGGAGTTGGATGGACGAGTAGAGCTCATACTCAGTACAAAATGAGGGCTAGCAAAAGACTGGGAGCGACCAACTAAGAGAGCAATAACGGCCATAATCATGCAAAGCGACAAAGCAACATTAAAAGAAGCATAAGATGGCATAAAAAGTTAAAAACTAAATGATCATAAAGGCTTATGGTGACTTTGTATGAGTCTAACATGTGTGAGCATGCGCCAAGTCAACCCAAATAAAGCATCAAGGAGAAAACCAAAATAATGCTTCCAAATAATAAAAACAACGCATGATTTTTTCAAGGGCTCATTAAGCAATCTCAGTCATTTGAGACAAGTCATGCTACAGCAAAACCACTAAGCATACTATCAAAAAGACATCAAGCATGACATACAAAAGTCTAAGCCAGAGTCTAAACAAGCTCCTTTTTGTACCACTTTTTGCATAATTTTTTCTCTCTTTTCCAACACCATTCGAACCTTTTTGAAATAACTATTTTGATGAAAACCAACATGGACCAGAAGTCAAAATACACCTTGATGCAAAGATATAACAAGATCTGAACATAAATCAAGGCGAAAAATCAAAGCTAAACGCAGTAGCAGAAAAAGAGAACACTCGTTGAATGATAAGAGTGAAAAACGGAGTGTTCTTGGCAAATGAAAAGCAAGGCAACTTCTCCAAAAGAAATTTGCTGGGGTCCAACCATTTATTGCATCAAACAAAACTAAACAAAACTGAAAACTAAAGACAAGACGCTCTAAGAAAAATTCATAATGCATGAAGCAATAAAAATATAGTGTGTTGAATGGTGACCTAATTTTTGCCGATGAAGAAGGGGTGCCTCGGGGGCATCCCCAAGGTTTGACGCTTGTACCTCTTGGATATTTCTTGGGGTGCATGGGCATCCTCAAGCTTAAGCTTTTGTCCATTCTTCAACTCATCTCATCATTCTCCAATCCCTACACTACAAAACTTCCTTCATACAAAACTAAACACAATTCTATTAGCAACATTACTGTAAGCATAATATTGAATCAAACCTTTTTGGTTCAGATTTCAACTCAAAACCACCACATATAAAATATATACTACTGTAACAAATTCCCCAAAAGTTCCGTGACCAAAAGAACTAAAAAAGAAAGCGATAAAGAGGCAAACACAAATAGTGGCAGAAATCTGTCAAAACAGAATAGCTGATAAAGGTCGATTTTTTCGAGGGTTTTCTGTTGCTCAAATCAAAAAGTGTATAACTAATGAAAGTTTTGATATAACCTGGGGCATATGCACAAGAAATCGCAGGTCAAAAATATATACTGATAATTTTCACTAATTTTTATGGTGCAGCACCAAAATCTGTTTTAGGACAGCAACATCCCCAAATCATACCTCACTCAAATTAGAGGCTTCTCTTGGCACAACAACGAAATAAAAAAGGATAAGGAGCGGTTATTATAGTAGTAATAACTTCCAAGACTCAAATAAAAGAAAAAGAACTGAAAGTAAAACAATGGGTTATCTCCCAAGAGTGCTTTTCTTTAACGCCTTTGAGCTAGGCGCAGAAAGTGCAAATCAAGTATTTTCGAAAGAGGAATTAAGATCAACTATTTCCTCAAGATCACCACTTACCACACTAGGCACTTTAGAGGTTCCCCAAGATGATTCAACCTGCAAGTCACTCTTAGTCGAACTAAAAGTCTTACCAATCTTAAAAACATGTTGAGGTTTAGGCACAGACACCTTGGGAACATACATAAATTTTTGCTCTTTTCCAACAAAAGCTTTCTCCTTCTTAAACTTAAGAGAAGAGAAAATTGAACTTAAAATTTCCATGGATTCCTCTAGTTTCCCAATCCTAAGGTTTTGACTATCAAGAGTAGTGCTAGCTTCTAAAACGGTGATTCTCTTACCAATACTTTCTATCGCTTCATTAACTCGGCTAGCATTATCAAGGATATTTGGCAAACTTTTTTCTAAAGAGCCTAGCTTTTCTATAACTTTCTCCAAAGTGATCTCAGTTTTAACAACATGGATAGGTGGTACTCCCACTAAACTTTCTATTAAAGTGCATGCTTCAAGAGCGGGAGTACCCAGAAAATTACCTTCCACAAGAGTATCAAGAACGTACCTATTCTAACTAGATATACCAACATAAAAATTTCTAAGGAGGATCATGGTAGAATGCTTCTTCGTACACCTATGATGAGAATTACTAATACGGCACCAAGCATCTTTCAAGCTCTCTCGCCCTTGTTGCTTAAAAGTACGAACTTCAACTTTAGGATTACTCATTCTAACAAAACTAAAAGTAGACAAGTAAAAATAACAACTAATAGGAAACTAATTTTTTGTGTTTTTGATAAAAATGATGCAAGTAAAAAAAAATAAAGCAAAACTTAAAACAAAGTAAAGGATGTGCGTGCGAAACTCCCCTTGCAGAAGTCTTCTTTTTCTCCGGCAACGGCGCCAGAAAACTTGTTGGTGGCTCGGTGTTGATGATGTAAATGACCGGTCAGTTGGGAACCCCAAGAGAAGGTGTGATGAATATAGCAGCAAGTTTTCCCTCAGTTATGAAACCAAGGTATGTCAATCCAGTAGGAAAAAGCCAAACTCAAGAAGGTGATGCCTGCTAGTTGCGTCACCACCTTCTATATTTATGCACCATTAAGAGAGCATAGTTGTCATTCTTAGTGTAATATGCATTGTCCCAAAGTTCATTGATTGATTCATATTGTTGGTTTCACTTGTTCTCAAATTATTTGTATCTAGTCGCCCTCTTAAACTTGAAGGTGTCCTATGCATTTATATTTTGCTCTCTTTGAAGGACAAGCTGAAAACCATTTGTATGTTTTTCCTTATGATTTGAACACACGTTTGACTTTCATTGTTTCATTTTCATGATCTTTTGTTTGTGTTCATTTGCATGTTTACAACATGGTTGCTAAGTTTCTTATTGTCATGATTATATCTTCATGCCCATGTTTTAAGTTCTTATGATCCCAGCTCACCAATGCTTACATATATGATCAAGATTGTGTAGGTGCATGTCACATCAAAAATTATTCTTTGTTATCACTTACCTACTCGAGGACGAGCAGGAGTTAAGCTTGGGGATGCTGATACGTCTCAAACGTATCTATAATTTTTGATGCTCCATGCTTGTTTTTACACCATTTGCCTTGTGTTTCGTTACACTTCGTGGCACTTTTATGCATTTTCTGGAACTAACCTATTAACAAGTTGCCACAGTGCCAGTTCCCTGTTTTCTGCTGTTTTTGTGTTTCAGAAGTGATACACAGGAAATATTCTCGGAATTGGACGAAACAAGTGCCTAAAGTCTTATTTTACCCGGAAGCTTCCAGAGATCCGAAGGAGAGTAGGAGGTGAGGGACCAGGGGCCCACACGCACAGGTTGCGCGGCCAGCCCCTGGCCCGCGCCACCCCCGTGTGTGGCCGCCTGGCCCCTCCACTGACATCGCTCCTTCGCCTATAAAGACCCCCCGACGAGAAAAACCTAAGTACCCGATCAGTTTTCCAGAACACATCGCGATCCGCCGCCGCCGTCGACCCGAAGATCGGGAGGGTCCAGAAGCTCTTCTCGGCACCCTGCCGGAGAGGGGAATCGCCACCGGAGGTCTTCTTCATCGCCATGCTTGCCTCCGGAGCGATGAGTGAGTAGTCTACCTTGGACTATGGGTCCATAGCAGTAGCTAGATGGTTGTCTTCTCCACTATGTGCTTCATGTTTAGATCTCATGAGCTGCCATACATGATTGAGATCACCGTTATGTAATTCTACATGTTTGGTTTGTTGGGATCCGATGAATATTGGTGTTTATGATTAAGTTGCTGTACTGAATTATATCTTTTGTTATCTCTATGTTGTTTATGATCTTGCATGCTCTCCGTTGTTAGTAGCTATCTTGGCCGAGTAGTTGCTAGTGACTCCAAGAGGGGGTATTTATGCTCGATAGTGGGTTCATGCCTCTATTTCACCTGGGGGAGTGACAGAAACCTCTAAGGTGGTAGATGTGTTGTTGCTACTAGGGAGAAAACAACATTCATATGCTCAAGGGCATATGCTTTGTTTACATTACACACTTTGCTGAATGCAATTATCTGTTGTTCGCAACTTAATACTTCTAGGGTGTTCGGATTGATATCCCAAGGAGTGGATTATTAGTCATAGATGCAGTTGGATGGCGGTCTATGTATTTTGTTGTAATGCCCAGAGTAAATCTCATAGTGATCTTCTTGACATATCACGTTATCTCTATTCTATCAATTGCCCAACTGTAATTTGTTTACCCAGCATGTGTTATTTTATCTATGGACAGACACCACTAGTGAACTGTGGACCCCGGTCCTATTTCCATCATATTGCTATCACCTGTTTACTTTACTCGTACTGTTTACTTTACTCGCATACTATATTGTTTTCCACTCGATACACTCATAACCTTTGTTTCAAGCAAACCGGTGAGATTGACAACCTCATCGCAAGTTGGGAACAAAGTATTTGTTTGTGTTGTGTGCAGGTTCCGCGTTGCTACTGGCTGAAGACGAATCAACAAGTATCGTTAACGGCGCCCTTGTTGGAGTGGTACTAAGCCAGTGCGCATCACCTTCAGTCGTCATTGTCTCTCCTCTCCTGTTCGACAAACCTTGGTTTCTTAAACTGAGGGAAAACTTGCTGCTGCACTCATCATACCTTCCTGCTACTCGTGTGATGGCGCCAGAAAAGAGCTGTGGCGTTTAGTTGACGTGGGAGCAGTATGTCCTTGTGCGTGGTGATGACCAGCCCGTTGGGAACCCCAAGAGGAAGGTATGATGAGTGTAGCGGCTAGTTTTCCCTCAGTTAAGAAACCAAGGTTTATCGATCAGGAGAAGGGAGACGATGACGACTGAAGGTGTTTGTGGAACCTGCACACACACAGACAAATACTTTGTTCCCAACTTGCGATGAGGTTGTCAATCTCACCGGTTTGCTTGAAACAAAGGTTATGAGTGTATCGAGTGGAAAACAGTAGTAAAATGCTAGTAAAGTAAATAGTGCGGGAAAAGTAAACAGGTGATTGCAATATGATTAAAATAGGACCGGGATCCACAGTTCACCAGTGGTGTCTCTCCATAGATAAATAACATGCTGGGTAAACAAATTACAGTTGGGCAATTGATAGAATAAAGATAACGTGATATGTCAAGAAGATCACTATGAGATTCACTCTGGGCATTACAACAAAATACATAGACCGCCATCCAACTGCATCTATGACTAATAATCCACCCCCGGGGATATCATCCGAACACCCTAGAAGTATTAAGTTGCGAACAACAGATAATTGCATTAAGCAAAGTGTGTAATGTAAACAAAGCATATGCCCTTGAGCATATGAATGTTGTTTTCTCCCTAGTAGCAACAGCACATCTACCACCTTAGAGGTTTATGTCACTCCCCCAGGTGAAATAGAGACATGAACCCACTATCGAGCATAAATACCCCCTCTTGGAGTCACTAGCAACTACTCGGCCAAGATAGCTACTAACAACGGAGAGCATGCAAGATCATAAACAACATAGAGATAACAAAAGATATAATTCAGTACAGCAACTTAATCATAAACACCAATATTCATCGGATCCCAACAAACCAACATCATAGTATTACATAACGATGATCTCAATCATGTAGGGCAGCTCATGAGATCTAAACATGAAGCACATGGTGGAGAAGACAACCATCTAGCTACTGCTATGGACCCATAGTCCAAGGTAGACTACTCACTCATCGCTCCGGAGGCAAGCATGGCGATGAAGAAGACCTCCGGTGGCGATTCCCCTCTCCGGCAGGGTGCCGGGAAGAGCTTCTGGACCCTCCCGATCTTCGGGTCGACGGCGGCGGCGGATCGCGATGTATTCTGGAAAACTGATCGGGCCCTTAGGTTTTTCTCGTCAGGGGGTATATGTACGCGAAAGGGGGCTGTCAGAGGTGGAGCCACGCGGCCTCACACGGGGCTGGCGCGGCCAGGGGCCAGGCCGCGCCGCCCCTGTGTGTGGGGGCCACGTGGCCCCCCTCCGTCAGGTCTTCGGATGTTTGGGAGCTCCCCGGTGAAATATGACTTTAGGAACTTGTTTCGTCCAATTCCGAGAATATTTCCTGTGTATCACTTCTGAAACACAAAAACAGCAGAAAATAGGAAACTGGCACTGTGGCACTTCGTTAATAGGTTAGTTCCGGAAAATGTATAAAAGTACCACTAAGTGTAACGAAACAATAGGCAAATGGTGTAAAACAAAGCATGGAGCATCAAAAATTATAGATACGTTTGAGACGTATCAAGCATCCCCAAGCTTAACTCCTGCTCGTCCTCGAGTAGGTAAGTGATAACAAAAGAATAATTTTTGAGGTGACATGCACCTACACAATCTTGATCATATATGTAAGCATTGATGAGCTGGGATCAATAGAACTTAAAACATGGGCATGAAAGATATAATCATGACAATAAGAACTTAGCAACCATGTTGTAAACATGCAAATGAACACAAACAAAAGATCATGATAATGAAACAATGAAAGTCAAACGTGTGTTCAAATCATAAGGAAAAACATACAAAAGGTTTTCAGCTTGTCCTTCAAAGAGAGCAAAACATAAATGCATAGGACACCTCAAAGTTTAAGAGGGAGACTAGATACAAATAATTTAAGAACAAGTGAAACCAACAATATGAGTCAATCAATGAACCTTGGGACAATGCATATCACACTAAGAATGACAACTATGCTCTCTTAATGGTGCATAAAGAAAGAAGGTGGTGACTCAACATAAAAGTAAAAGAAAGGCCCTTCGCAGAGGGAAGCAGTGATTGCAAGTTTTATAACCTTCAAAAATTATGGTACTTACCGGCTTTGAGCTCTCATTGCCCCCATCATAAGCATCTTGAATGGTTAAAGTTAATGCGAGAACAATTATGATGCATATGCTTGACAAATCATAAGTTGAAAACCTCGTGTCCCGTGAATACAAGTACCCAAACCATGCTAGTTTACTTAGAGTCCCAAGCAAGGCTCTTGTCATTGTAAGTATATGCATATCATTGAGAACCGCCAATGGGGTACCTCCGTGCCCGATGACATGGAACAAGCCCACACCAAAATGACAGGACAAGCAGATGATGAACACCTCGACATCTCTTTTATTTGCTATATTGTTTAGCTTTTTATTGTGAGATGCGTCGTCGAATGTTCACCATGGGTATGCTGCAAATTTCCACCATGAATTTTGCATGGCTTAGATTGGCGGCCCGGCGTTTCCCTAACACATATAAAAACTCCATGATCCCTACAAGATTCCCAATTCATTTCACACAGCGGGCATCCATAAACAAAAGATCACAATATCAACTCAAATAGGAAGTGCAATGTTGAAAGCTTGCCCCATGACGGCATGGTTGGGCTAGAATCCAACTTACAACTTGCAAGCATAACAACTCAACATAAAAGACCACAATGTCAAATTTTTAGAACAGGAAAAAGTAAAGTGTGCCTTCCGGTTCGTGAGAGCTTTACTAACCGAGTTTCGCATAACACTGGTAAGAGTTTAATTTGAAGAGAAAATAAAAGCAAGTCAAATTTACTTGGAATAGCAATTGCTAATAGGAATGTATGGTGGACACAATGGAAAACTTTGGCTTTTAGGAGTTGGATGCACGAGTAGAGCTCATACTCAGTACAAGGTGAGGGCTAGCAAAAGACTGGGAGCGACCAACTAAGAGAGCAGTAATGGCCATAATCATGCAAAGCGACAAGGCGACATTAAAAGAAGCATACGATGGCATCAAAAGTCAAAAACTAAATGATCATGAAGGCTAATGGCGACTTTAGAAGAGTCTAACATGTGTGAGCATGCGCCAAGTCAACCCAAATAAAGCATCAAGGAGAAAACCAAAATAATGCTTCCATACAATAAAAACAACGCATGATTTTTTCAAAGGCTCATTAAGCAATCTCAGTTATTTGAGACAAGTCATGCTACAGCAAAACCACTAAGAATACTATCAAAAAGACATCAAGCATGACATGAAAAAGCCTAAGCCGCAGTCTACACAAGCTCCTTCTTGTACCACTATTTTGCACAAAGCTTTTTCTCTTTTCCAACACCATTTGAAATTTTTAAAAAACACCTCTTTTGATGAAAACCAATAAAGTTCAGAGGCAAAAATACACCTTGATGAAAAGATATGACAAGATCTAAACGCATATCAAGGCGAAAACGAAAACCAAAAGCAGTAGCAAAAAAACTAGAATGCTCGATTTATAAGAGTGAAAACTAGAGCATTCTTTGCAAATGAAAACGAGTACATCTCCTCCAAAGGAAATTTGTTGGGGTCCAACCATTTATTGCAGCAAACAAACAAACTAAGCAAACTAAGAAAACTAAAACAACTGACGCTCCAAGAAAAACACATAGTGCATGAAGCAATAAAAATATAGTGTTTTGAAAGGTGACCTGATTTTTGCCGATGAAGAAGGGGTGCCTCGGGGGCATCCCCAAGCTTTGACGCTTGTACTTCTTGGATATTTCTTGGGGTGATGCATGGGCATCCCCAAGCTTGAGCTTTTGTCCATTCTTCAACTCATCTCATCATTCTCCAATCCCTACACTTGAAAACTTCCTTCATACAAAACTAAACACAATTCTATTAGCAACATTAGTGTAAGCATAAAATATATTCATCCTCTTTTAGCTTCAGGTTTCAACCCAAAACCACCACATATAAAGTATATACTACTGTAGCAACTTCCACAAGAGTTCCATGATCAAAAAGAACTCAAAAGAAAGCGATAAAGTGGCAAAAACAAATATTGGCAGAAATCTGTCAAAACTGGACAGCTGATAATGGACGAATTTTTGAGGGATTTCTGTTGCTCAAATAAAAAAGTGTTCAACTAAGAAAAGTTTGGATATAACCTGGGGCATATGCACAAGAAATCGCACGTCCAAAAGATAAACAGAGAATTTTCACGAATTTTTACGGTGCAGCAACGAAAACAGTTTCAGGACAGCAATAACCCCAAATCTTTACCTCACTCAAATTAGAGGCTTCTCTTGGCACAAAAACGAAATAAACAAGATAAGGAGCGGTCATTACAGTAGTAATGACTTCCAAGACTCAAATAAAAGAAAAATTACTGAAAAGTAAACAATGGGTTATCTCCCAAGAGTGCTTTTCTATAACGCCTTTGAGCTAGGCGCAGAAAATTGCGAATCAAGTAATATCAATAGATGAAGTGCTAGTTACCTCAGTAGGCTCTTTGAAGGTTCCCGAAGATGATTCAACCTGCAAGTCACCCTTAGTGGAACTAAGAGTCTTACCAATCTTAAGAACATGTTGAGATTTAAGCGCAGAAACCTTGGGAACATACATAAATTTTTGCTCTTTTCCGACAAACACTTTCTCCTTCTTAAATTTAAGAGAAGAGAAGATTAAACTAAGAGTTTTCATAGACTCCTCTAGTTTACCAATCCTCAAGTTTTGATTGTCATGAGTAGTGCTAGCCTCTAAAATGGTAATTCTCTTACCAATGTTTTCTATTAATTCATTAACGCGGCTAGCATTTTCTAGGATACTTGGCAAACTTTTTTCTAAGGAGCTGAGCTTTTCTACCACCTCTTCCAAGGTGGCCTCAGTTTTAGCAACATGAATAGGTGGTACTCCCACTAAACTTTCAATTATAATGCATGCTTCTCCCGCGGGAGTACCCAGAAAATTACCTCCTATAAGAGTATCAAGAACATACCTATTCCAGCTAGATATACCAACATAAAAATTTCTAAGGAGGATCGTGGTGGAGTGCTTCTTGGTACACCTATGATGAGCATTGTTAATACGGTACCAAGCATCTTTTAAACTTTCTCCCCCTTGTTGCTTGAAACTACGAACTTCTACTTCAGGATTACTCATTGTAACAAAACTAAAAGCAGGTAAGTAAAAACAACTACTAAGGATTCTAATTTTTTTTTGGGTTTTTGATATAAAAAGCAGTGCAGGTAAAATAAAGTAAAGTAAAGCAAAACAAATAACAAAGTAAAGTATGTGTGTGCGAAGAACTCCCCTCGCAGAAGTCTTCTCTTCCTTCCCCGGCAACGGCGCCAGAAAAGAAGCTGCTACTCGTGTGATGGCGCCAGAAAAGAGCTGTGGCGTTTAGTTGACGTGGGAGCAGTATGTCCTTGTGCGTGGTGATGACCAGCCTGTTGGGAACCCCAAGAGGAAGGTATGATGAGTGTAGCGGCTAGTTTTCCCTCAGTTAAGAAACCAAGGTTTATCGATCAGGAGAAGGGAGACGATGACGACTGAAGGTGTTTGTGGAACCTGCACACACACAGACAAATACTTTGTTCCCAACTTGCGATGAGGTTGTCAATCTCACCGGTTTGCTTGAAACAAAGGTTATGAGTGTATCGAGTGGAAAACAGTAGTAAAATGCTAGTAAAGTAAACAGTGCGGGAAAAGTAAACAGGTGATTGCAATATGATTAAAATAGGACCGGGATCCACAGTTCACCAGTGGTGTCTCTCCATAGATAAATAACATGCTGGGTAAACAAATTACAGTTGGGCAATTGATAGAATAAAGATAACGTGATATGTCAAGAAGATCACTATGAGATTCACTCTGGGCATTACAACAAAATACATAGACCGCCATCCAACTGCATCTATGACTAATAATCCACCCCCGGGGATATCATCCGAACACCCTAGAAGTATTAAGTTGCGAACAACGGATAATTGCATTAAGCAAAGTGTGTAATGTAAACAAAGCATATGCCCTTGAGCATATGAATGTTGTTTTCTCCCTAGTAGCAACAGCACATCTACCACCTTAGAGGTTTCTGTCACTCCCCCAGGTGAAATAGAGACATGAACCCACTATCGAGCATAAATACCCCCTCTTGGAGTCACTAGCAACTACTCGGCCAAGATAGCTACTAACAACGGAGAGCATGCAAGATCATAAACAACATAGAGATAACAAAAGATATAATTCAGTACAGCAACTTAATCATAAACACCAATATTCATCGGATCCCAACAAACCAACATCATAGTATTACATAACGGTGATCTCAATCATGTAGGGCAGCTCATGAGATCTAAACATGAAGCACATGGTGGAGAAGACAACCATCTAGCTACTGCTATGGACCCATAGTCCAAGGTAGACTACTCACTCATCGCTCCGGAGGCAAGCATGGCGATGAAGAAGACCTCCGGTGGCGATTCCCCTCTCCGGCAGGGTGCCGGGAAGAGCTTCTGGACCCTCCCGATCTTCGGGTCGACGGCGGCGGCGGATCGCGATGTATTCTGGAAAACTGATCGGGCCCTTAGGTTTTTCTCGTCAGGGGGTATATGTAGGCGAAAGGGGGCTGTCAGAGGTGGAGCCACGCGGCCTCACACGGGGCTGGCGCGGCCAAGGGCCAGGCCGCGCCGCCCCTGTGTGTGGGGGCCACGTGGCCCCCCTCCGTCAGGTCTTCGGATGTTTGGGAGCTCCCCGGTGAAATATGACTTCAGGAACTTGTTTCGTCCAATTCCGAGAATATTTCCTGTGTATCACTTCTGAAACACAAAAACAGCAGAAAACAGGAAACTGGCACTGTGGCACTTCGTTAATAGGTTAGTTCCGGAAAATGTATAAAAGTACCACTAAGTGTAACGAAACAATAGGCAAATGGTGTAAAACAAAGCATGGAGCATCAAAAATTATAGATACATTTGAGACGTATCACTTCCTCTTGGGGTTCCCAACGGGCTGGTTATTCACCACGCACAAGGACAGTCTGTATCAACATCCACTTGGAGCATCAAGTTCCACAAGATGGCGCAAAATTTTGGCGTAATAGCCAACCATGCAGAAAAGGCAAAAAAACGCGACTACAGAGGGCGTCAAGCTACTCGAAGGACGCATCACGGAGCCCGAAACGAAGAAACCACGAGTAGGAGCATCAGGAGAAGACACAGACGCAGAGAAAAAAGGGAAAGCCATGGCGGCATAAGCATCAAAAGACAATAGAGTAGAGTAGAACAATAAGGCTGTAAAAGCCACGAGTTAGACCAGGGGCAATGCCCTCTAGATCCAGAACACAGGTCACAGGCCGGATCTCTTGGGTCACCTCATGTATCTTACATTACAAGTATAATAAAGACGAAACGTTCCTCATATTCGAGTTTACGAGTCTTTCGAAGGAAGAAATGCGGTAAACGCACAAAAACGCTTTGAGAATAAACTTTTTCGACATACAAGTCGCAAAATAAGACACTCTCGCGTTACAAAAATATTACAATAACGGGTTATCAGAATCATCTACACCTAAAGGATCTAAATAATGGTACTCATTGAAAAACGCAGCATCCGCTTCGAGAAGCCTAGCTACGAGTCTTTGAGCAGGTTGCAGCGTGTTCTCCATATGTACCCGAAGGCTAGCCCCACCTGGAGCCAAACTTAGGGACATCATGCTATAATTCAGTCTGGGGTGCCACTTGCGTATCCACCCGAGAGCAAAATTGGCACCTGCCACTAAGTTCAGCTCTATCAATCTATGAATACGATGACTGGATCTGAAAGTATCTAGAAGAAGCGGGAAAGTCGCAGGCAAAGGATTGCGGGGAAGCATAACAGAGTGCATAGTTGTGAGAGCTCATCGGCAACCATCAACTGACTCGCCAATACGCTGGGCACGATCCTGAAGCAGTACAATGGCATTCTAGCGTTGAGGATCAGACCACAAAGTCTCAAAGCCAGCCGACATTTTCTCCAAAGCCGCATTTCGCTCAGCAACCCGACGGTCCTCAGCAGCGAAATCCAAACAAGTGCCTATCGCGGCAAAAGGTGTCACAAAAACAGTAGGGGACAATCAGGGAAAGAAGGAGTCGAAAGAAAACTTACATCGCAACATCTCGCAGGCAGACTCGACAATACCAAGAATAAAAGATTCGCATTCCTCATTATGAACAATCTTAGCCGTCAAGCTGGAGACCTTTTCCTCTAGTGAAGATATTTGCTTCATATAACCACTGGCTTTGCTAGCTTTGTCAATAGCCATATGTGCTTGACGCTTGGCTAAAGTCAGGCGAGCCTCAAGATCGGAAACCCTGGAAGAGTACTCTGCGCATCGACTGCATCGACTAGGAGTCGACGAAATCTGAGAACTAAACACACGGGCAGAAGAAGGAGCAGGACCGTGAGTCAAAGGATCATTGACGCGCATCGACTGCAAGCCAAAAGGGGAAAGAAAGGAGAAACATTTCAGAGAGACAGCATAATACTTCATACGCCAGAAATATATTTACATAAGTGCAAAACCCTATGACTAAGGTTCTCGGGTTGCACGCAACTAAAGTTTTTGCATCCAAAAGGAGAAAACTAAAAGCCACAAAGAAAGCCGAGTCTACGCCACCTCAGCATTGTGTTCCGTGGCAGAAGAGGGCACGGCAACTTCCTCGCCGGAAGTCGATGGTGGCACT
This sequence comes from Dactylis glomerata, assembly GCA_007115705.1. Taxonomy (NCBI): domain Eukaryota; kingdom Viridiplantae; phylum Streptophyta; class Magnoliopsida; order Poales; family Poaceae; genus Dactylis; species Dactylis glomerata. The sequence goes on from QXEO01000429.1 coordinate 958,373, forward strand.
AGATCTTTCGTTGCTGGAGGTGGTGCGGCAGACACCGCAGAAGCTGCCGAAGGGGAAATAGTTGTCAACAATGCAGGTGCCAACTTCTTCGCCTTCTCGAAAAAAGCCTTCATCTCATCACGGGTGTGGCCATGAGGGGAGCTAACCCTCTCCCAGTCGAAGTTCGTACCGTGCGCAAGAGAAAGTGCAATAGCACCCTCGGCGCCACGCTTAATTGAAAGTCCTTTCAGCTGAAGAGTGGGGTCTTCAGTTGTATCAAAGGCCTTGGCAAGATCACTCAAGTTGTCCTTCGGGACCGCTGACCTTTTCTTCGACCACAACCCGACAAACAGTCGTGATAGAACGCGGCTAACTAACTCAAAAGTCTCCTGGATAGATATCCAGTTTGCCTCGAGTAGGTTAACCGTAGTCATCAGAGGATCATCGTCTGTTTGCAGGGACGACGGGGATAACCCGGTAAATTCTGCACAGTAACAAGCGAATAGAAAAGAAAAGAAGAGACAAGTGTCAACAAGTATAACAGTACAACAGAAGTCGAAAACAGAAGACAAGGCCAAGCACTTACTTTCAGCGGCAGTCGACATTGTGTGAAGACGATCTGCCACGGCTTGCTCCCGCTGAGCATGCTCCTTGTTGGCATCAGCTAAAGCTTTTTCAGCTTTCTTCGCTTTGCCAAGCGCAGATTTCTGCGACTTCTCAGCACTTGCTTTAGCAGTGGCCGCAACATCATAAGCCTTCCGCGAAGCATTGAGCTCCGCCTCCAGCGACGCAATTCGAGCATTGGCTGTTGCTAAAGCAGCTGCAAAAGAGGACGACAGGGAGTCAGATAAATAGCAAAGGATAAAGCACAGAAGAAAAGTAATGACCGGACGTCAAAATTATACCTTCGGAAGCTTTTGCAACCTTTAGGTACTCAGCACATTCAGTGCCCAGGGCGATGAATCTCTTCAATAAGGCCTGAGAAAAGGAGTGTGTAAGAGCAGAAGTATATAAAAGGAAAGCAAGTAAAGAAGACTTGCTCACATCGTCAGAAGAAACCGTGGATGCATGGGGCTCCAGAGAAACGTCGGTTTCTTTGGCCTTCTTTGAGCGTTTGGGGTATCGGGCTTGAGGAACCTTCTTCACAGAAGACCTGGTAGCCCTCGGTGCAACATCTGGCTCAATAGGCTCATCAGTGGCCGCAGGAGAAGTTGGGGGAGCAGCTGTCGCATATGTTGGTGGCTCTTCATCATCACTGCATGAAGAATATAAGTTATGGAAACAAGGCAAGAACAATGCAATTGAAGAACTCGAATACAATACTTACAATGCTAGCATGTCGAAGTACTCCATATCTTCTGCAAGAATGGGGGCTTTACCAGCCGCTGCAGAACTTGATGAAGCGATTTCGTCGACACGCTTCCTTTTCTTGTCGACACCAACATCTTCAGCAAGTGCAGGAGGAGACAATGTCGACGAGCTAGTTTCCTCTTCTGATTCTTCGACATCATCTCCGTCCTGACTTTCATCAGCTTCGGGGGCTTCAGATGCAGGAGAGGCTAGATCAGCCGGTAGGGGCCCTGCCTCTGGAAGAGGAGGACGAGAAACAAGGAATTGGTGACCCTGCATATAAATAAGTCAGCAGAGTGCAAAGGCATAGAATAACGCAAATCGAGCCAAGCAAAGTTTGACAACAAGTGAACGCGAAGATACATACCTCAGGCAGAGGGTGCACGGAGTCGAAATAATCAGCGGTTAAATCCGCAACTGCATGTTCCTTGGTGAGCTTGGTGAGATTCCTGACTTGCTTGTCGACATCTTCTTTCGATATCAGATCTTCAGATACGCGGGTAGGATCTTCCAAGCCGGAGTAATTCCAAAGTTTGGTAAGGCGGTGTTGTAGGGGTTGAACTCGACGTTGAATAAAAAACGCCATGAGTTGCATACCCGACAGAGCACCTCCTTGACCTCCTTTTAAAGCCTTGATGCGGGAAAGAAGAGGAAGAATTTCTTCTACTTCTGCGTCTGAGGGGAGCGTATCCCACGATGCTAATTTCTTTACCTCCTGGGAAGCGTCAAAAGGAGGCAGGCCGTATTCATCTTCAGGAGAGGATTTGCGGTCCTTGATATAGAACCACTTCGTCCTCCACCCTTGGACAGATGCGGCCATGGAAAATTCAAGGTATTGCGCCTCAGGGCGCACAGAAATGACGGCTCCACCCAGTTCGGGTTTCCTAGCCAAAGCAACGTTGGGGCGGAGCCGAAAGATTGACCTCCAAAGAAGGAAGTGGGGCTCAATGCCCAAGAAAGACTCGTAGAGGGTCACGAAACAGGCAATGTGCAGAAGGGAATTCGGTGTGAGCTGGTGGAGCTGCACACCGTAGAAAAATAGAAGCCCACGGAGAAACTCGTGGGCAGGAAGAGAGAAACCGCGGAGGAGGAAAGTAAGAAACATTACCCGATAACTGTTCGGGGGCTTCGGGATCCGCTCAGTACTGGGAAATTTGATAGAATCCTGGGCGGCGATAAGGCCATCCGCCCTGGCCTTCTCCACCTCCTTCTTTGTGATGGCGGAGCGCACCCAGTTGGTGGCAGAAGTCTTGGCCATGGTGCTCTTGGTGGCCAGGTGTTTCACGCGCATCCAGTACGAAGTGCGCTCGGGGGCTATGCACGAGAGGAGGAGACAGAGGAGATCAGCAATGGAGGCGGCGGAGGGAACAGTAAAAATCCCCCATTACGCCCCTTATATATCTTCTGGGAGAAGGATCGTGGGCTGAGACGTGGCGCAAAGAGTGGAAACGGCAGCCCACTAACGGTCAAAAAATGAAGAAATTTACAGTACTGCCCATGCAACGGTTCGCAATGGTACAGAGTGACGTACTCATTGATGTCATAAAGAAGATAATATAAAGAGGAAAAGATGGCGCCGACAAGTGCAAAATAGATGCACAAGACTATATACGAAGGAGTTTCGATTATAGCCATGGGGGCTACTATTGTCAAAGAATGGTGAATACAACTTCTCTCTGAAGTGGTGGATTAGTATTCGACGACAAGATGTTCTTAAAAGTATCTCGAAGTTGAAATATCTCGAGTTGAAGTATGATAGACTACGCTATATTTTGAGCCTATACTCGAAAAAAGTCTTTTTTCGACTATAGCCTCGGGGGCTACTCCCATCGGGAGCGCTGAGCGCGCACCCGACGATATTTCTTGGTAAAAGCATTAGAGTTGGAGAAGTGCAGGAGTGTTACTCCCATCGGGAGCGAGTTTTATGGTTGAAAGAAACCCGAATATTTTCAGTCAAAATTTAACTGCGACATAAGATTCTCGAGTTGCGTTATCGCAACGCAACTCGAATGCCGTGACTTGTCACGAAGGTAAGACCCCGGGATCCGTCCTGTGTGGCCTGGTATACGCACATGGATGCGCTCTGCTGGAATGTATCCGTGTCTACGACGCGAAGAAAATCCTGGTGGACGCACTGGGTACCCTGAGAACCACTGGGATTCATTCTTTGTAAGTCCTAAATGCGGCAAAAGAATGGGTTTGACCGGTATCCCGAATTCAAGTCCAAGGGGATTGAATTTGAAGTAGGTGACAAGTATCTGTTCCGGCAGTTAACTGACCTCTTGATCCGTCAGAGTTATCAGGCTTGTTCATCAAAACCCCTTGCGAAAGAATATCAAGAAAATAAGTCGCAAGACCAAGTCGAAGATTCGAAGATAAAGAAGAAATCGAAGAATTGATCAAGTCGAAGATTTAAAGATTAGAGATTCAACCTGAATCTGCAATTCTGGTAGAATCTCAGGGGCTACTGACAAGGGTATAGTTAATAGAGCCTGTTAGTTGAGTACCCCTGAGGCCCGTATAGCTAGGCCCAATTGTAATGATAGTCGAATACGAGTTCCTACCGTATGTCGATATTGTAATCTGTATCGGACCCTACCCGATCCTCGAGACCTGGCCATCTATATATAGGGGCCAGGAGGGGACGGGGTAGGCCAGATTGAAAGCAAGCCAGGTTAAACACCTAAAGTTTACTTTCGACACACACCTATTTCGACTAACTTTACCTTCGAGTTCATCTGACGCCCTATCTCCCCGATCCTAAGTCCTTCATTTAGGACATTTGTCGAGTTAACCCCTCGTCAATAGGTCTTGTGCGTGTTCCTAGGTCATTATTTTGACCACCGTAATAAAAGTGATATACTACAAAATATATATCATTGGAAACTTCAAATGTTGTACTTTCTAATGGTATAATTTTTATATTGTAAAATTTAGATTACATTTGTCAAAATGACAATCTAGGGATACACGCAAGACCAATGGAAGCAACTTCGTTGAATGATACAAGTGTTGATGCCACTAGTGCTCATGGTATCGATATTGATGTTGCGTTATTACTAACATCTTCCTATTTTTTGAAGTCAATCTGCTGGATTTGGAGATGAGGGGTCCCAGCTAGTGTCCACAAAATCTCTAGCAAGGACTCCCATAAGAGCAAAGACAAAAACTGCCAAGAAGATTACTCCTAAAAAGAGGAGAATAAATTAAAACTCATTCTTTTTCATACATTTTGTGATGTGCGAACTAATTTTTGAACTTTCTTGTGATGTACACATCTCCCAGCACTATTTTCATTTGTGGTGAACTTGTTACTGCATATTGCTATTCAGAAAGTGCCTCGCCTAGAGGCCTCTGAAGCGGATTCCTTTAGATGGAAGTGGACGGCAAGCGGTGTGTTCTCCTCCAAGACGACCTATCGTACTCTATTCCATGGGACCATGGCTCTCCCCGACGCCACAAATGTGTGGCACTCTTTCGCGCCTCTAAAGTTGAAGCTACACGCTTGGCTCGCGCTCCGACGGCGTTGTTGGACAGCTGACCATAGGCTTCGACGGGGACTCAACACTCACATCATGTGCCCCCTCTGTGGCACAAGCCGAGAGACACTGGATCACCTCTCGTTGCGCTGCCCATTCGCGCGCGCTATCTGGGTCGGGGTGAGCACGAGGCTGGAGCTACCGGACATCTTCCCATCGGATGATGCCGTCCTGGAAGAGTGGTGGCCGGCGGCAGCCGTGCGCTTCTCCATCGTTGACCGCAAGGCGGCCAACTCTTTAATTATGTTGGTCCTGCGATCGCTTTGGCTAGAGAGGAACGCTAGGGTTTCCGAGCGCGCTAGGAAATCGGCCCAAGCCACCTTGTCCATCCTTCTCAGCGAATGGCGTGCTTGGGTGGATTGTAGGAGTGGAATTCAGCGAAATATAGATTAGGGGTGCATGGGGGTGGTTCTCTCCCTAAGTGGAGGCCACTGGTGGATGTCCCTCCCTTCTCGTTGTAATCGGCTTTCTTGGTCTCTCCTTTCAACTTAATGCAATGACGCGTAGATCTCCTCCGGGTTCTCTAAAAAAAGCTATACATTGTTCCTTACATACTTATCAAAATTACTGTTGGATGTTCAGCTGGTGTATGTTACCAGCGTCAAACATAACACTACCGAACATTACTATATGGAAACAGCGTGATTTCAAGTAGAAACATAACTAAGCTGGAGAAACAAAAAAAAGTACCCAAACACTAACAAGTGATTTCGCTGACTTAATGCATGCCAAATCGCCAAAAACAAGAGGTTATGCCATATATCTATCCGAAGGAAATGCCCAGTGATTTCAATCTCGCAAAATGTAGTTCAACACTAACCACAAGCAAGCACCAATTTGTCGCCGCCCTGGAAGGCTGGGACCCATTCGGAAGTGGAGCACCCGAGCTAAACCCTCTAAGGCCTTTCACAATGGGTGTATCTTAGCACGGTATCATAGGTAAAGTGATGATGTGGCACCCTAATTAATGATGAAAGAGAATGGTGTTGTATCTTAGCTAAGCTACAACCCTTGCACGGTATCATAGGTAAAAATATATGGATAGCCCAATCACCTACATGCATGTACCCAAAATCAATTAATGTAGATACAACACTTAAGAGACAATGTATTGTGATAGTTGTCTCTTAAAATAAACCATTACCTAAGATATCGTGCTAAGATACAATGCATTGTGAAAGGCCTAAAGCCCACACTCGAGACACGAGCACACGAGCGTTCCTTCATTCACGGTTACGGGACACGAAGGAGCACAATAAAGTATACCTCGAGCGAATCGCCGCGACAGGGAGATGCTCGGCTGACCTGAAGCAAACCCTACACCGCTGCAGCCCGGTAGAGCGGGTGGGAGGCAAAGGAAAGCGGAGGTTGGATCGTAGCGACGCTTGCTGATGTTGTGCCGTCGCCGGGAGGCTCGCCGGAGTGGTGGGGGAATGGGAGGCGGCAGGGAAGGAGCAGAGAAAGCCTAGGCCGAGGAAATTGTTTGGCTGGGCTAAGGAAGTTTAGAAGGCGTGGGCCAGATCTCGATATCGGGCCGAATATAAGCCAACTATCAAGCCCATGAGAGTTCCCCATCTAAGCGTTGACCTCTCCCTCTCTCTGAACCTGCCTCCTCATCCACCCCACCAAACCGAAGCGATCGCCGACTGTTCGACCAATTGCCATCGCGGACCGGCGTCAACGGGTTCGTCGCCCAGAGCGTAAAGCTACCCTCCTCGCGGAGTGGAGGGGATACACCTCCGAGCTTCGACGCCGCTCGAAAGGTATGCCTGGTTTTTCTTTGCTCTTCAGTTATGTAGTTTACTGGAATGTCCTGCCTTGCCTCTGACCAACGCACGCAGGGTGTTCGATGGACTGCCAAGCTGATATACTAGTTTGCGTGTTAATTCTGTGTTTGTGTGATCTTGAGTGTTTATCTCTATGAATGTATGGTTCACGAATATTTTCTCTTCTCAGCACTGAAGATTGGTTCATCGTCTCCTATCGATAACAAATGGACCAAGACCACTCGTCTTCGAAGAAAATGAGATTGGAGGATGCAGCGGATTCTGTGATGAGTGAGGTAACTGCCAGCGCACCAAGTATGAATCAGCAACTGTTCTGGAGCCAGTGGCAGCTGCTGGACTCCATCCTTCCAACCGGGGGTTTCGCACACTCCTATGGCCTAGAGGCCGCTATGCAAGCACGAATAGTGAACAGCCCGGAAGACCTGAGGCTATTTCTCGTCCAGGCGTTGGAGAACGTTGGCAGCCTGCTGCTACCGTTCGTGTACTGTGCCAGCAAGTCTCATGACCCCGCGACGTGGGTCAGGCTAGACCAGCTGCTGGAAGCCACCCTGACAAACGAAGTGAGCAGGAAGGCGTCGACGTCGCAAGGCTCAGCTCTGTTGAGGGTGGCCGCTTCTGTCTTCACCGAGATTCAGTCGTTGCAGGATCTCAGAAAGAAATTCATCGGCTCCACGAGCGTGTCGTTTCACCATGCGCCGATATTTGGGTTGATATGTGGGCTGGTTGGATTTGACAGTGAGACAACACAGCGGGCTTACATGTTCGTGACAATGCGGGATGTGATATCTGCCGCGACGAGGCTCAATCTGATCGGGCCACTTGCTGCTTCGGTGCTGCAGCACCAGGTTGCGCCAGATGCTGAGAGGATGGTGCAGAAGTGGAGGGACCGTGATGTCTCTGAAGCAACACAGACTGCACCGCTGCTTGATGCGTTGCAAGGTTGCCATGCTTACATGTTCTCTAGGCTGTTTTGCTCCTGACAATGAGGTGCACTTCCATATCTTTCTCTGTCTTCTTAGTTGACATAGTCTTCAAGCATATACAACGGAGGGTTCAATTTTATGATGCACGTAACTAATTTATGTAGCATTCATGGTTTCGTGTTAATTCAGGATGCCGTTGAAGCATATCGCTTATTTTCTGTATACATCAATTACTCCATAACTGATTTTTAGAACTATGACGCACGTGTTACTGCATATAAACCATGTTCAACATGGAATATGGTTGATTGATGGCATTGTGCAATGCAATTGAACATTTACATGGGTGATGCCTTCCAACAAGAGCATGATAAGCAACTGAGCAGTTTATTAAGTTGTCCTCTATTAAGGAGATACTCCCTCTGATCGGAAATAACTGTCAAACACTTAGTATAAACTTTGTACTAAGCTAGTACAAAATTGCCGACAGTTATTTCCGATCGGAGGGAGTACTAAAATAGAATAGCTGCCATTCAGTGTTGCCAAAAACAAGATACATCAGTCTTCAAGCATTTACATAGTAGGGTTCAGTTGTCTAATAAATGTACCATTCATGCTTTCATATTGTTCTGATGTAGGATACCATTGAGGCATATCTCCTTATTTCCTAAATAAATCAGTTAACCAGTTCATAGAGAAATATGTGTTACTCTATATAAAGCATTGAAGCATCTTCTATAACATAGCATATGGTTGATCAGTGACTTGTGCAATGCAACTGAACAATCGCATGTTCTCTATCCCATTTTGCTCCATATATTGAGCAGTTTATTCTGCTATCTCTAGGGGAAAGTGGCTTTGGCTCCTGAGCACCAGTGCTCTCTCCGTTTAAATAAATTAAAAAGTATATTTTCTAGGTTTCAAAAAATCTGAAATTAATTCTGGGCTACGGACTTTACAGGTCTATTTAAGGTTCCAAAAACAAGATGATATGTGATACGCCTACCTATATGTCTAAATGACCTTACTCTGCTTTTTCCTTTGCTTCTTTCAGGTTGCTGAATGCAATTTGTGTAAGTATACCCACAGTTTTACTTCGGAGAAGTACAGGACCACTGGCTTTTGTTAAAGAAAAATGGCATTATGAGATTAAACATCCCAAGGACATACCCAGTATGATTCTTGTTTTATTTTACTTGCAAGAATTTTTTGTATAAACAGTGCCAACAGTAAGTACATTATGTATATGTGTGTGAGCTCTCTCTACCATCTATTACACTGATCATACATAGGATATATCTGTCTTCACTCTTCACCTTCATCAATGATAGGATCGATATAATTGTGCATCGCATATTACAAAGAACATTTTTTTCTGCTCCATGATACTACAAAGTACTGGATCTGTTGCTCCAGCTCCTACTTCTATCCTAGGATTGGACTCCAGCAGATTGCTTGGCTTCAAGGGACCTCTCATAATCCTCAATGGACTTGAACAGCTCGGAGAAGTTGCCCTTGCCGAAGCCACCGCAGCCACCCTTCTGGTACTCTAGCCCGATCTCGTCCTTCTCCATGCATCCGATTCATTGAATCATCTCCAGGAAAAACGTTGGCCTGGACACAGCAGTTGATGCCGTTAGTTTTGGAATCGAAGACAGAAGATAAAGATAGCAAAGATGCCATCAGAAGTCACTAGCATGAAAACTACCTCTTGACCCTAAACTTGTGCAAATAACCTATACCATGCCAACATTTTAGAACTGGGAAGCTGGGATACACTGGCTTTCCACTACACACAGGCCACAGGGGGCTTTATTCCCCCTTTTAGTTGTCACAATCTTCATAAAGATGCATCATCCAGGGATGAACTAAAAAGAGTTTCAGTAGGATCATAGCACTCACTATCCTGAATCTTTCCACATCATGCAATGCACAGAACTTAGCAAGTGCAAAGGCTGAATGCGATTTGGCATAAGTATGCCCACAGTTTTACTTCGGAGAAGTACAGGACCACTTGCTTTTGTTAAAAAAAAGGCATTAGGAGATTAAACCCCCCAAGAGCAGATACCCAGTATGATTCTTGTTTTATTTTACTTGAAAGCAAGTTTGTACAACAGTGCCAACAGTAAGTACATTATGTTCATGTGTGTGAGCCCTCTCTACCATCTATTACACTGATCATACATAGCATACATCTGTCTTCAGCTTCACCAGTTATAGCATCGATATAATTGTGCATTGCATATTACAAAGAACATTGTTTTCTTCTGCTCCATGATACTACAAAGTGGTGGATCCGTTGCTCCAGCTTCTATCCTAGGATTGCTGGACTCCAGCAGATTGTTTGGCTTCAAGGGACTTCTCATAATCTTCAATGGACTTGAACAGTTCGGAGAAGTTGCCCTTGCCGAAGCCGCCGCAGCCACCCTTCTGGTACTCTTGCCCAATCTCGTTCTTCTCCATGCACCCGATTCTTTGAATCATCTCCAGGAAAAACGTTGGCCTGGACACAATAGCTGATGCAGTTAGTTTTGGAATCGAAGACAGTAGATAAAGATAGCAAAGATGCCGTCAGAAGTCACTAGCGCACTAAAGTTCAAATCATTGAATTATGCTAGTAGTAGCATGCAAATTTCTACTTGAACCTAAACTTGTGCAAATAACCTATACCATGCCGACAATTGAGAACTGGGAATCTGGGATGCACTGGCTTTCCACTATAGACTATACACATGGGGCTTTATTCCCCTTTTAGTTGTCACAATATTCATAAAGATGCATCATCGATGGATGCACTAAAAAGAGTTTCAGTAGGATCATAGCACTCACTATTCTGATCCTGAATCTTTCCGCATCATCATGTACTAATGTACAGAACTTAGAAAGTGCAAAGGTCTGAAAATTAAGATAGTGTTTATACCTGTCCCCCACCGGCTTGGTGAAGATTTGGAGCAACACCCCTTGGTCATCCCTGTCGACGAGCACCCCCAGCTCCTGGCATTCCTTGATCTGCGCTTCCGAGAGCACATCACCCGCGATGCGCCGCACGCCTTCGTAGTATTTGGCCTGCGGTGGCGCCATGAACTCAAAGCCGCCCATGGGCGTGCGCGCGCGCATCTCCCTGAGCGTCCTGAGCACGTCGTTGCTGGCGAGCGCGATGTGCTGCACGCCGGGCCCGCCGTGGTAGTCGAGGTAGGTCTGTATCTGGCTGCGGCGCTTGGTGCCGTGCACGGGCTCGTTGAGCGGCAGCAGCACGGCCTCGGAGTTGTTGGCGAGCACCACCGAGTTGAGCCCGCTCTCGGCCGTGCCGACGTCCTCGGCGGTGAACTCGGCGAACTCGTGGAACCCCAGGAAGCCCTTCATGTAGGCGGCGACGGGGCCCATCTCCGGGACGTTGCCGACGACGTGGTCGAACCGCGTGAGCCCGTAGTCCGCGGCGCCGGGGCTGGAGCAGCCCTCGAAGCCCGGCAGGAAGGGGAGGTGTGTGTCGTCAGGGTAGCTGACGAAGCGGAGCGCGACGTCGCCGTAGAGCTCGACCTCGGCGAGCCCGAAGCCGTGGCCGAGGTCCGCGGGCGCGAAGGCCGGGCGCGCGCCGCCGGCCACGCTGACGCGGAAGGCCTCGGCGGCATCCGCGACGCGGAGCGCCACGGACCGCACCGCGAGGCCGTGCGCGGCGGCGAACGCCCGCGCGGCGTCGGCAGAGAAGGAGGGGATGGACGCGGTGGCTGCGGCCGCGGTGGACTCCTCCGGCGGCGGGGAGTAGGGCGCGGTGAAGAGGAAGGCGAGGGCACCCGAGCGAAGCAGGAGGGAGGCGTGCGCGGAGTTTCCCGTGGAGAGGTCGGAGCGGGCGGCGAGCGGCGCGCCGAGCGCGAAGGCGAAGCGGCCGGCGGCGGAGGCGGCGTCCGCGCACCAGAACTCGACGTGGTGGAAGGCGAGCACTGGGAAGCGGTCGCTGCGCGGGTTGAAGCGGACCACTCGGGGAAAGCGTCGCGCGGCATGATCCGGCGTCACGGCCGCCGCCGCTGCCGCGGCGCCGCCGGTGGCTGTGGTGGGCGGCATGGTCTGTTTGCGTTGGCTCCTTGGCCGCGTGTGCTTGGGCTTGGAGTGGGTAGCGGCTCGGAGGTTGTGGGAGAAGTGGGAGTAATTAAAGGGAGGAGATGGCGCCACGTGGGCGCGGGTATAGTGGTGGCGGGTGGGATTTGTCCTGTTGGGTGTTTGTTGTGGTGTGGCTGTGGTGATGTGATGTGGGGACTTGAGCCTGTGAAGGGGATGAGTTGCTGACTCGTCTAGCGTGCCAAGTACAAACAGCCTTTGTTCACAGCTACTCGTCTAGCGTGCCAAGTAATACTGTGTAATTACGTATTTTGAGAAAAAAATTAACCATTAATTTTGTTAATAAATTAAAATTATAAGGTATATGCTACATACATTATATCATTAGAAAGTTCTTTTAAATATGAATTCAATGGTATAATTTTTATGTCATATATTTTATATTTTCTTAACCAAAATTTATGGTTAAAGGTTTTTTCGAAGTACGCAATTATTCAGTCTCCGGTATAGAAGAGTACTAGAGATCAAAATTTTCAACGGATTTTTTTCTTCTCCATCCAAAACAGAAGTAGATGGCTCAGAAGTATACGATGGCCAAATTATGGCTTGCAAGATGGACAACTGCCCTGTCAGTCCATGTAGGCTTGGATGGTTCACGATAAGAAAAGTGTATGCTTGGTTAGAGCAGGATCTTGCAGAGGAGGGAAAGATGAACCTACTCTTCTCATTGATTTAAAATATAAAAGAGCGGGAGATTGAAATAGAAGCACAGGAGGTGAGAAAATAAGGTCATTTAATGCCTGTTTGTTTGAGCTTTTAGCTGCTTTCCACAAAAATATGTCAGGCAAACAAAACAAAGGGGTTAGCTGCGCGGTAGGATCGTTGTGATGCGGATGAGAATTACGTCCCTAAGGTGCAAAGGCAATCAATAACCTTGCATGGTGATAGTGCTCCGGGTGCACAACACACAAGAAGCATGAACTCGACATGCGACGATATTGCTAACTCATTGTTCAATGCTAGAGCAAATTAGAATTATTTGGTACCTAGTATAGTGGTATTGATATGTGTTTTGGATTATTCTAAATATTTTATGGAGTATGTTATTTTGGATAACGTCATATGTGATGGGTATGTATTTTAAATTATGTTGATCCATGTGTTCCACACGTAAATCAATTAAAAATACATGTTTTCATCACTCAAGGCGTTTGAGACAATCCATAGGGCACAGCCAGCCAGAGAGCCAAACAGTATAACTCAGAATGGCAGCTTTCCCTGCACAGCAGCTTTCCCTGCACATCACCACAGCCAGCCCAAAAAAAAGGCCCTTAGAGCTATCGTTATATTAGACACTACAATTGAACATGGTGGTCTCATTGATTTTTAGATCCGCATCATGGGGCAGTGGTAGGGTGTCCCCCAATTGCTCGTGCCCTTATTGTGGGTTTTCATGTGTGACATCTGAACGGATCATTTATTTTCATGCGTCATTGGAATTCAAAAGACATTTCTTCAGGTTTCTGATTAAGGGCTCCTTTGATTCATAGGATAGGAAAATTATAGGAATAGGAAAGTCATAGGATTGGAATGGCATGCTTACTTGAATCCTATAGGAATATAAAGTGTCTTTGATTATAGCAAAGAAATTTTCCATGAGGTATGACCTAATGTTTTTTTCCTATAGGATTTACACTACTAGGGCCTCCTTGGATTCATAGGGTAGGGAAATCGTAGGAATAGGAATTTTAAAGGATTGGGGTGGCCTGCACATCTAAATCCTCCATGCATATAGGAATTTTTCCATGAGGTCAGAGCTCGTGCTTTTTTTTCCTATGAAACTACACTACAGATTTCCTATAAGATCAATTCCTACAGATACAATCCTATGAATCAAACGGACCGGAAAGGAAAAATGCCACAGGGTTCCAATCCTACAGAAAACCTATGAATCAAAGGAGGCCTAGATTCCTATAGGATTATTTCCTATGGGATATATTCCTATGAATCAAACATGTGTGTAGGAAATTTTCCTATAGAAACCAAATCCTACACAATTCTTATGCAAATCCTATGAATCAAAGGAGGCCTAACATCTTAGATGAGGCTTCAGGTTTTTTTGTATAGTACCTAGAAGGCTAGAGTTGACCCAGCCTAGAAAGCTAGAGTTGACCCCGTTCTGTTAAAAGAAGGGATGTTTTATGGTACATCAAAACAAGATGCACCGTCCAACCGGCTTGGTCCTACGGTCCAGATTTGATATATTACCTCACATTTTCTTTGGTATATTTCGGGGCATTTTTTGGTAAAACACTGTTTAAATCATGCATCTAGCTTTCAGGTCAAAGTGTAAGGTCATAATTTCACTTATAAGTAAAATTACGATTTTATTCAAAATTAGCAGATTAACTACTGACCCAAAATGGCCCAATTAATTCATACAGTAAGATCGATCCATATACTACACAGATAGACATGACAAAAGCCGTGGCTGATCATTTCATGTATCCGACTAAGCAACACGTGATATCTTATCAACTGCATTTGTTTACCTGAAAAACTGCATTTTATATTTATTTTGAAGAGCAGCATTAGTCTGAATGTAAAATTTCATAAGCTACATGTGCAGTGTGTGCCATACGTACGAAGGAGATCTGAGCGTGCAGCACTGCTTCTCTCCTGAGGAGCAGTAGCGTTTTCGTCTTCTCCTTCGCAGTTCGATCCCAGTCATCAGTCGGATCCATAAGCCAGCAGAGACGGATGGTCCAGACTCCAGAGGATATGCATGCACCCGAACCTTCTGATTGCAGATTTCTTGTTTGACTCGTCTCGTTTTTTTTTCCCTCTCTGGAACCTTGATTTGTCTTCTTCTTTTTTCATGTTCACCTACAGCCTCGCGATGTCTCCTGCTAAACTGATGCAATGCGATGCACCGTTTGTGGACGCAACTTGGCATGGCCATCCAGCTGCAAGGGCTAGCATGTCTGTGGTTGCTTTCGGTGCTTTGCGTTTCCAAGGTTTTCGTGGCGTGCATATGAGAAATTTTGGGGAAATAATTTTGTCTACCTCTGTTCAGAAAATAAGACGTTTTGGTAGACTAGTCTTTCAAAACATCTTACGGTCAAGAACGGAGCTAAGTGCGTAGCAGGCTGATATACATGCGACATGCCGCCGAGTCCCGTGTGATGCCAATTGCTGTGGATCAGAATCACACATCTCGAGGAGAAAGAGGCGGACCTGTTTGGGTTTGGTGGAAATGTCACGTCCAAAGCACATAAGTGCACAACTTTGATTTGTTAGAAAACTAGTTTCTCCGTTTCATATAACTTGCCGCTAATATGTGTCCGATATATTTATTTTAACGATAAGTTTTATAAAATAGAGGGAGTAGGAGCATTCCATGAGTGGCGCCGCTGGGTTTGGAGGAAGCAAATGTGCTTTTAGAGTTTAGGTCGCTAGGGGTGGAGAGTATCTAGTATTTTGCCCCATATGGACCCGGAGAAAATGCAGTAATAGTCGAAGTAGATAAACATAGACATTTACTATTATTCTGTTATGGGGTAGATAAAAGCTACGCGTCTTCCTCCCATGTCTCACTCCCCCACTTCGCAGTCCCCACCCTAAACTTGCCGTAGTTCATGGCATCGTCGACGAAGCTTCGGTATCTTGCCCCCATCCGACAGGCAACGAAGTGCCTTGTTGCCACCAGTGTACCAGTGCCAAGCGCGGCGGTCATGAGCTTCCCCAAGTTGGCGTTGTCGGTGGGAGCGGCGGAGGCGGCGAGGAGGGTTTCTCCAAGGTCTAGAAGCTCACCGACTCTGTCTAAGGTAAGGGCTATGCAGGTGAAGTGGGGTAAGCTGGGGAAGCGTGGTCCTCGGCAATGCACCGCCGGCACGGCGGAAAAGACCAAGAAGAACTCGACACTGGCGAGGAAGAAGTCCATATCGAGATATGGCTGGCTTATGCATCACCGACGAACCACAACAACACAGATCTAGTCTTGTGACTCCGATTCACCAACACACATGACCCGTATCAAGAGCTGCTGGACTACTCCTTTGAAGAATGCCTTGCGGCGGCGCTGCTGGTCAGGTTCAACCGAACGCCTCCCCCCCAGGGCGAGTCGCCCTCCCCCAAGCGCGAGCGCAGCCGCCCAAGGAAGGGAAAGCCACGGCGTGCACGAAGAATGCAGTAATGCAGCAGGAGTTTTGCGGGAAGGGAAATCATTTTAGTTCCGGTTGATTTAGCAATGAACTTTAGCCCTTCGCAGCATTTTGGTTTGCCAACTTCCATGAAGGCTGCTCTAGTTTCTTCAGTTAAGTACAATTAGTGTTAGACTAACTCTGAAGAATGGCTTTTGTATAGACAAGGCTAAAGTGGGGTCTAAACTTGTAGAAAGTTTATCCCACTTTTGTGTAACCAACTAGCATCTGTAAGTCCACGACTAAAGCAACCAAATATTATGAACTTTCATATTTAGTGTTTCTTCTACAATTTCAAAGGTGAAATCAATTCAGTGAAAATTAACTTAACAAGAAACTATATGTTCACGCGGTTCTGCCACGAGGTCCACAGAATGGTCCCCGCCATCATCTCCATTAGAGACAGCTAACGGATCTCCTCTGATATTGTGCGCTTCCAGAGGTGCCGGAAGGCTGGATGAATCCGCCCTGAGGCAATCGCCGATCTCGATCTACAGGAATCCTTCCTCCTCCGTGGGGGAGCAATTCACGATGGCTTGGTGGCGGGGACTGATGGTGCAGTGTTGATGATGTAAATGACCGACCAGTTGGGAACCCCAAGAGAAGGTGTGATGAGCACAGCAGCAAGTTTTCCCTCAGTTATGAAACCAAGGTAATCAATCTAGTAGGATAAAGCCAAACTTAAGAAGGTGATGCTTGCTAGTTTCACGACACTCTGGACAATGGCGCTAGACAACTTGCTGGTGCATAGTTGACGTAGGAGCTTCTTCACCTAGCAGCAACGTGAAACCTGCACACAATACAAACAAGTACTTTGCTCCCAACTTACGATGAGGTTGTCAATCTCACCGGTTTGCTGTAAACAAAGGAATGATAGTAATGCAAGTAAAATAAACAGTGCGAGTAAAGTAAAACGGTGTAGCAATGTAAAGAAAATTGGACCGGGGTCCACAGTTCACTAGTGGTGTCTCTCCATAAGATAAATGAAGCATGTTGGGTAAACAAATTACAGTTGGGCAATTGATAGAGTAAAGATAACGTACATACATCACGAGGATCACTATGAGGCTTACTCTGGGCATTACGACAAAATACATAGACCGTAATCCAACTGCATCTATGACTAAAAATCCACTTGCGGGGAATCGTCTGAGGACCCCTTGAGTATTAAGTTGTGAACAACAGATAATTGCATTAAGCAAAGTGCGTAATGTAAACAAAGAAAATATCCTTGGACACAAGAATGTTGTTTTCTCCCTAGTGGCAACAACACATCTACAACCTTAGAGGTATATGTCACTCCCCTAGATTAAATAGAGGCATGAACCCAACTATCGAGCATAAATACTCCCTCTTGGAGTTACTAGCATCTACTCGGCCAAGATAGCTACTAGCAACGGAAAGCATGCAAGATCATAAACAACATAGAGATAACATAAGATATAATTCAGCACATCAACTTGACATAGTACCAATACTCATCGGATCCCAACAAACACAACATGTATGATTACATAAAGATGATCTTGATCATGTAGTGCAGCTCACAAGATCTAAACATGAAGCACATGGTGGAGAAGACAACCATCTAGCTACTGCTATGGACCCGTAGTCCAAGGTAGACTACTCACACATCACTCCGGAGGCGACCATGGTGGTGGAGAAGGCCTCCGGCAGGGATTCCCCTCTTCGGCAGGGTGCCGGGAAGAGCTCCTGGATCCTCCCGATCTCGTTTCAACGATGGCGGCGGCTTGCAGTATGTTTCTGGGAAAAGCAATCCGTTCCTTAGGTTTTTCCCGTCGAGGGGACTTTATAGGCGAAGGGGCGTCGTCAGGAGGTGGGCCAGGCGGCCTCACCATGGGTGGGCACGGCCAGGGGCTGGGCCGCGCCCCCTGTGGTGTGGCTAGCCTCTGGCCCCCCTCTGTCTCATCTTCGTTCTTCGCGAAGCTTCGGTAAAAATAGGAGGTTTGGATTTTGTTTCGTCCAATTCCGAGAATATTTCCTGTGTAACTTTTCTGAAACACAAAAACAGCAGAAAATAGGGAACTGACACTATGGCATCTTGTTAATTGGTTAGTTCCGGAAAATGCATAAAAACGCCATGAAGTGTAACAAAATACAAAGCAAATGGTGTAAGA
The DNA here is from genome assembly GCA_007115705.1 of Dactylis glomerata. Taxonomy (NCBI): domain Eukaryota; kingdom Viridiplantae; phylum Streptophyta; class Magnoliopsida; order Poales; family Poaceae; genus Dactylis; species Dactylis glomerata. The sequence continues at coordinate 976,344 of QXEO01000429.1, forward strand.
ACAAGCATGGAGCATCAAAAATTATAGATACGTTTGAGACATATCAAGCATCCCCAAGCTTAACTCCTGCTCGTCCACGAGTAGGTAAGTGATAACAAAAGAATAATTTTTGAGGTGACATGCACCATCACAATCTTGATCATCAAAGTAAGCATTGAGTGCTGGGATCAAAGAACTTAAAACATGGGCATAAAAGATATAATCTTGACAATAAGAACTTAGCAACCATGTTATAACATGAAAAGAAACACAAATGAAAGATCATGAATAATGAAACAATGAAAGTCAAACGTGTGTTCAAATCATATGAAAAAACATAGCTAATGGTTTTCAGCTTGTCCTTCATGGAATAGCAAAACATAAATGCAGAGGACACCTTCAAGTTTAAGAGGGCGACTAGATACAAATAATTTAAGAACAAGTGAAACCAAAATCATGAATCAATCAATGATAAACTTTGGGACTATACACATAAAACTCAGAATGGCAACTATGCTCTCTTAGACGGTGCATAAAGATAGAAGGTGGAGACTCAACATAAAAGTAAAAGAAAGGCCCTTCGCAGAGGGAAGCAGTGATTGCAAGTTTTATAAACCTTAAAAAATTATGGTACTTTCTAGCTTTGAGCTCTCATTGCCCTCATCATAGGCATCTTGAATGGTTAAAGTAAATGCAAGAACATTTATGAGCATATGCTTGACAAATCATAAGTTGAAAACCTCGTCTCCCGTGAAGTACGAATACTCAAACCTCATGCTACTCGACTTAAAGTCCCAAGCAAGCTCTTGTCATTGTAAGTATACACGTATCATCGAGAACCGCCAACGGGGTACCTCCTTGCCCGATGATATGGAACAAGACCACATCAAAATGACAGGACAAACAGACAATGAACACCTCGGCATCTCTTTTATTTACCATTGGTATAGCTTTTTATTTTGAGATGCATCGTCGAATGTCCACTATAGGCATACTATAAATTTCCACCATGAATGATGCATGGCTTAGATTAGCGGCCCAGACGTTTGTCTAACACATATACAAACTCCATGATCCCGCAAGATTCCTAACTTATTTCACATCGCGAGTATCCATAAACAAAAGATCACGATATCAACTCAAATAAGAGAAGTGCAATGTTGAAAGCTTACCCCATAACAGCATGGTTTGGCTAATTTCCAACTTACAACTTGCAAGCATAACATCAACATAAAAGAGCCACAATGTCAAAAAAAATTAAAAGCAAGAAAAGTAAAGTGTGCCATCAGGTTCATGAGAGCTTTACTGACTAATTTTCGCATAACACTAAAAGAGTTTAATTTGAAGGATAGATAAAAGTAAGTCAAATATATTTTGGAATAGCAAATTGCTAATAGGTATGTATGGTGGACACATTGGAATAACTTGGTTTTTGAGAGTTTAATGCACGAGTAGAGCTCATACTCAGTACAAAATGAGGGCTAGCAAAAGACTAGGAGCGACCAACAAAGAGAGCAACAACGGCCATAATCATGTATAGCGACAAAACATCATTAAGAGAAGCATAAAATAGCATCAAAAGTCAAAAACTAAATGATCATAGAGGCTTATGGTGACTTTGTATGAGTCAACATGTTGTAAGCATGCGCCAAGTCAACCCAAATAAAGCATCAAGGAGAAAACCAAATTAATGCTTCCAAATAATAAAAACAACGCATGATTTTTTCAAAGGCTCATTAAGCAATCTCAGTCATTTGAGACAAGTCATGCTACAGAAAAAATAATTAAGCATACTATCAAAATGATATCAAGCATGGCATGAAAAAGTCTAAGCCGCAGTCTAAACAAGCTCCTTTTTGTACCACTTTTTTGCATGAAACTTTTTCTCTTATTCAACACCATTCAAACCTTTTTGAAACAACTCTTTTGATGAATATCAACATAGACCAGAGATCCAAATACACCTTGATGCAAAGATAAAACAAGATCTGAACAAAAATCAAGGCGAAAAATGAAAGCTAAACGCAGTTCTAAAAAAGAGAACACTCGTTGAACGATAAGAGTAAAAATAGAGTGTTCTTGGCAAATGAAAAGCAAGTAAATCTCCTCCAAAAGAAGTTTGTTGGTGAAAGGATTGGTACGGGCGACTAGAGGGGGGGTGAATAGGCGCTAAGTCAATTTTTAATCTTTTTCAAATTTAAGGCTTGACACAAAGTAAATTCACTAGATGTGCAACTAGGTGAATTTCCTATGAGTGGCAAGCATGCAAGTAAACAAGTAACTAGCAAGATACAAGTAAGGGAAAGAAATAACCGAAGAGTGGAGACCGGAGACACAAGGATGTATTCCCGTAGTTCCTTCCTTTTGAGGGGAAGTACGTCTACGTTAGAGAGGTGTGGTGACATGGAGTCTACCAACGCCACAAAGGCTCACCTTGTTCTCCAGTGAGCAAGCCACGGAGGCTAGCTCGTTTCCAGTAAGCGGTGGTATTGGGGGAACCACAAATCCCTTACATGGAGCTTGGGGCATAACTCCACAACTCAATTGGAGGCTCCCAAGAAAGCCACGGAGGCAAGAATCACCACAAAGATGAGTCAATCAACCAATTACAACACCTAGGGTCACAAGATCCCCTAGGTGCAAATCCTCCAAGCAAATGGAGGGGGAAATGAAATTCCTTTGGTGAAGATGTAGATCGGTGCCTCCTCCTTCAATCCTCCAAAGATTAAGAGCTTTGGTTGGCTAGAAGGGGAGATCTATCGAATTTGGTGTTTTTGCAATGGGGGTAGGTGAGAGCTTCAAAGATGAACAATGGTTGGTGAAGTTCTAACCCTACCCCAGCTGGACGAAGGGGTATTTATAGGTGGGTGGAAATCTGGCCGTTGGAGGATGTCCGCGAAGCTGGTTTGGCGATAAGTCTGGCGGCGCCGGCCTCTGGGCCGGACGCTCTGGCGGTAAGTCCGCCGGCACCGGACGCTTCGCCGGATGTCCGGCGGCCCGCCGGGCGGATTCATCGACGAGCCAAAAACGGCTTCAGTATAGCAGTTCAGCGGCTCCACCGGACTGGCCCGGTCCGCCGCCGGATGGTCCGGCCAGGGGTCCGGCCAGACCGAACCAGGACCAATTCCACCATCTTTCTTTTTGAGCATGAAAACCCCGTCACCTGTGAACTTAACCCTGTATGCATACACTTCAAATATTAGTTCACACAAAACATAGTCATGTCATCGTTAATCAAAAAAGTAGAAATGGACAAATGTCCTTTCAATCTCCCCCTTTTTGATTTATGATGACAAACTATGATAGAGTCACATAGGAATGACAAAGCATGATATCTAAGGAATAGTGAGAGTGCTCCCCCATAACATATGCACATGGTTGAGTTTGCTTTTGGAATGCAAGGTGCAAAATTTAAATTATGAGGAGCTCCCCCACCACCTTTAGGAACCAAGCAAGATAAGGACAAGATAATATCATGGATAGCTAAGAATATACGCAAGCATAGACATATCCAAACATAAAGATAGAGTGCATAGGGCATAATTAAGGTACACACTTGTCCACACACGAAATAAGGTTCCAAGGAGTTTGAGAGATAAAATGGCAAATAAAAGCGCAAATGGACACAAGCCACTTAAGAACCAGGGAAAATGAAGCTAGGCTTGTGTCATGCAACGTTATTCCTAGAGACTCTACACTCTTCTCCCCCTTTGGCATTGAAACACCAAAAAGAGACAAGAGAGTAGAAGATGCTAGCGCTCAAAAATCTTCACTCGGAACAGGAGAGCCTTCGCGTTCTTCTTCTCCATGGGCATCTTCATCTCCATCAGCACCTTCTGGCTCAGAGGGTGGCTCAAAGTCTTCAACACCAGCAAACATGTCATCATCAAGAGGTGGCATGACAAAGTTGACATACGGGACCAGATCCAACTTGGTTCCAACAGGAGGAACAACACTTCCTCTAGCAGCCAAGAAGTCATTCTGCCTCTTCCGAGTCTCCTGACTCATCTCCATGCTCCTGTGAGCCACATCATAGGAGCTGCAACACATATCCCACAGATTCTTGAAGAAGGCAGCAAGGCCCTTCTTGCGAGAGGACCTATGGTGGCGACGGTGGTGGCGACGGTGGTGGCGATGACGGCGATGGCTAGATCCAGAGCCAGAGGCATGGTGAGGATCAGGAGCATCCATAGTGTGACCTCTAGTCTTGGCATGGAGCAAACTGGGAGCCTCTTCAAAGGAGCCCTGGAAACCCACAGTGAATGTTTCCATGTCAAGAATCTGTCCACGCACCTGAGCAGTCTGAGCCCTGGGTTGTCTGTTGATCAAACGCTGCACAAACTGGTAATAGTTGGGAGTCATGCGCTTCAGAGTGGATCTCTTGATTTCCTGAAAGATGAAGTCACATCCATCAATCTTCCGAAGCTTCTCGGGCTAGCAATAGTACAGCAGATTCCTGTGATAGCCCCTGACACTAGCATCATCTCCAGCTTTACTCACAAGATTCTGACGAAAGAGCTTGGCAAGAGCGTTGTAGTAGTAGTACATCCCTAAAATGGCAGGAGCAGGTTGGGATGGCTCATCTGGATAGCAAATGCGAGCGATCTTCTCCGTGGTAAAGGGCGCCTCAGAGTGAATGTTGAAACCACGAGCCCTACCACCACCATAGTCCAAAGCCTCACAGAAATCAGCAAAGTTGGCGGTGAGAACATCTTGACCAGTCATCCAAGAAAAGGACTCCTCGGGATCATTATGGAAGTGAACAATGCAACTGAACTGACGGACCACCAAAGGCTGAATAGGCTCCGAGAGGGTGACAAGGTCAAAAATATCCATCTTGAGAAGAGCCTCATTAATGAAGCGAAAGTCCTTGGAGACATACTGCTGAAAGTGCTCAACATTGAGGGATTTAGGCACCACATAGAACCCACTCTTCATGTGTGATGTCTACGCACGCGTCTGCTCTTGTAGACAGTGTTGGGCCTCCAAGTGCAGAGGTTTGTAGAACAGCAGCAAGTTTCCCTTAAGTGGATCACCCAAGGTTTATCGAACTCAGGGAGGAAGAGGTCAAAGCTATCCCTCTCAAGCAACCCTACAATTACGATACAGAAAGTCTCTTGTGTCCCCAACACACCCAATACACTTGTCAGATGTATAGGTGCACTAGTTCGGCGAAGAGATAGTGAAATACAAGTGGTATAGATGATTATAAATAGTAAATACAATCTAGAATAAAAATGGCAGCAAGCAAACAAGTAACAAAACAGCAAGTAAACGGTGTGCAAAGCTTGGAAACAAGGCCTAGGGATCATACTTTCACTAGTGGACACACTCCCAACAAATATAACATAATTGAACAAACAAATAACTTCTCTTCACTATGCTACTCTGAATTACTCTCCTATTGAATAACACTAATCATTGCGTAGTGGCTACAGAAGCACTCCTTAAAGTTCATCAAGTACTTGACAAACATCGCTCATAGAGATATCCAAATCAAATCACAACTCAAGATAAATATTATTGCAATTTAGACCAAGTACTAACACGGTGCACACACTGTCAACATTACACCATGAAAGGAGGAATAGATCACTTCAATACTATCATAGTGATAATTATTCTCATAATCCATAAGAGATCAAAATCGTAGCCTAGACCAAGTACCACCATGATGCACACACTATCACTGTTACACCATGGCAGGAGGAATAGATTACTTTAATAACACCACTAGAGTACACATAATGATGAAAAGTAGCATCTACTTATTCAACATGATATAAAGCTCACGATCACATAGAGATCACATCATGGAAGAGAGAGGTGAACCACATAGCTACCGGTAGAGCCCTCAGCCCCGGGGGTGAACTACTCCCTCCTCATCATAGGAGACAGCAAGGTTGATGGAGATGGCGGTGAGGTCGATGGAGACGGCGGAGACGGTGATGGAGACCGATAGAGATGGCTCCGGGGGCACTTCCCCATCCCGGCAGGGTGCCAGAACAGAGACTTCTGTCCCCCGAAATTTATCGGCGGCGGCGGCGGAACTGCGGAACTGTTCTAGAAATTTCGCCGCTCCTCTAGGGTTTGCCATCCCGAGGCTTTATATAGGCGAAGGGGCGTCGTCAGGGGGCTGCCAGGGGCTCCTCACACATAGGGGGCGCAGCCAGGGGCTGGGCTGCGCCACCCTGGTGTGAGGCTGGCCCCTGGCCCCCCTCCGGCTCTCTTTCGATCCTTATCCTTCGTCCGGGAAAAATAGGAGTTTTGGAACTTGTTTCGTCCAATTCTGAGAATATTTCCTGTGTAGCATTTCTGAAACACAAAAATAGCAGAAAACAGGGAACTGGCACTGTGGCTTCTTGTCAATAGGTTAGTTCCAGAAATTGCATAAAAATGCCACAAAGTGTAACAAAAAACAAGGCAAATGGTGTAAAAACAAGCGTGGAGCATAAAAAATTATAGATACGTTTGAGACATATCAGCATCCCCAAGCTTAACTCCTGCTCGTCCTCGAGTAGGTAAGTGATAACAAAACAATAATTTTTGAGGTGACATGCACCATCACAATTTGATCAACGAGGTAAAGCATTGAGTGCTGAGATCAAAGAACTTAAAACATGGGCATAAAAGATATAATTTTGATAGAAGAAACTTAGCAACCATGTTATAACATGAAAATGAACACAAACAAAAGATCATGAAAATGAAACAATGAAAGTCAAACGTGTGTTCAAATCATAAGGAAAAACATTTAAATGGTTTTCAGCTTATCCTTCATGGAGAGCAAAACATAAATGCATAGGACACCTTCAAGTTTAAGAGGACGACTAGATACAAATAATTTGAGAACAAGTGAAACCATGATCATGAATCAATTAATGAAAACTTTGGAACAATGCACATTATACTCAGAATGACAACTATGCTCTCTTAGATAGTGCATAAAGGTAGAAGGTGGTGACTCAACATAAAAGTAAAAGAAAGGCCCTTCACAGAGGGAAGCAGTGATTAAACATGTGCTAGAGCTTTTTATTTGTAAAACAGAGAGATAAAAATTTGGTTTTGAGAGGTGGTTGTCTTTGTCAACAACTGGCAATGGGGTTCTTACTATCTTCCATATAAAAATGAAGCAAGTTTTTGAGAGAGAGATTGGCACTTTTGTGCTCTTTTTATAAACTTGGCACTCCTCCCCACCTTTTTTTCCTTTCTCAAACCATGGCTAACTGATTCCATCGGGTGCCCACCAACATTCACATTCCATGGAGGAGTGCCTTTTTTCTTTTCTTTTTTCCTTTTTTTTGGAATAAGCAATATGGAAGATAGCAAATCCAACCACTACGTCCCCATGAGCTGAAAACAGTGTCACAAAATGAGAAGTATTTTGAAGGTTTTTTCAAAGGTAGCACATAAAAATTACTTTGGAATGGCTTACAAATACCATGCATAGGAATTTATAGTGGACACAATGGCAAACTTGGTTTCTAGGAGTTGGATGCACGAGTAGAGCTCATACTCAGTACAAGGCGAGGGCTAGCAAAAGACTGGGAGCGACCAACTAAGAGAGCAATAACGGCCATAATCATGCAAAGCGACAAAGCAACATTAAAAGAAGCATAAGATGGCATCAAAAGTCAAAAACTAAATGATCATAGAGGCTATAGGTGACTTATTTTTGTAGTCAACATGGTGTAAGCATGTGCCAAGTCAACCCAAATAAAGCATCAAAGGAGAAAACCAAATAAATACTTCCATATAATAAAAACAACGCATGATTTTTTTTCAAAGGCTCATTAAGCAATCTCAGACATTTGAGACAAGTCATGCTACAACAAAACCACTAAGCATACTATCAAAAAGACATCAAGCACGACATGCAAAAGCCTAGGCCGCAGTCTACACAAGCTCCTTTTTGTACCACTTTTTTGCATAAAGCTTCTTCTCTTTTCCAACACCATTCAAACCTTTTTGAGGAAACTCTTTTGATGAAAACCAACATGGACCAGAGGTCCAAATATACCCTGATGCAAAGATAAAGCAAGATCTGAACAAAAATCAAGGCGAAAAATGCAAGCTAAACGCAGTAGCAGAAAAAGAGAACACTCATTGAACGATAAGAGTGAAAACTAGAGTGTTCTTGGCAATGAAAAAATGAGTTCACCTCCTCCAAGAAACATGATGTGATCTACCCATTTATTGCAGCAAACAAAACAAAACTAATAATAAAAACTAAAACAACTGACGCTCCAAGAAAAACGCATAGTGCATGAAGCAATAAAAATATAGTGTCTTGAAAGGTGACCTAATTTTTACCGATGAAGAAGGGGTGCCTCGGGGGCATCCCCAAGCTTTGACGCTTGTACTTCTTGGATATTTCTTGGGGTGATGCATGGGCATCCCCAAGCTTGAGCTTTTGTCCATTCTTCAACTCATCTCATCATTCTCCAATCCCTACACTTGAAAACTTCCTTCATACAAAACTAAACACAAATCTATTAGCAACATAAGTGTAAGCATAATATATAATCAACCTCTTTTTGCTTCAGGTTGCTGGTGCCAAGTTGACGTGGGAGCAGACGGTCCTTGTGCGTGGTGAATAACCAGCCCGTTGGGAACCCCAAGAGGAAGGTATGATGAGTATAGCAGCTAGTTTTCCCTCAGTTAAGAAACCAAGGTTTATCGATCAAGAGAGGAGAGACAAACGACTGAAGGTGATGCGGAACCTGCACACACACAACCAAGTACTTTGTTCCCAACTTGCGATGAGGTTGTCAATCTCACCGGTTTGCTTGAAACAAAGATTATGAGCGTATCGAGTGGAAAACAATATAGTATGCGAGTAAAGTAAATAGTGCGAGTAAAGTAAACAGGTGATAGCAATATGATGTAAATAGGACCGGGGTCCACAGTTCACTAGTGGTGTCTCTCCATAGATAAAATAACACATGCTGGGTAAACAAATTATAGTTGGGCAATTGATAGAATAAAGATAAACGTGATATGTCAAGAAGATCACTATGAGATTTACCCTGGGCATTACAACAAAATACATAGACCGCCATCCAACTGCATCTATGACTAATAATCCACTCCCGGGGATATCAATCCGAACACCCCAATAGTATTAAGTTGCGAACAACGGATAATTGCATTAAGCAAAGTGTGTAATGTAAACAAAGCATATGCCCTTGAGCATATGAATATTGTTTTCTCCCTAGTAGCAACAGCACATCTACAACCTTAGAGGTTTCTGTCACTCCCCCAGATTAAATAGAGGCATGAACCCACTATCGAGCATAAATACCCCCTCTTGGAGTCACTAGCAACTACTCGGCCAAGATAGCTACTAACAACGGAGAGCATGCAAGATCATAAACAACATAGAGATAACAAAAGATAATATTCAGTACAACAACTTAATCATAAACACCAATATTCATCGGATCCCAACAAACCAAATATGTAGAATTACATAACGGTGATCTCAATCATGTAGGGCAGCTCATGAGATCTAAACATGAAGCACATGGTGGAGAAGACAACCATCTAGCTATTGCTATGGACCCATAGTCCAAGGTAGACTACTCACTCATCGCTCCGGAGGCAAGCATGGCGATGAAGAAGACCTCCGGTGGTGATTCCTCTCTCCGGCAGGGTGCCGGGAAAAGCTTCTGGACCCTCCCGATCTTCGGGTCGACGGTGGTGGCGGATCGCGATGTGTTCTGGAAATCTGATCGGGTACTTAGGTTTTTTCTGTCGAGGGGTCTTTATAGGCGAAGGGGCATCGTCAGAGGAGGAGCCAGGCGCCCTCACGCGGGGCCCGCGTGGCCAGGGGCCTGGCCGCGCCACCCCTGCGTGTGGGGCCCTGGTGGCCCCCCTCCTACTCTCCTTTGGATCTCTGGAAGCTTCCGGGTAAATAAGACTTCAGGAACTTGTTTCATCCAATTCCGAGAATATTTCCTGTGTATCACTTCTGAAACACAAAAACAGCAGAAAACAGGAAACTGGCACTGTGGCAACTTGTTAATAGGTTAGTTCCGGAAAATGCATAAAAGTGCCACTAAGTATAACGAAACAATAGGCAAATGGTGTAAAAACAAGCATGGAGCATCAAAAATTATAGATACGTTGGAGACGTATCAAGCATCCCCAAGCTTAACTCCTGCTCGTCCTCGAGTAGGTAAGTGATAACAAAAGAATAATTTTTGAGGTGACATGCACCTACACAATCTTGATCATATATGTAAGCATTGGTGAGCTGGGATCATAAGAACTTAAAACATGGGCATGAAGATATAATCATGACAATAAGAACTTAGCAACCATGTTGTAAACATGCAAATGAACGCAAACAAAAGATCATGAAAATGAAACAATGAAAGTCAAACGTGTGTTCAAATCATAAGGAAAAACATACAAATGGTTTTCAGCTTGTCCTTCAAAGAGAGCAAAACATAAATGCATAGGACACCTTCAAGTTTAAGAGGGCGACTAGATACAAATAATTTAAGAACAAGTGAAACCAACAATATGAATCAATCAATGAACTTTGGGACAATGCATATCACACTAAGAATGACAACTATGCTCTCTTAATGGTGCATAAAGAAAGAAGGTGGTGACTCAACATAAAAGTAGAAGAAAGGCCCTTCGCAGAGGGAAGCAGTGATTGCAAGTTTTATAACCTTCAAAAATTATGGTACTTACCAGCTTTGAGCTCTCATTGCCCCCATCATAAGCATCTTGAATGGTTAAAGTTAATGCGAGAACAATTATGATGCATATGCTTGACAAATCATAAGTTGAAAACCTCGTGCCCCGTGAATATGAGTACCCAAACCTCATGCTACTTTACTTAGAGTCCCAAGCAAGGCTCTTGTCATTGTAAGTATATGCATATCATTGAGAACCGCCAATGGGGTACCTCCGTGCCCGATGACATGGAACAAGCCCACACCAAAATGACAGGACAAGCAGACAATGAACACCTCGACATCTCTTTTATTTGCCTTTTGTTTAGCTTTTTATTGTGAGATGCGTTGTCGAATGTTCACCATGGGTATGCTGCAAATTTCCACCATGAATTATGCATGGCTTAGATTGGCGGCCCGGCGTTTCCCTAACACATATACAAACTCCATGATCCCCACAAGATTCCCAATTCATTTCACACCGCGGGCATCCATAAACAAAAGATCATGATATCAACTCAAATAAGAAGTGCAATGTTGAAAGCTTGCCCATGACTGCATGGCTGGGCTAGTCTCCAACTTACAACTTGCAAGCATAACAACTCAACATAAGAGACCACAATGTCAAATTTTTAAGAATAGGAAAAAGTAAAGTGTGCCTTCCGGTTCGTGAGAGGTTTACTGACCGAATTTCGCATAACACTGGTAAGAGTTAAATTTGAAGAGAAAATAAAAGCAAGTCAAATTTACTTGGAATAGCAAATTGCTAGTAGGTATGTATGGTGGACACTTTGGAAAACTTTGGCTTTTAGGAGTTGGATGCACGAGTAGAGCTCATACTCAGTACAAGGCGAGCGCTAGCAAAAGACTGGGAGCGACCAACTAAGAGAGCAATAATGGCCATAATCATGCAGAGCGACAAAGCGACATTAAAAGAAGCATAAGATGGCATCAAAAGTCTAAAACTAAATGATCATGAAGGCTATTGGCGACTTTGTAAGAGTCTAACATGTGTGAGCATGCGCCAAGTCAACCCAAATAAAGCATCAAGGAGAAAACCAAAATAATGCTTCCATACAATAAAAACAACGCATGATTTTTTCAAAGGCTCATTAAGCAATCTCAGGTATTTGAGACAAGTCATGCTACAGCAAAACCACTAAGCATACTATCAAAAATACATCAAGCATGGCATGAAAAAGCCTAAGCCGCAGTCTAAACAAGCTCCTTCTTGTACCACTATTTTGCACAAAGGTTTTTCTCTTTTCCAACACCATTTGAAATTTTTAAAGACACCTCTTTTGATGAAAACCAATAAAGATCAGAGGCAAAAATACACCTTGATGAAAGATCTGACAAGGTCTGAACACAAATCAAGGCGAAAACGAAAACCAAAAGCAGTAGCAGAAAAAGAAGAACACTCAATTTTTAAAAGGAGTGAAAACTAGAGCGTTCTTGGCAAATGAAAAGCAAGGCAACTTCTCCAAAAGAAAAATTTTTGGGGTCCAACCATTTATTGCAGCAAACAAACATACTAAACTAACTAAGAAAACTAAAACAACTGACGCTCCAAGAAAAACACATAGTGCATGAAGCAATAAAAATATAGTATTTTGAAAGGTGACCTGATTTTTGCCGATGAAGAAGGGGTGCCTCGGGGGCATCCCCAAGCTTTGACGCTTGTACTTCTTGGATATTTCTTGGGGTGATGCATGGGCATCCCCAAGCTTGAGCTTTTGTCCATTCTTCAACTCATCTCATCATTCTCCAATCCCTACACTTGAAAACTTCCTTCATACAAAACTAAACACAATTCTATTAGCAACATTAGTGCAAGCATAACATATAATCAACCTATTTTTGCTTCAGGTTTCAACTCAAAACCACCACATATATAGTAGATACTACTGTAGCAACCTCCCCAAAAGTTCCGTGATCAAAAGAACTCAAAAGAAAGTGATAAAGTGGCAAACACAAATATTGGCAGAAATCTGTCAAAACTGAACAGCTGACAAAGGTCGAATTTTTTAGGGATTTTCTGTTGCTCAAATCAAAAAGTATTCAACTAAAAAAAGTTTGGATATAACCTGGGGCATATGCACAAGAAATCGCAGGTCCAAAAGATAAACAGAGAATTAATACGAATTTTTACGGTGCAGCAGCGAAAACAATTTCAGGACAGCAACATCCCCAAATCTTTACCTCACTCAAATTAGAGGCTTCTCTTGGCACAAAAACGAAATAAACAAGATAAGGAGCGGTCATTACAGTAGTAATGACTTCCAAGACTCAAATAAAAGAAAAATTACTGAAAAGAAAATATTGGGTTATCTCCCAAGAGTGCTTTTCTTTAACGCCTTTGAGCTAGGCGCAGAAAATTGCGAATCAAGTAATAATGAAAGGGGAATCAGAATCCACTATAGGAATAAAGAAATGAATACTATCCAATTGAAGTTTTGCATATCCCTTGTAGTCACGCTTTGGTACACTATTTTCATCAAAAAGATTTTCAAGACAAATCCAACTAGTATTAGCTACCAAGGCATTATGAATTCCTACAAGCTTACAAAGTATTGGCAATTTAGATTTTTCATTGGGTGTACCAACAATTTCAACAGGCGAGCCAAGCTTATTAAACTTCTTAAAAACTTTCCTAGCCTCAATTGCAACATCTCTAAATTCTATGCGCAAAGTTTCCAAGATAAAAGCTTTCTTTTCGGGATCCTCAATTTCATGAAGCTTAAGTAACATGTATTGCATAAAAGGATTAAGACTAGCAAACCTAGCTTCTAACATGTGAACTAAATGAGCAGAAGCAACTTCATAACTAGGAGCTAGCTCAACCAAAGACTTTTCCTCCACTTCCTTATGCATACTAATGTGATTAAAGAACTCCTCAATGTTACTTTTGCCAATAATCGAACCACCACCTACTGAGAGGTCCTCCAGAACGTACTTAGGAAACAGCATGATAAACTAAAGTAAAGAAATAACAACTACCAAGGATTCTATTTTTTTGGGTTTTTTATAAAAAACAATGCAGGTAAAATAAATAAAGTATAGCAAAACAATAAAACAAAGTAAAGGATGTGTGTGCGAAAAACTCCCCTCGCAGAAGTCTTCTCTTCCTCCCCGGCAACGGCGCCAGAAAAGAAGCTGCTGGTGCCAAGTTGACATGGGAGCAGACGGTCCTTGTGCGTGGTGAATAACCAGCCTGTTGGGAACCCCAAGAGGAAGGTATGATGAGTATAGCAGCTAGTTTTCCCTCAGTTAAGAAACCAAGGTTTATCGATCAAGAGAGGAGAGACAAACGACTGAAGGTGATGCGAAACCTGCACACACACAACCAAGTACTTTGTTCCCAACTTGCGATGAGGTTGTCAATCTCACCGGTTTGCTTGAAACAAAGATTATGAGTGTATCGAGTGGAAAACAATATAGTATGCAAGTAAAGTAAACAGTGCGAGTAAAGTAAACAAGTGATAGCAATATGATGTAAATAGGACCGGGGTCCACAGTTCACTAGTGGTGTCTCTCCTAGATAAAATAACACATGCTGGGTAAACAAATTACAGTTGGGCAATTGATAGAATAAAGATAAACGTGATATGTCAAGAAGATCACTATGAGATTTACTCTGGGCATTACAACAAAATATATAGACCGCCATCCAACTGCATCTATGACTAATAATCCACTCCCGGGGATATCAATCCGAACACCCCAGTAGTATTAAGTTGCGAACAATGGATAATTGCATTAAGCAAAGTGTGTAATGTAAATAAAGCATATGCCCTTGAGCATATGAATGTTGTTTTCTCGCTAGTAGCAACAGCACATCTACAACCTTAGAGGTTTCTGTCACTCCCCCAGATTAAATAGAGGCATGAACCCACTATCGAGCATAAATACCCCCTCTTGGAGTCACTAGCAACTACTCGGCCAAGATAGCTACTAACAACGGAGAGCATGCAAGATCATAAACAACATAGAGATAACAAAAGATAATATTCAGTACAGCAACTTAATCATAAACACCAATATTCATCGGATCCCAACAAACCAAACATGTAGAATTACATAACGGTGATCTCAATCATATAGGGCAGCTCATGAGATCTAAACATGAAGCACATGGTGGAGAAGACAACCATCTAGCTACTGCTATGGACCCATAGTCCAAGGTAGACTACTCACTCATCGCTCCGGAGGCAAGCATGGCGATGAAGAAGACCTCCGGTGGCGATTCCCCTCTCCGGCAGGGTGCCGGGAAGAGCTTCTGGACCCTCCCGATCTTCGGGTCGACAGTGGCGGCGGATCGCGATGTGTTCTGGAAATCTGATCGGGTACTTAGGTTTTTTCCGTCGGGGGGTCTTTATAGGCGAAGGGGCATCGTCAGAGGAGAAGCCAGGCACCCTCATGCGGGGCCCGCACGGCCAGGGGCCTGGCCGCGCCACCCCTGCATGTGGGGCCCTGGTGGCCCCCCTCCTACTCTCCTTCGGATCTCTGGAAGCTTCCGGGTAAAATAAGACTTCATGAACTTGTTTCGTCCAATTCCGAGAATATTTCCTGTGTATCACTTCTGAAACACAAAAATAGTAGAAAACAGGAAACTGGCACTGTGGCAACTCGTTAATAGGTTAGTTCCGGAAAATACATAAAAATGCCACTAAGTGTAACGAAACAATAGGCAAATGGTGTAAAAACAAGCATAGAGCATCAAAAATTATAGATACGTTGGAGACGTATCATAGGTTTCAACCCAAAAACACCACAAATAAAGTATATACTACTGTAGCAACTTCCCCAAAAGTTCCGTGATAAAAAAAACTAAAAAAGAAAGCGATAAAGCGGCAAAAACGAATAGTGGCAGAAATCTGTCAAAACAGAACAGCTGACAAAGGTCGAATTTTTTAGGGGTTTTCTGTTGCTCAAATCAAAAAAAGTTCAACTAACGAAAGTTTGGATATAACCTGGGGCATATGCACAAGAAATCTCAGGTCCAAAAGATATACAGAGAATTTATACGAATTTTTACGGTGCAGCACCGAAAACAGTTTCAGGACAGCAACATCCCCAAATCTTTATCTCACTCGAATTAAAGGCTTATCTTGGCACAACAATAAAATAAAAAAGATAAGGAGAGGTCATTACAGTAGTAATGACTTCCAAGACTCAAATAAAAGAAAAATTACTGAAAATAAACAATGGGTTATCTCCCAAGAGTGCTTTTCTTTAACGCCTTTGAGCTAGGCGCAGTAATTTGCAGAGATGCTCATGTGGGCGCCATATAGGAGCTTGAGGCAAAGGCGCCATATAGGAACTTAAAGCAATAGGGAGCATCAAAAAGCAAATAAAAAAGAAATTTAAATCTAAACCACTTCATATAAAAAATAGTCTTGTAAAGAGATAAGTCATGAAAGCGCAAAGCAAAAAGCATAGGAAGGCAAAACAAGTACAACTTCAAGAATTGCAACATAAAGAGGGGAAACTCAATATTGTTGAGATCCATCAAACCATGTTTCCCTCTCTCATAATAACTTTTAGTAGCATTATGAATAGAACTAACAATATAACTATCACATAAAGCATCCCTATCATGAGCCACATGCATAAAAGAATTAATACTCCCCACATGAACAATTGTAGTAGGAGCAGATTCAACAGAATAATTATTCTTATCACCATAATCATCAAAAACAGGAGGCATATTGTAATCATAACTATTTTTCTCCTCAATAGTAGGTGAACTAAAAACATTATACTCGTCATCATAACCATCATAAACTAGAGGTTTAGTATCATCACAAGCTAGAGAACAGCTATTTCGCAAAGCATATTCATCAAATATATCATCATAAGAAGGAACATGGATATCACTAATGGTATAACAATTATTAACCTTAGAATTGGTACTAAAAAGATTTTCAATATCAAAAGTAGAGTGCTTTTCCCAATCATGATCAGTAACATAGGTAACAGGCATAGGAACATCATCCCAATCAGAATTATCATAATCAATAGCAGGATCATAACGCTTAGGGGAAGATACCGTGTCCTCTCGCCTTTTACTCCTCTTCTTCTTCTTCTTCATACTCTTCTTACTCTCTCCTTTAGGAGGGAGAGACTTGAAGGGCATCTTCTCCACATATTCTTTAGGAGGGAAAGGCATCTTCTCCAAATAATCTGGTTTGCTGACAGGAACAATATAAGAAACTTTGGAGGATTCCTCCTCTCTATTAATAAGATCAAAACATCTGTTAGTCCTGTCATAGCTTGGCAAAACATCATGTTTTATAAGATCTTGCAAGTAAGTATTTGTGAGGCAATCTTTAGCACAATAGATATGACAACCACGAAGGATGGTATTAATATCAACATCTCTCATATCAACCAAAGAAATCTTTCTAGATATCTCTTCACAATTCAAAAACAAAGTAAGCTCATCATACTGATTGAATGTAATTTTATCATCACAATACAAATCTGTGGTACTCACTCGATTAATTGGGCATTGAAAATTAAAGTGACCCTTTTTACCGCAAAATTCACAAAGAAAAGGATAAAGTTCACAAACCTTTTCACCAAGCTCATCTAGATCCTTGAGCCATATACTAGTTTCTTCATTTACGTGGGTGATGCAATAATCTTCCTTGTTGTAACTCTGTTCACAAGGTCTATATATTCCACAAAAATTAACATGCTTATAAGAAATAGGACTTTTAGAAGTTTGAGCATGTTTATTGCAATCATCAATAACAATATCACTTTCTATGCAAGTGTCCTTAAAAGGTTCATGATACACATCCCCATTTCCTTTAGGAACATTAATATGGGAAGCAAAGGCTTTAAAGCAATCAACCATAATTTGAGGATCAAGACCATATTTAGCACTAAGCTCTTGAAAAGTAGCAATTTCAGCGAAAGACTTAATGCAATCAAACTCGTAATTCATACCTGATCCTTTACCTTTGTCGCTATCCCAACCTTCAATATTGTTTTGAATTGTTTCAAGCAAATCCCACTTGGTGTCAGCATCCGTGCTTGTGAAAGACCCATCAAAGCATGCATCTAGATAGTCCTTGTAATATCCTGAAGGGATTTCTATTTTCATGCCCCTAGGTCGTTAGTTGTACTCAGTTTTCCCCCGCCGCTTAGTTTTTACTCAGTTTTGCCCAAGCCCTTGTCTGAAACCCTCACAAGGAGCTCGGACGGGAGGATTTCCGTTTAGTTGACCGTTGGTTGGTGCTGGCAAGTGGGGCCGCTGTTGGTGCCCTGCTGTGGACACGCCTCCACTTATCCAGATCATCATGGGACCCACAACTTGTCCACATTAGCGCGCCGGACCCACAGCTTACCCAGGTGCCTGTTGCAAAATGGGAGCCCGAGCCAGCCCCGCGCCCGTGCCATTGCTTCCCCTTTCTTTACCAGTGGCCCATTGTTCTTCTTCTCCGCCAGTGGCAGCCCTTCTCTGGCAGGCGGGTGATGTCTAGTTTCTCTTTGACCTCCCGTTCTTCATGGCCACAGTATGGACCCGTGCCTTTGACAAGATGCCCTGACTGCCCAAGCCAGGAGCCTCTCAAGCGGTCGATCTGTAAGACAAACAACAACGGCAACCGTGGACGTGAGTTCCTTGCATGCGAGAGCTTGCCATATAGAGAGGGGGATAAGGTTAGATCTCGGTCCAATTGCTCAGTTTTCTCTCGATTTTCTTGTTATTCCCTCAAATTTGGGATTTAAGGTTCACGTTGTTGTTTTCAGATCCTGAAGAAATGCAAGTATTTCGAGTGGATCGATGTGTACATTCAGAGGCTTCAATTGCAGGAATCAATTGGCGCTATTGGGGAGCGTAATTTGGGGGGGGGACTTGCTGTAGAGAATGCGGCGGAGAGAGGAGCCGTTCCGATTGTGCCTAATGCTCCCAATGCAGAACTGGTGGAAGTGAAGGGAGAACTGAAGAAAATGAACAAGCAGTTAAGGCAGCTGATCGAGTTGAAGAAGCAAGCTAATCTGATGGCTGGTTGTTTTATTTGTTATATAATTGCGATCGGATTCTTATCATTGCTCATCAGGCGCTAGAAGTTGTTACAAGGGATCCCTTGTTGCAAATCCATTATTCAGTTACATGTATTTTTAGTTGTTTTCAAAGTTAGTGTGTGCATTCACTGAAATTACCAAAAAAAATTAGTGTTAGCGAATATAGGAATGCTAAAGATAGTTGATAATTGTTAGAGGGGTGACAAATAATGCATTCACCAAAATCCTACAAATATGCCAAACATGTATGTCTCATGTTTCTACCAAAATTATACCACTTTTGGGACGTTTCAAATAACCGAAACTATATCCCAAACCATATTCCCTAAAAGAAAAGGAATGCTAAAGAAAGTTGATAATTGTTAGAGGGGTGATAAATAATCCATTCACCGAAATCCCCCAAATATGCCAAATATGTATGTCTCATGTTTCTACCAAAATTATACCACTTTTGGGACTCAAATAACCAAAACTATATCCCAAACTATATTCCCTAAAAGAAAAGGAATGCTAAAGAAAGTTGATAATTGTTAGAGGGGTGATAAATAATCCATTCACCGAAATCCCCCAAATATGCCAAATATGTATGTCTCATGTTTCTACCAAAATTATATCACTTTTGGGCCATTTCAAATTACCAAAACTATATTCCCTAAAAGAAATGGAATGCTAAAGATAGTTGATGATTGTTAGAGGGGTGATAAATAATCCATTCACCGAAATCCCTCAAATATGTATGCCTCATGTTTATACCAAAATTATACCACTTTTGGGCCGTTTCAAATTACCAAAACTATATTCCATCGACAGAGAGAGGGGTGGCCACGAAGAGAGAGAGAGAGAGAGAGAGAGAGAGAGAGAGGGGTGGCCATGAAGAGACGGAGAGGGGTATACTATCCGTTAGATCAGTGGATCAACGGTTGGTGGAGTCGATCCATGTGACAACGGCTCAACCAATCAGGATAAGTTTGGGCTTCTGTGAGCATTTGTGACAGTACTTGAGGGCAAAACTGAGTAGTACTAAGAAACCAAGGGCACGTAAATAGTAAATAGACTAAGGGATTCAAACAAAAGAATTACAAAATGAAAAATGCGTGTTTTGTACAATATAATTCATATTGGGCTACATCAAATTATTTGCAATTCAAATATACATGAGTGTGACAATTATAGCCTCATTTAGACAAACTATGTTTTGGGGAAGATGTTTTGCAAAGGGGTTTGAGTGGAAAACCATGCATCTCCATAGCTACTAGTGATTCTGAGAAGTGGCAATTTGTGGTACAATTTGATTTATCTATGTTTGTTAAGGTGGAAGGTTGCGTAGGAAGACTCCATGAGTAGGTGCCACTATGTTTTTATTTTTTTGGATTTTTTTTCACATGAAATGACTCAATTAGCTATGTTAATCTTATTTGTTGACTCTCTGTTGACCAGCTACTTGAGGGTAGAACTGAGTATATTGCACTTGCCAGTCGAAGTACTCGAGGGGAAAACTGAGTACATATAAAATTTCTGTATAAGGCCCGAGGTTAGAACTGAGTACCCCAAACATCGAAGGGTTAGCCTCGTGTCGCGGTGCACGCTGCAGCCGCGCATAGCGGACGCATGTTGCGGTACACCAAACGCCACCTTCGTCTTTATAGAGCCCCTCTTTCTCTCTCTCGACGCTCGCCCACTCTCTCATTCTCACTGCAACCGCCTCTCCTGTCCCGTCATCTTCTCCACTTCACGTAGAAAAAACCCCGAAGAAAAAACCCCGGCGATGGAGAAGAATGAGATGACCATTGCCGACGATGGAGAAGAATGATATGACCATCGGCCGCCGGCACATCGGCCGTCGGCGCATCGGCCGTCGGCGCATCGGCCGCCGGCGCATAGGCCACCAGCGCATCGTCCACCGGCGCATTGGCCGCCGCCCCCGTCCAGGCCCCCGTCGATTGGGACCTATACGAAGACCCGTACGAACCAGTGCCGTACGTCACGCTAGCGAACCCCTATGACAGCAGCATCGTCGACGACTACCCGGAGGTAACCCTTTGTTCCCTTGTTCTTATCCCATTTCAATCCTTTTGTGTTAGATCTAGCATTATTAGGGTTCGTCTGTTCCTAGTTCAATCCTTTTATGATAGATCTAGCGTTATTAGGGTTAGTCTATTCCTAGTTCAATCCTTTTATGATAGATCTAGCATTACTATGATAGATCTAGCATTATTAGTATTTGTGATTTGCTTTTGTTTAAGATTCGGTTAACTTGTGTGAGTAATCAATCCCATCCGGTTAATTTGTGCCGATGATGATGAATATTTGGGCACAAATTGATTCAGGGTTTGGTCTATGAACAATTGGTGTGTACAAATTTGTTGTGCATGATCTTTGGTTCACTGACCCAAATCCTGGATATAAGTGTGTCCAATGTAACTGAGGCTTCTTTTTTTCGTGCCCATATTATCATGCATGATCTTTTGTTCACTCTCTGTTCCATCATCGCTGCAATTGACTCCGTGTTTTTCGATCTTTGGTGCTACGTGACAGGTGCAGAGCAGCGACGTCGATAGCGACGATGAGTCCTTCCACACCAAGACTCGTCACGTCCTCAGGAGGCTGCAGTCCGGCCATTACGATCGCCACTTTGCTCGAGGCATTTACAGGTGCCCCTTCTGCAACAGGAGGCTCCGCGCCACCGACTTCAACTGCCTGGTCAACCATGCCGAATCCATTGGCAGAGCCCCTGGTGGCGCTAGAGTTGGAATGACCGTGAACGTGCATGCAGTCATGGCCAAACACAAAGCACTTGGGATTCACCTGCGCAGCCTCCAAGCTTAATCCCATGTAAAATGTAGCTTATGTTGGATCTAGGGATCGGTAGTACTGTTGGATCTGTCCTGAATATATATATATGCTATGTTGGTTGCTGTATGCAGCTTATCCTATATTTTCTCGATTTATTATGCTGCTGTGAATTTATCCTCTACTAGCTTCTAGATTTGCTACTAGATTTGTTAACATATTGGGCAAAAAACAAGGGTCAAAAGGCAACAATCATTAAAGAAAGATAGAAATAGAAGCTTCTCTAGATTTGATACTAATTTGGTGAAAAGAGAGAGAACTATTACAGAGAGAGAGAGGGGAAAAAGGCGCTCTGAAAAATGCCAATTTGGAACGAGAGAGACAGAACCGAGCTCTCACGTACAACCAAACGCGGTCTCGTCCTGTCCCACGCTGTCCCATTCTACCAGCCCCACGCGACGTGGCCCCACACGTCAGCACACAACGGTCAACTAAATGGCAACCCTCCCGTCCGAGCGTCTGCGAGGGGTTTCAAACTAGAGCGAGGGGAAAACTGAGGAAAAGTTAAGCGGCTGGGGAAAACTGAGTACAACTAATGACCCAGGGGCACGAAAATAGAAATCCCTATCCTGAAAGCCTTGCATAAAAATTATTAATAACAATATTACAGGAAGATCATGAATAGGACATTTGAGCATTAGTGACTTCAATCTTCCCCACGCTTGGGCAATGCTTTCTCCATCATGAGGCCAAAAATTATATATCTGATTACGATCTTTATGAATCTCACTTGGAGGATAGAATTTAGAATAAAAGAGAGGTACAATTTCCTCCCAGCCAATAGATGGACCATCCTTAAGCAGCCGATACCATTCCTCAGCTCTGCCTTTCAGTGATAAAGAAAGTAGCTTCTTCTTAACTTGGTTCATCGAAATACCTGCACACTGGAACAACTCGCATAATTCATGTATAAAGAGCAAATGATCACCAGGATGGATAGTTCCATCTCCTAAATAGCAGTTATTCATAACACGTTCAACAATCTTCGTAGGTATTTTAAAAGAATGAGGAGCACAAGCATCATTAGAAACATCACATATGGGAGATAAAATATTATCAGAGCAAACTTTCTCCACTAAAGCTGGGGAACTAAAAATATCATGCTTAACAAAACCAGCTTCCCCAAGCTTAGCCTTTTCCATAGCATTAGCAATAACGGGATTCAAAGCATTCGTACTAATAACATTGCTATGCGAAATAAGCTCCAAAGGTTTTTCAATTTTCTCTACAAATCTAAACTCAGAAAAAGACTAAAGAACTCTTTATTTTCCATTAAGCCTAACTAGTGAAAATAAAAAAAATAAACAAAAAGATATAATTGCAGAATCTAAAGGAAATAACTCCGAGCACTCACACAGGAGGATGCGAGTACCTTTTACCTTACCTCCCCGGCAACGGCGCCAGAAAAGAGCTTGATGTCTACGCACGTGTCTGTTCTTGTAGACAGTGTTGGGCCTCCAAGTGCAGAGGTTTGTAGAACAGCAGCAAGTTTCCCTTAAGTGGATCACCCAAGGTTTATCAAACTCAGGGAGGAAGAGGTCAAAGCTATCCCTCTCAAGCAACCCTGCAATTACGATACAGAAAGTCTCTTGTGTCCCCAACACACCCTATACACTTGTCAGATGTATAGGTGCACTAGTTTGGCGAAGAGATAGTGAAATACAAGTGGTATAGATGATTATAAGTAGTAAATACAATCTAGAATAAAAATGGTAGCAAGCAAACAAGTAACAAAACAGCAAGTAAACGGTGTGCAAAGCTTGGAAACAAGGCCTAGGGATCATACTTTCACTAGTGGACACACTCCCAACAAATATAACATAATTGAACAAATAAATAACTTCTCTTTACTATGCTACTCTGAATTACTCTCCTATTGAATAACACTAATCATTGCGTAGTGGCTACAGAAGCACCCCTTAAAGTTCATCAAGTACTTGACAAACATCGCTCATAGAGATATCCAAATCAAATCACAACTCAAGATAAATATTATTGCAACTTAGACCAAGTACTAACACGGTGCACACACTGTCAACATTACACCAAGAAAGGAGGAATAGATCACTTCAATACTATCATAGTGATAATTATTCTCATAATCCATAAGAGATCACAATCGTAGCCTAGACCAAGTACCACCATGATGCACACACTGTCACCGTTACACCATGGCAGGAGGAATAGATTACTTTAATAACACCACTAGAGTACACATAATGATGAAAAGTAGCATCTACTTATTCAACATGATACAAAGCTCACGATCACATAGAGATCACACCATGGGAGAGAGAGGTGAACCACATAGCTACCGGTAGAGCCCTCAGCCCCGGGGGTGAACTACTCCCTCCTCATCATAGGAGACAGCAAGGTTGATGGAGATGGTGGTGAGGTCGATGGAGAGGGCGGAGACGGCGATGGAAACTGATGGAGATGGCTCCGGGGGCACTTCCCCGTCCCGGCAGGGTGCTGGAACAGAGACTTCTGTCCCCCGAAATTCGTCGTTGGCGGCGGCGGAACTGTTCTAGAAATTTTGCCGCTCCTCTAGGGTTTTCCATCCCGAGGCTTTATATAGGCGAAGGGGCATCGTCAGGGGGCTGCCAGGGGCTCCTCACACATAGGGGGTGCGGCCAGGTGATACGTCTCCAACGTATCTATAATTTTTGATGCTCCATGCTTATTTTTAAACCATTTGCCTACTGTTTCGTTACACTTCGTGGCACCTTTATGCATTTTCCGGAACTAACCTATTAACAAGTCGCCACAGTGCCAATTCCCTGTTTTTTTGTTGTTTTTGTGTTTCAGAAGTGATACACAGGAAATATTATTGGAATTGGACGAAACAAGTTCCTGAAGTCTTATTTTTCCCGGAAGCTTCCAGAGATCCGAAGAGGAGACGGAGTGGGTCCACGAGGTGGCCATACACCAGGGCGGCGCGGCCCAGGCCCTGGCCGCGCCCCCTATGTGTGAGACCGCCTCAGTCCACTTCTGACGATGCCCCTTCGCCTATAAAGACCCCCCGACAGAAAAAAACCTAAATACCCAATCAATTTTCCAGAACACATCGCGATCCGCCGCCGCCGTCGACCCGAAGATCGGGAGGGTCCAGAAGCTCTTCCCGGCATCCTGTCGGAGAGGGGAATCGCCACCAGAGGTCTTCTTCATCGCCATGCTTGCCTCCAGAGCGATGAGTGAGTAGTCTACCTTGGACTATGGGTCCATAGCAGTACCTAGATGGTTGTCTCCTCCACCATGTGCTTCATGTTTAGATCTCATGAGCTGCCCTACATGATTGAGATCACCGTTATGTAATTCTACATGTTTGGTTTGTTGGGATCCGATGAATATTGGTGTTATGATTGAGTTGCTATACTGAAATATATCTTATGTTATCTCTATGTTGTTTATGATCTTGCATGCTCTCTGTTGTTAGTAGCTATCTTGGCCGAGTAGTTGCTAGTGACTCCAAGAGGGGGTATTTATGCTCGATAGTGGGTTCATGCCTCTATTTAATCTGGGGGAGTGATAGAAACCTCTAAGGTTGTAGATGTGTTGTTGCTACTAGGGAGAAAACAACATTCATATGCTCGAGGGCATATGCTTTGTTTACATTACACACTTTGCTTAATGCAATTATCTGTTGTTCGCAACTTAATACTTGTGGAGTTCTCGGATTGATTCGCCACAAGTGGATTATTAGTCATAGATGTAGTTGGATGGCGGTCTATGTATTTTGTTGTAATGCCTAGAGTAAATCGCATAGTGATCTTCTTGACATATCACATTTATCTTTATTCTATCAATTGCCCAACTGTAATTTGTTTACCCAGCATGTGCTATTTATCTTATGGAGAGACACCACTAGTGAACTGTGGACCCCGGTCCTATTTCCATCATATTGCTATCACCTGTTTACTTTACTCGCACTGTTTACTTTACTCGCATACTGTAACATCCCAAGTTTTTATCAAATTTTTAGAATAACAAAAAATTATTTTATTTGTGTTGATTGAAAAATCACAGGGATTTAAAAAACTTTTCGAGTTTAATTAAATACTTTTCCCTAAATAAAGTTTTCTTAAACCTTCAAACCAAACTATTTTACTTCCAATGTTTCCACTTTATAAAAGAGCTTCTTATAAATATCCCATATTCAAATGTCTGTTTGAAAAACTATTTTCAAATTTTCTATCAATCCTTGAAGGACTCTTTTGAGAAAATATAATTTCAAAATACCATTTTTGTATTTATTCAAACCCATGCAAGCTATCTTGCAAAGGGATATTTACAAAATGTTTTATATAAAAGAAGGTATGCATTGCCAACAAGGTGTTTGAAAATGAATTGCAAAATATCATAAAGTATTTTGTTTTCCTTGGTTTCAAAGAATTATTTTTGGAAACCCTAAACTACATTTTGCATTATGCAAGTGAAACTCTATTACTAAGATTCATAAAGTTTTATGGAAAATCATATGTTATTTTGAAAATTTGTTCCTGACTATTTTACATAGATACTCTGAAGTTTTAGAAAAGGTTAGAAATTGGTTTGACTTTGTTTGAAATTAATTTGCAAAAGATATAAAAGAAAAAGAGAAAAAAAATGAAAAAAAAAATCAGAACAAAAAAAAGAGAAAGCCAGTCACTGGGCCGACCCGGGACGAATCAGCCCAGCAAAGCAGCCCAGAGCACCCCGCAGCCCCTATCTCTCCTTCTTTCTCTGACTGACGGGGCCCACCCATCAGTTCTTTCTTCCCCAACCTCCTCCTCCTCTCTTTTCTCTGGAAACCACCCCCGATTCCTCTCTTCCCCCTTGCCCTCCAGAGCCCGACGGTTTCCCTATCGCGCCCTCTTCTTCGCCCCACACCCCCTCTCTTCTCTCCTCTCTTTCCCGTTCGAGAACCACCGCCAGATTGCTCAAATTTTGTCGCCGGAATCTGCAGACGTCGACGCCGATCGTCGTCAAATTCGTCGCGTCAAAGCACCGCCGAGCCTCCTCTCTGGTCCTATTTTTCTCCCCTCTCCCTGGCGCATCGACTGAAGCCCTCTACTCTCTCTGTCCCGCAGGGAATCGACGCCGAGAACCTCACCGACGCCGTGCAACCTCCAGCCGCCTCCCCTGTTCTCTGCAGCACGCAGACGACGACGCCGACCCCGCCATAGACTTTGCCGTGATTTCCTGCACCCCGTCCGAGCCTTCCCCTCGCCGGAAACCACCGGAGCAGTTGCCATCGACGACCTCCTGGAAGCCCTCGCCGGAGAAACTTCTCGCCGGTGAGACCAACTACCCCATGCCCCTCTGACCGTTGGATTCTAATCCTAGCGCTCTGATTAGATTGTTTCACCGAAACGGTATCGGCCAGTAGGGTGTTGCCACGTCGCAGCCTAGTCAGCCCCCTCCGGTCAAACCCTAGGTCAATTTGATTCAAATTCAAATACAAATATTTGTCTCTGTCCTGAACTTGTAAATTCAATATAAAATAATCCACTTGGCCAAATTTTGCAAATTTTATATCCCTGGAATCCTTGCAATGTGTAGAACACAATTTTGCAATAATATCACATGGGTACTGTACAAAATTTTGAACAAAATTTTAAATGGTTTCATTTGCATATTAACACCAAATAATTCATATCTTTTGCTCTGGTTATTCAAAAATAACAAATTTGTAGTCTATGTATTCCTCAAAACTTGTAGAACATTTTAAAATCAAGAAAATCCAAAGTTGATACGTGCACAAACTTGGTACATTCAAATCTATCCAAATCACTACTTTGATCATAATTTGATTTCTAAAAATGATTTTGGGATGAATCCAATTGCAGCAACTTTGTATTACTGTCCCCCATCTAGTAGCATCACTGTACAAATTAATTGAAATCTTTTGTAAATATTCAAATTCAAATATGAGGATTTGAGTATTTTCAGCATAAGATTGATTTTATAATTTCTATCAAGGTGATTCCTTCTATAAGAGTGAATCATATGACCATATCAATCTATCACTATCATAAAGACTTTTAACCATGACCCATTATCATACATAATCTTGCTGGACCTATTTCACAGGACTGACCTCACTTGAGTTGTTGAGTAAATAAAAATTTGCCCCAATTATGGTTATCTTTGATACTAGTGTATGTCACACTCTAACCCATATAACATTTATCCTAAACCATTCTAATACAATATCATCCTTGATCCAAGCCACCATCTTTCTAAATACCCTTCATACTTGTTTAACCCCAAGCCAACTTAACCCTTGGCCTATATTGAATTATTCAATTCACAAATGAGTAATTCAATGTATCACAAACTCCTACCCAAGCCCATGTGTAACTTACACTAGTTGAGTGAGTGTTGTCACACTTTATTCAGTAGTGTTTTAGTTGCATTATTCTATACTCATGTGCATCTATCCACATGAGTCATCTCTAAACTCTATCTTTGCTTATACCAAGCACAAGATTATCATCACTACATTGTATCTTGGAAGATCATTTCTTCCAATCATTGAACTTGCCATCAAAACTCTCCATCCATATATTGTAAGACAAGCTTCAAGCCATATCTCTCTCATCACAGAAATCATAAGAAATTTAAAATGTTAAACCAATCCTTTTCAATTGTTTGTCTTGCTTGGTTTGTTGCTTTTGGTGTGGTGTGTTTACATTGTGTATCTTTATATTATAGATTGGTTTGGAGAGCCATACGTTTTGTTGAGAGAAGAGAAAGAGTTTAAGCTTCAAAAATCAAGTGACACACATGCTTCCACCTATCTTTATTAAATGCATTAGTGTTTTCAATACTATGCATGATATGATTTTTCAAAGTGGTTTATGAAATGCTTAGCTCCTAGTAGTGGTAGCTACCCTTTAAACCCCACTTGTTAGGATTGCAAACTACTATGGAAAATGATGGCATGCTTTGTTTTGAATTGGTATGAAAATTTAACTTCAACCCAATGAAACACCTGGGTGGATTAGTTTGATGATGGAGGCGATGTTGAGTGGCTACCCAGGGCTACACACCTGGCTATCAACCCAGGATTTGTGTAGTTGTCTTCGCCTAGGCGCTCACTTGTGGATTGCCACCCAGGAACAAAGAGACTACCATGTCTTCCTTGCTTAGAGTACTTCCAGTGCAGCCTTATGACAATATGGGCTCTGTCTTGACTGATTAGATGTGAGGGTGCAACTTGTGTGCAAGAAGATGGCTGGTAGTTGAATTGTAGGTTGGGAACGGATCTTGCCAGTTGGTTGCTCTCTCCTTCTAAAAGGTCTCGTCTCATTTTATGTATGGGCGTAAAATGAGTCTTAAGGTGAAAGTGCACAACCCCTGCAGGGTGTCAAACTAATCGATTAGCCGTGTCCTCGGTTATGGACAATTGAGTCTCTAGACATGGAATGTACGGAAGAGTCTCATCACCATTTCTGAATGAAATAAAATTGTTTAGAAACAATTAGGACAGGGACTACTCAGGACTACACACCTGGCTATCAACCCAGGATTTGTGTGGTTGTCTTCGCCTGAGGGTTATCCTGGTTTTGTTGAGTTACTACCCAGGGCCACATACCCTGCAAGTGTGTGGTTGTCTTCGCCTGGGGGTTATCTTGACCAATAAAAGTCTATCAATGTTTAAAAAAGGTTTTGATTTGAAAAATGATAGGACAAAATTTGCTTTATGCAAATCAGCCAAAAGCTCCACCAGCCAAATATCATGTAGATAGCTCTTTCACAACAGCCACCAAATATGTGGCATTTGCCAGTACATCATTGTACTGACCCCCATTTATGGGGCTACATATTCAAATGTGCAGGTTTTCAGATAAAGATCGTTTAGTAGGATCTCGAGACTACATTCCAACATGTCTGCCTGTGGCACGTGATGAAGATGGAGGCTCATTGCCACTTTGTTTTCCGCTGTAAATCTATAAGGTTTGAGACTTATGTAACTGGATCTGCGATGTAACATTTGATACTATTGCAATGATCACTATATTTTGTACTGTGGTGCTATCAGTGATCCAGGGAATAGCACTTAACACAGGTGTTCCACCTTAATTCAAAGGTGGGGCGTTACAAAATGGTATCAGAGCATAGTGTTGCCTGTAGAATCGAGACCCTAAGTTTGGATTGGAAATAGGAAGACCCTAGGATAAAAAAAATATCTCGTCTTGGTTCTGTTTACAAAAAAAAGAGTTTCATTTTGAACTCCTTGTATTCTCTCCAACTTCCTTTTAAAATGTTTCATTTTGCTTTAGATGACCCAACATGATGCACTACGTGGAAGGCCAACAGAGATCTTGAAGAGATGCGGATGTGAAGTTTGCCCAACACCAAAGATACATTGAGGAAGAGGAAATGAGAACCTATGACAAGGAAGATAGTAATAGACTAGACCACCAATATTCTAGTTTATAGAACCAACGATGTTGTGATAATCTAATGATCATACCAAATTGGGGTATGACCATACTAGATTATTAGTGTTTGACCTAGATTGCTTGATGTGATGAATGATTGTTAGATGTTGTTTGTAAGATGAATTGCCTTGATCTGCTGTGCTTTGGGTAGGAATTTTTCTTAGCTCCCTTCTATCTATTCTCAACTTCATCCCAATCCCAAACAAGTGTTTTCTAGACAATTCTCTGTGAAGACAGCAACATTATTGGCTCCATCTAAGATGTTCGGTCTTCAAGGAGGAGAAGCATACAACATGAGATGGCAAACTGAAGGATCTGCAAGCTAAGAGTTAATGCCATACGAGAGTTTACGCAAACCCCTAGCTAAGGAATGATATATTTGTTTTAAAAATTTAGATTTGGAACACAGGTTTTCCTTTCAAGAAAATTTTGTCAAAACAAGTGAGGATGACCAAGAGTTAGAATACGAGGTTTTCAAACCATGTATGAGATAATGATTTGGGTGCAGGATGGATTGATCACCATTCCTACTACTCTTATTATTCTCTCTCATAATGTTGGCTTTGCGAACCTAGAGAGACATACCTACATGAGAGACGACGTTGTAAAACCTTAACCTTAGGAGGATAAGATGTTACACCTTTTATAGTAAGCCAGTGTGGCCAAAATGTAGGAATACGGTGAGATGAACAACAAGCTTACCATTGAAGAAGACTTGCTACGGAAGAAGTCTTACCAACCTTGAGAGCTCCGTTTGAACCAAGAGTTTTTACAAAGGAATGCATCATAAGATGGAAGATTGCCAAGGATGTCAACAAAGAGGATGAAATGAATATATGAGATCATCTTAACTTGGTCCTCTGATTGACCCAAAGAGTGACCCTTCAGTGTCCAACGTAGTTCAACAAACTACATTGTTGGATATGAGCTCTACAAATGGAATTAAGATATACTCTAGCCCCTTGAGAAATACTAAAACCCAGGTTTGAGAATAGACACCCACCTACCGGCAATGAAGACAGAAGTTACTATGGATTCAAAAGATGACCCAGTGCCAAGTCAAATCCCAGGTGTGCTTACTTTGAATCAAAGACCTAGACTACCCACAAAAGTCTCTTTTAAGGGTGGTAGCCACCCAAGTACCCCAAACCCTTCTACCCTTCTAGCCTCTTCAAATCTCGAGGACGAGATTTCTTTCAAGGGTGGTAGTCTGTAACATCCCAAGTTTTTATCAAATTTTTAGAATAACAAAAAATTATTTTATTTGTGTTGATTGAAAAATCACAGGGATTTTAAAAACTTTTCGAGTTTAATTAAATACTTTTCCCTAAATAAAGTTTTCTTAAACCTTCAAACCAAACTATTTTACTTCCAAGGTTTCCACTTTATAAAAGAGCTTCTTATAAATATCCCATATTCAAATGTTTGTTTGAAAAACTATTTTCAAATTTTCTATCAATCCTTGAAGGACTCTTTTGAGAAAATATAATTTCAAAATACCATTTTTGTATTTATTCAAACCCATGCAAGCTATCTTGCAAAGGGATATTTACAAAATGTTTTATATAAAAGAAGGTATGCATTGCCAACAAGGTGTTTGAAAATGAATTGCAAAATATCATAAAGTATTTTGTTTTCCTTGGTTTCAAAGAATTATTTTTGGAAACCCTAAACTACATTTTGCATTATGCAAGTGAAACTCTATTACTAAGATTCATAAAGTTTTATGGAAAATCATATGTTATTTTGAAAATTTGTTCCTGACTATTTTACATAGATACTCTAAAGTTTTAGAAAAGGTTAGAAATTGGTTTGACTTTGTTTGAAATTAATTTGCAAAAGATATAAAAGAAAAAGAGAAACAAAAAATGAAAAAAAATTAGAACAAAAAAAAAAGAGAAAGCCAGTCACTGGGCCGACCCGGGACGAATCAGCCCAGCAAAGCAGCCCAGAGCACCCCGCAGCCCCCTATCTCTCCTTCTTTCTCTGACTGACGGGGCCCACCCGTCAGTTCTTTCTTCCCCAACCTCCTCCTCCTCTCTTTTCTCTGGAAACCACCCCCGATTCCTCTCTTCCCCCTTGCCCTCCAGAGCCCGACGGTTTCCCTATCGCGCCCTCTTCTTCGCCCCACACCCCCTCTCTTCTCTCCTCTCTTTCCCGTTCGAGAACCGCCGCCAGATTGCTCAAATTTTGTCGCCGGAATCTGCAGACGTCGACGCCGATCGTCATCAAATTCGTCGCGTCAAAGCACCGCCGAGCCTCCTCTCCGGTCCTATCTTTCTCCTCTCTCCCTGGCGCATCGACTGAAGCCCTCTACTCTCTCTGTCCCGCAGGGAATCGACGTCGAGAACCTCACCGACGCCGTGCAACCTCCAGCCGCCTTCCCTCTTCTCTGCAGCACGCAGCCGACGACGCCGACCTTGCCATAGACTTTGCCGTGATTTCCCGCACCCCGTCCGAGCCTTCCCCTCGCCGGAAACCACCGGAGCAGTTGCCGTCGATGACCTCCTGGAAGCCCTCGCTGGAGAATCTTATCGCCGGTGAGACCAACTACCCCATGCCCCTCTGACCGTTGGATTCTAATCCTAGCGCTCTGATTAGATTGTTTCACCGAAACGGTATCGGCCAGTAGGGTGTTGCCACATCGCAGCCTAGTCAGCCCCCTCCGGTCAAACCCTAGGTCAATTTGATTCAAATTCAAATACAAATATTTGTCTCTGTCCTGAACTTGTAAATTCAATATAAAATAATCCACTTGGCCAAATTTTGCAAATTTTATATCCCTGGAATCCTTGCAATGTGTAGAACACAATTTTGCAATAATATCACATTGGTACTGTACAAAATTTTGAACAAAATTTTAAATGGTTTCATTTGCATATTAACACCAAATAATTCATATCTTTTGCTCTGGTTATTCAAAAATAACAAATTTGTAGTCTATGTATTCCTCAAAACTTGTAGAACATTTTAGAATCAAGAAAATCCAAAGTTGATACGTGCACAAACTTGGTACATTCAAATCTATCCAAATCACTACTTTGATCATAATTTGATTTCTAAAAATGATTTTGGGATGAATCCAATTGCAGCAACTTTGTATTACTGTCCCCCATCCAGTAGCATCACTGTACAAATTAATTGAAATCTTTTGTAAATATTCAAATTCAAATATGAGGATTTGAGTATTTTCAGCATAAGATTGATTTTATAATTTCTATCAAGGTGATTCCTTCTATAAGAGTGAATCATATGACCATATCAATCTATCACTATCATAAAGACTTTTAACCATGACCCATTATCATACATAATCTTGCTGGACCTATTTCACAGGACTGACCTCACTTGAGTTGTTGAGTAAATAAAAATTTGCCCCAATTATGGTTATCTTTGATACTAGTGTATGTCACACTCTAACCCATATAACATTTATCCTAAACCATTCTAATACAATATCATCCTTGATCCAAGCCACCATCTTTCTAAATACCCTTCATACTTGTTTAACCCCAAGCCAACTTAACCCTTGGCCTATATTGAATTATTCAATTCACAAATGAGTAATTCAATGTATCACAAACTCCTACCCAAGCCCATGTGTAACTTACACTAGTTGAGTGAGTGTTGTCACACTTTATTCAGTAGTGTTTTAGTTGCATTATTCTATACTCATGTGCATCTATCCACATGAGTCATCTCTAAACTCTATCTTTGCTTATATCAAGCACAAGATTATCATCACTACATTGTATCTTGGAAGATCATTTCTTCCAATCATTGAACTTGCCATCAAAACTCTCCATCCATATATTGTAAGCCAAGCTTCAAGCCATATCTCTCTCATCACAGAAATCATAAGAAATTTAAAATGTTAAACCAATCCTTTTCAATTGTTTGTCTTGCTTGGTTTGTTGCTTTTGGTGTGGTGTGTTTACATTGTGTATCTTTATATTATAGATTGGTTTGGAGAGCCATACGTTTTGTTGAGAGAAGAGAAAGAGTTTAAGCTTCAAAAGGCAAGTGACACACATGCTTCTACCTATCTTTATTAAATGCATTAGTGTTTTCAATACTATGCATGATATGATTTTTCAAAGTGGTTTATGAAATGCTTAGCTCCTAGTAGTGGTAGCTACCCTTTAAACCCCACTTGTTAGGATTGCAAACTACTATGGAAAATGATGGCATGCTTTGTTTTGAATTGGTATGAAAATTTAACTTCAACCCAATGAAACACCTGGGTGGATTGGTTTGATGATGGAGGCGATGTTGAGTGGCTACCCAGGGCTACACACCTGGCTATCAACCCAGGATTTGTGTAGTTGTCTTCGCCTGGGCGCTCACTTGTGGATTGCTACCCAGGAACAAAGAGACTACCGTGTCTTCCTTGCTTAGAGTACTTCCAGTGCAGCCTTATGACAATATGGGCTCTGTCTTGACTGATTAGATGTGAGGGTGCAACTTGTGTGCAAGAAGATGGCTGGTAGTTGAATTGTAGGTTGGGAACGGATCTTGCCAGTTGGTTGCTCTCTCCTTCTAAAAGGTCTCGTCTCATTTTATGTATGGGCGTAAAATGAGTCTTAAGGTGAAAGTGCACAACCCCTGCAGGGTGTCAAACTAATCGATTAGCCGTGTCCTCGGTTATGGACAATTGAGTCTCTAGACATGGAATGTACGGAAGAGTCTCATCACCATTTCTGAATGAAATAAAATTGTTTAGAAACAATTAGGACAGGGACTACTCAGGACTACACACCTGGCTATCAACCCAGGATTTGTGTGGTTGTCTTCGCCTGAGGGTTATCCTGGTTTTGTTGAGTTACTACCCAGGGCCACATACCCTGCAAGTGTGTGGTTGTCTTCACCTGGGGGTTATCTTGACCAATAAAAGTCTATCAATGTTTAAAAAAGGTTTTGATTTGAAAAATGATAGGATAAATTTTGCTTTATGCAAATCAGCCAAAAGCTCCACCAGCCAAATATCATGTAAATAGCTCTTTCACAACAGCCACCAAATATGTGTCATTTGCCAGTACATCATTGTACTGACCCCCATTTATGGGGCTGCATATTCAAATGTGCAGGTTTTTAGATAAAGATCGTTTAGTAGGATCTCGAGACTACATTCCAACATGTCTGCCTGTGGCACGTGATGAAGATGGAGGCTCATTGCCACTTTGTTTTCCGCTGTAAATCTATAAGGTTTGAGACTTATGTAACTGGATCTGCGATGTA
The DNA here is from genome assembly GCA_007115705.1 of Dactylis glomerata. Classification (NCBI taxonomy): domain Eukaryota; kingdom Viridiplantae; phylum Streptophyta; class Magnoliopsida; order Poales; family Poaceae; genus Dactylis; species Dactylis glomerata. Next base: position 1,011,568 of record QXEO01000429.1, read on the forward strand.
ACATTTGATACTATTGCAATGATCACTATATTTTGTACTGTGGTGCTATTAGTGATCCAGGGAATAGCACTTAACACAGGTGTTCCACCTTAATTCAAAGGTGGGGCGTTACACATACTTCTACTGTTTTCCACTCGATACGCTCATAACCTTTGTTTCAAGCAAACCAGTGAGATTAACAACCTCATCGCAAGTTGAGAACAAAGTACTTGGTTGTGTGTGTGCAGGTTCCACGTTGCAGCTAGCAAAGCAAAGCTTGGACGAGGCGCCATATATAAATGGACCGAAGCTATCGCTAAGCCAGTCCGCATCACCTTCAGTCGTATTGTCTGCTCTTCTCCTGATGGACATACCTTGGTTTCTTAACTGAGGGAAAACTTGCTGCTATCTTCATCAAACCTTCTCTTGGGGTTTTCCAACTGGCCGGTTATTTACTTCATCAACTCGGTAGCATCAAGCTCTTTCTGGTGCCGTTGCCGGGGAAGAGTGGAAGACCTCTGCAAGGAGAGTTTTTCACACACACATCCTTTACTTTGTTTTAAGTTTTGCTTTACTTTATTTTTACTTGCATCATTATATATCAAAAACCCAAAAAAAATTAGAATCCTTGGTAGTTGTTTTTACTTGTCTACTTTTAGTTTTGCTGAAATGGCTACTCCTGAAAACACCAAGTTGTGTGACTTTACTAGCACGAACAATAGTGATTTTATCTGCACTCCTATTGCACCACCTGCTCCTGCTGCGAATTTTTATGAGATTAAGCCTGCTTTATTGAACCTTGTTATGAAAGAGCAATTTTTTGGTGCTAGTACTGAAGATGCTGCAGCTCATCTCAACAATTTTGTTGAGCTATGTGAGATGCAAAAATATAAGGATGTAGAAAGTAATATTATTAAGCTCAAGTTGTTTCCTTTTTCTTTGAGAGGAAAAGCTAAAGATTGGTTGCTGTCTTTGACTAAGAATAGTATTGATTCATGGGCTAAGTTTAAGGATGCTTTTATTGGTAGATACTATCCTCCTGCTAAGATTATATCTCTTCATAGCAATATTATGAAGTTTACTCAGTTTGATAATGAACATGTTGCTCAAGCTTGGGAAAGAATGAAATCTATGATAAAGAATTGCCCCACTCATGGACTGACTACTTGGATGATTATCCAAACTTTTTATGCAGGACTGAATTTTTCTTCGAGGAACCTACTTGATTCAACTAATAGAGGCACTTTTATGTCCCTTACCTTGGGCGCCGCAACAAAGCTACTCAACAACATGATGGTAAATTATTCCGAATGGCACACCGAGAGAGCTCCACAAGGTAAGAAGGTAAATTCTGTTGAGGAAATCTCTTCCTTGAGTGATAAGATTGATACCATTATGGCTATGCTTGTTAATGATAGAACTCATGTTGATCCTAATAATGTTCCTTTAGCCTCTTTGGTTGCTCAAGAAGAGCATGTTGATGTGAACTTCATTAGAAATAATAATTTTAACAACAATGCTTAAAGGAACAATTTTGCTAGTAACAATTATAGGCCGTATCCTTCTACCAATGGTAATGGTTATGGTAATTCTTATGGTAATTCCTCCAACAACACTAGGGCCGCGCCCTCTGAACTTGAAGTCATGCTCAAAGACTTCATGGTAAAACAATCTGCTTTTAACAAGTCTGTTGAGGAAAAGTTAGGCAGAATTGATATTCTTGCTTCTAAAGTTGATAGCCTTGCTCATGATGTTGAACTTCTGAAATTAAAAGTGTTGCCTAATGATGTGAAAGAGAACAATGTTTTTGCTACTGCTAATGCTATCCAAGTTGGAATTGATGAAAATCTTAGATTGTTAGCAGAATTGCATGCTAGATGGGAAAGAGAGGATGAGATTGCTAGGAATATGAAAGTTTGTACTATTACTACCTCTAATGATGTTGTTCCTAATGCTGGCAATCCTCTTACTTTGATTGGTGTAGAGAAAACTCCCACTCCTTGTGTTAAGAAGCCTAAAACTGCCAAAACTTTTTCTCAAAAGAGTGCTGAAATTTTTTGGAGTGTAGGAGATGATAGCTCTATTTCTTTTAATGATTTTGATGTTGATGGCTGCAATATATCTGAAGTTATTTTGTTCTTACAAAAGCTTGCTTTGACTCCCAATGCTAGTTCTTTAAATATTGCGTTTACTAAGCATATTACCAATGCTCTCATGAAAATTAGGGATGAAAAGTTGCAGCAAAAAGCTTCTGTTCCCAAGAAGTTAGAAGATGGTTGGGAACCCATCATTGATATGCATGTTAATGGTTTTGATTGCCATGCTTTATGTGATCTAGGTGCTAGTATTTCTATCATGCCTAGAAAAATTTATGACATGCTTGATTTACCACCTCTTGAAAAATATTATTATGATGGTCCTATTGCTGATGTTGCTATGAAGAAACCTTTGGGAAGGATTAATGATGTTCTTATTGTGGTTAACAATAACCTTGTTCCCGTTGATTTTCTCATTATGGACGTTGAATGCCATGCTTCATGTCCTATTATTTTGGGAAGACCCTTTCTTCGAACTGTAGGTGCCATCATTGATATGAGGGAAGGCACTATAAAATATCAATTCCCACTAAAGAAAGGTATGGAACACTTCCCTAGGAAAATAAATAAATTACTTTTTGACTCTATTCTTAGAGAAAATTATGAGCTTGATGCTTCATCACTTGATGTTACTTGATTCGCAATTTTTTGCGCCTAGCTCAAATGCGTTAAAGAAAAGCACTCTTGGGAGATAACCCAATGTTTTATTTCCAGTACTTTTTCTTTTATTTGAGTCTTAGAAGTCATTACTACTGTAATGACCGCTCCTTATCCTTTTTATTTTATTGTTGTGCTAAGAGAAGCCTCTAATTCGAGTGAGGTAAAGATTTGGGGATGTTGCTGTCCTGAAACTGTTTTCGGTGCTCCACCGTAAAAATTCGTATAAATTATATGTATATCTTTTGGACCTGCGATTTCTTGTGCACATGCCCCAGGTTATATCCAAACTTTCGTTAGTTGAACACTTTTTGATTTGAGCAACAGAAAATCCCTTTAAAAATCGGCCTTTATCAGCTGTTCTGTTTTGATAGATTTCTGCCACTATTTGTTTTTGCCGCTTTATTGCTTTCTTTTTGAGTTCTTTTGACCATGGAACTTTTGGGGAAGTTGCTAAAGTAGTATATAATTTATATGTGGTGGTTTTGGGTTGAAACCTGAAGCAAAAAGAGGTTGATTATATGTTATGCTTGCACTAATATTGCTAATAGAATTGTGTTTAGTTTTGTATGAATGAAGTTTTCAAGTGTAGGGATTGGAGAATGATGAGATGAGTTGAAGAATGGACAAAAGCTCAAGCTTGGGGATGACCATGCATCACCTTAAGAAATATCCAAGAAGTACAAGCGTCAAAGCTTGGGGATGCCCCCGAGGCACCCCTTCTTCATCGGCAAAAATCAGGTCACCTTTCAAAACACTATATTTTTATTACTTCATGCACTATATGTGTTTTTCTTGGAGCGTCAGTTGTTTTAGTTTTCTTAGTTAGTTTATTTTTTTTGCAATAAATGGTTGGACCCCAACAAATTTCCTTTGTTGGAGATGTACTCGTTTTCATTTGCCAAGAACACTTTGTTTTTCATTCTTATAATTTCACCGAGTGTTCTTCTTTTTCCGCTACTGCTTTTGGTTTTCATTTTCACCTTGATTTGCATTTAGACCTTGTCATATCTTTTCATCAAGGTGTATTTTTTCCTCTGATCTTTATTGGTTTTCATCAAAAGAGGTGTCTTTAAAAATTTCAAATGGTGTTGGAAAAGAGAAAAAGCTTTATGCAAAAAAGTGGTACAAGAAGGAGCTTGTGTAGACTGTGGCTTAGGCTTTTTCATGTCGTGCTTGATGTCTTTTTGATAGTATTCTTAGTGGTTTTGCTGTAGCATGACTTGTCTCAAATAACTGAGAATGATTAATGAGCCTTTGAAAAAATCATGCGTTGTTTTTATTGTATGGAAGCATTATTTTGGTTTTCTCCTTGATGCTTTATTTGGGTTGACTTGGTGCATGCTCACACATGTTAGACTCTTACAAAGTCACCAATAGCCTCTATGATCATTTAGTTTTTGACTTTTGATGCCATCTTATGCTTCTTTTAATGTCACTTTGTCGCTTTGCATGATTATGGCCATTATTGCTCTCTTAGTTGGTCGCTCCCAGTCTTTTGCTAGCCCTCGCCTTGTACTGAGTATGAGCTCTACTCGTGCATCCAACACCTAAAAGCCAAAGTTTTCCAAAGTGTCCACCATACATACCTACTAGCAATTTGCTATTTCAAGTAAATTTGACTTGCTTTTATCTTCTCTTCAAATTAAACTCTTACCAGAGTTATGCGAAAATTGGTCAGTAAAGCTCTCACGAACCGGAAGGCACACTTTACTTTTTCCTATTCTTAAAAATTTGACATTGTGGTCTCTTATGTTGAGTTGTTATGCTTGCAAGTTGTAAGTTGGATTCTAGCCCATCCATGCTGTCATGGGGCAAGCTTTCAACATTGCACTTCTTGTTTGAGTTGATATCGTGATGTTTTGTTTATGGATGACCGCGGTGTGAAATGAATTGGGAATCTTGTGGAGATCATGGAGTTTGTATATGTGTTAGGGAAACGCCTGGGCCACCAATCTAAGCCATGCATAATTCATGGTGGAAATTTGCAGCATACCCATGGTGGACATTCGACGACGCATCTCACAATAAAAAGCTAAACAAATGGCAAATAAAAGAGATGTCGAGGTGTTCATTGTCTGCTTGTCCTGTCATTTTGATGTGGGCTTGTTCCATGTCATCGGGCACGGAGGTACCCCGTTGGCGGTTCTCAATGATACATATATACTTACAATGACAAGAGCCTTGCTTGGGACTCTAAGTAAAGTAGCATGAGGTTTGGGTACTCGTATTCACAGGGCACGAGGTTTTGACTTATGATTTGTCAAGCATATGCATCATAATTGTTCTTGCATTAACTCTAACCATTCAAAATGCTTATGATGGGGGCAATGAGAGCTCAAAGCCAGTAAGTAACATAATTTATGAAGGTCTATAAAACTTGCAATCACTGCTTCCCTTTGCAAAGGGCCTTTCTTTTACTTTTTTGTTGAGTCAGCACCTTCTATCTTTATGCACCATAAGAGAGCATAGTTATCATTCTTAGTATAATGTGCATTGTCCCAAAGTTTTCATTGATTGATTCATATTGTTGGTTTCACTTGTTCTCAAATTATTTGTATCTAGTCGCCCTCTTAAACTTGAAGGTGTCCTATGCATTTATGTTTTGCTCTCCATGAAGGACAAGCTGAAAACCATTTGTTTGTTTTTCCTTATGATTTGAACACATGTTTGACTTTCATTGTTTCATTTTCATGATCTTTTGTTTGTGTTCATTTGCATGTTATAACATGGTTGCTAAGTTCTTATTGTCAAGATTATATCTTCATGCCCATGTTTTAAGTTCTTATGATCCCAGCTCACAAATGCTTACATATATGATCAAGATTGTGTAGGTGCATGTCACCTCAAAAATTATTCTTTTGTTATCACTTACCTACTCGAGGACGAGCAGGAGTTAAGCTTGGGGATGATTGATACGTCTCCGACGTATCTATAATTTTTTGATGCTCCATGCTTGTTTTTACACCATTTGCCTACTGTTTCGTTACACTTCGTGGCACTTTTATGCATTTTTCGGAACTAACCTATTAACAAGTCGCCACAGTGCCAGTTCCCTGTTTTCTGCTGTTTTTGTGTTTCAGAAGTGATACACAGGAAATATTCTCGAAATTGGACGAGACAAGTTCCTGAAGTCTTATTTTTCCCGGAAGCTTCCAGAGACCCAAAGAGGAGACGGAGTGGGGCCACGAGGTGGCCACACAACAGGGTGGCGCAGCCCAGGCCCTGGCCACGCCCCCTACGTGTGAGACCGCATCGGTCCACTTCTGACGATGCCCCTTCGCCTATAAAGACCCCTCGATGGAAAAAACCTAAATACCCAATCAATTTTCCAGAACACATCGCGATCCGCCGCCGCCGTCGACCCGAAGATCGGGAGGGTCCAGAAGCTCTTCCCGGCACCCTACCGGAGAGGGGAATCGCCACCGGAGGTCTTCTTCATTGCCATGCTTGCCACCGGAGCGATGAGTGAGTAGTCTACCTTGGACTATGGGTCCATAGCAGTAGCTAGATGGTTGTCTCCTCCACCATTTGCTTCATGTTTAGATCTCATGAGCTGCCCTACATGATTGAGATCACCGTTATGTAATTCTACATGTTTGGTTTGTTGGGATCCGATGAATATTGGTGTTATGATTGAGTTGCTATACTGAAATATATCTTATGTTATCTCTATGTTGTTTATGATCTTGCATGCTCTCCGTTGTTAGTAGCTATCTTGGCCGAGTAGTTGCTAGTGACTCCAAGAGGGGGTACTTATGCTCGATAGTGGGTTCATGCCTCTATTTAATCTGGGGGAGTGACAGAAACCTCTAAGGTTGTAGATGTGCTGTTGCTACTAGGGAGAAAACAACATTCATATGCTCGAGGGCATATGCTTTGTTTACATTACACACTTTACTTAATGCAATTATCTGTTGTTCGCAACTTAATACTTGTGGAGTTCTCGGATTGATTCACCACAAGTGGATTATTAGTCATAGATGCAGTTGGATGGCGGTCTATGTATTTTGTTGTAATGCCCAGAGTAAATCGCATAGTGATCTTCTTGACATATCACGTTTATCTTTATTCTATCAATTGCCCAACTGTAATTTGTTTACCCAGCATGTGCTATTTATCTTATGGAGAGACACCTCTAGTGAACTGTGGACCCCGGTCCTATTTCCATCATATTGCTATCACCTGTTTACTTTACTCACACTGTTTACTTTACTCGCATACTTCTACTGTTTTCCACTCGATACGCTCATAACCTTTGTTTCAAGCAAACCGGTGAGATTGACAACCTCATCGCAAGTTGGGAACAAAGTACATGGTTGTGTGTGTGCAGTTTCCATGTTGCAGCTAGCAAAGCAAAGCTTGGACGAGGCGCCATATATAAATTGTTCAAAGCTGTCGCTAAGCCAATCCGCATCACCTTCAGTCGTATTGTCTGCTCTTCTCCTGATCGACATACCTTGGTTTCTTAACTGAGGGAAAACTTGCTGATATCTTCATCAAACATTATCTTGGGGTTTTCCAACTGGCCGGTTATTTACTTCATCAACTCGGTAGCATCACCAGGGGCTGGGCCGTGCCGCCCTGGTGTGAGGCTGGCCCCTGCCCCCCCCCCCCCTCCGGCTTTCTTTCGGTCATCATCCTTCGTCCGGGAAAAATAGGAGTTCTAGAACTTGTTTCGTCCAATTCCGAGAATATTTCCTGTGTAGCATTTCTAAAACACAAAAACAGCAGAAAATAGGGATCTGGCACTGTGGCATCTTGTCAATAGGTTAGTTCTGGAAATCGCATAAAAACGCCACAAAGTGTAACGAAACACAAGGCAAATGGTGTAAAAACAAGCATGGAGCATCAAAAATTATAGATACGTTTGAGACGTATCAATGTGCTCAGACGCATCATAGAAATCATCCCACATGGCTCGCTGAGAATCAGTCCAGAACTTCTTGTCACTGCCAGAGTACTGCCTCTCATGAAAGCGATACGGGTTCTCCATCCGAAGGCGACGCCAAGTATTCATATGAGCTGAACCCAGATTCTCTATGATCTCCTTTTCCTTCTCCACGTCCACCGGGCCACGGTGAACACTCTTGCCCCTCCGGGATGGATGAGGCCCACGAGGCTGAACAAACTTGGACCTCAAATGCTGCCCTACAGAACTGCTATCTTCAGCTGCGGTCTTCCCAGTCTGACGGGTACGACGCAGAGGGCGCCCCCCAGCCTCATCTAGCTTCCTCTTCTTCATCTCAAAGGCCTGAGCATCTTCTTTATTGTCAATCCGGTAGTCACTATCTTCAGTCGAGAAAGAGTCAGAAACTACAAGCAAAAAGAAGCAACACCAGATAAAGATACATGTCACAGAAAAAGGAACTCAAAGTCGGGGAGGAACAAGTGCAAGATAGAGAAGAAGTTTGACAGTGTGGTTCGGCGCCAGGTCTGGCGGGACCGGACTGGGGGGACGGACTGTCCGGCGGGCAGCCGGGCCATTTCGGCAAGCCGCCGAACTGGCATTCAGAATACCAGTCCGGCGGGTCCGTCGAAATGGTCCGGTTGGCCGCCGGGCGGTCCAGCGCCAGGTCTGGCGGTCGCTGGAAATTTCGCCGAAGCCCACAAAAGTCATACTAACCCTCAATCGTGACTCAAATAACTTGTCCCTACAAACTTTAAGGTAACAAGGATGCCAAGGAACAAATACTAGCCCAAGACAAGACGAAACCCTATCCAATCTATCCCTAGACAAAAGTATCTAACCCTAGATACACCCTAGATCTGCTCATACCATAGCATGAACAAATCAAGTGCAAGGCAAGGGCTAGAGGAAGGAGAAGATAAAAGGGAGTTACCCGAAGACATGATGCACGAGAAGAAGAGGACAAGTCCCGATCTCCCAATGCGGTCGACGAAACGCAAAGTTCTTTGGTGGAAAGCCTCAAAACCACCTGATCTACACCCGATCTAAATTTGGAAGAGTTTGGTTGGGTGGAGAGGCTAGGAGGAGGGGAAACTTGAGGGAGCGGCGGCCATGGAGATGGGGGCGAGCGTGGGGGAGGAGGAGAAGTGGAAAAACTGATTTGGGAGGCCTCCCCATGAGTTTTATATATGCCCCCGCAGTCCGGCAGGACCAGGCTTGGGGCCGAACGGTCTGGCGGGCCGCTGGGCCATTCCGGCGAGGCATCGAACTGGGATTCAGAATATCAGTTCGGCGGGTCCGCCAAAAAGGGTCGGCCGGCCGCCGGGCAGTCCGGTGCCAAGTCCGGTTTCGCTGGACTGGCCGCCGAAAGACTTGACAGATTTGGCAATTGACGAGAAGGGATGTGACATGTAAACAAAAATCATGGTGTGCAGAAGAAATCAACTACCAACAAACTTGTTTGCAAGAAAATTGACTTAGCTTGCATGCCTCACAAAGAAAAAGCAACAAAACACGAGATATGGAGACATGCAATGGTGGGGGATTTCTCCCCCTATGTGTGACCACCAATGTCGTGACACCGCGAAGAGACATGCTTGGGCTCAAGTGGCAGTAGTGGTCTTATGATGTCGCACACTTGAGTATGCATCGTGCCATTAATTAACACGATGACTATCCTTAACTATGTGCATCTAGACTAGAGAAACACACTATAATATGGGAATGAGTGCACACGATCAAGCCACATTGCAAGAGTCTAGGATATTCAATTCATGCCTCAACTCTCGGAATCTTGCTTCATCAAGAGGCTTCGTGAAAATGTCGGCGAGTTGGTCTTGTGTACCTACATAAGATATGTTACTCTCACCTCGGTTGACATGGTCACGGATGAAGTGGTGGCGAATCTCGATGTGCTTGGTCTTGTTGGTTTTGAACCGGATTATGAGCGATCTTGATGGCACTCTCATTGTCACACAAGAGTGGCACCTTGTCGAAGTGAATACCATAATCCTCCATGGTTTGCCTCATCCAAAGAAGTTGAGCACAACAACTCGCGGCCACCACATACTCGGCTTCAGCGGTGGAGAGAGACACACAATTTTGCTTCTTGGAAGACCAACTAACCAAAGACCTACCAAGAAATTGGCAAGCCCCGGAGGTTGACTTCCTATCCACTTTGTCTCCCGCCCAATCTGAGTCCGAGTACCCAACAAGCTCAAATCTTGAACCCTTTGGGTACCAAAGGCCAAAAGTTGGGGTATCAATCAAATATCAAAAGACTCTTTTGATCGCTGATACGTCTCAAACGTATCTATAATTTTTGATGCTCCATGCTTGTTTTTACACCATTTGCCTTGTGTTTTGTTACACTTCGTGGCATTTTTATGTGATTTCTGGAACTAACCTATTGATAAGATGCCACAGTGCCAGTTCCCTGTTTTCTGCTGTTTTTGTGTTTCAGAAAAGCTACACAGAAAATATTCTCGGAATTGGACGAAACAAGTTCTAAAAGTCTTATTTTTCTTGGAAGCTTCTCGAAGACCCAAAGAGAGCCGGAGGGGGCCCAGAGGCCGCCCTCACACGTAGGGGGCGCGGCCCAGCCCCTGGCCGTACCCACCTGGTGTGAGGAGCCCCTGGCTGTCCCCTGACGACGCCCCTTCGCCTATATAAAGCCTCGGGACAAAAAACCCTAGGGGAGTCGGCGAAATTTCTAGAGCAGTTCCGCAGCACCGCCGCCGTCGAAGCCAAATTTTGGGGGACAGAAGTCTCTGTTCCGGCACCCTGCTGGGACGGGGAAGTGCCCCCGGAGCTATCTCCATCGGTCTCTATCGCCGTCTCCGCCGTCTCCATCGACCTCACCGCCATCTCTATCAATCTTGCTGTCTCCTATGATGAGGAGGGAGTAGTTCATCCCCGGGGCTGAGGGCTCTACCGGTAGCTATCTGGTTCACCTCTCTCTCCCATGATGTGATCTTTATGTGATCGTGAGCTTTGTATCATGTTGAATAAGTAGATGTTACTCTTCTTCATTATGTGTACTCTAGTGTGTTATTAAAGTAATCTATTCATCCTGCCATGGTGTAACGGTGACAGTGCGTGCATCATGGTGGTACTTGGTCTAGGCTACGATTGTGATCTCTTATGGATTATGAGAATAATTATCACTATGATAGTATTGAAGTGATCTATTCCTCCTTTCATGGTGTAATGTTGACAGTGTGTGCACCGTGTTAGTACTTGGTCTAAGTTGCAATAATATCTATCTTGAGTTGTGATTTGATTTGGATATCTCTATGAGTGGTGTTTGTAAATTACTTGATGAACTTTGAGGAGTGCTTCGTAGCCCTACACGATGATTAGTGTTATTCAATAGGAGAGTAATTCAGAGTACCATAGTGAAGAGAAGTTATCTATTGGTTCAATTATATTATATTTGTTGGGAGTGTGTCCACTAGTGAAAGTATGATCCCTAGGCCTTGTTTCCAAGCTTTGCACACCGTTTACTTGCTATTTTGTTACTTGTTTACTTGCTGCCATTTTTATTCCAGATTGCATTTACTACTTATAATCATCTATACCACTTGTATTTCACTATCTCTTCGCCAAACTAGTGCACCTATACATCTGACAAGTGTATTGGGTGTGTTGGGGACACAAGAAACTTTCTGTATCGTAATTGCAGGGTTGCTTGAGAGGGATAGCTTTGACCTTTTCCTCCCTGAGTTCGATAAACCTTGGGTGATCCACTTAAGGGAAACTTGCTGCTGCTCTACAAACCTCTGCACTTGGAGGCCCAACTCTGTCTACAAGAACAGACGCGTGCATAGACATCAAGCTCTTTTCAGGCGCCGTTGCCGGGGAGGTAAGGTAAAAGGTACTCGCATCCTCCTATGTGAGTGCTCAGAGTTATTTCCTTTAGATTCTGCAATTACATCTTTTTGTTTCTTGTTTTTATTTTCACTAGTTAGGCTTAATGGAAAACAATGAGTTCTTTAGTCTTTTTCCTGAGTTTAGATATGAAGTGTTTGAAGAGAAAATTGAAAAACCTTTGGGGCTTAATTTGCATGCTAATATAGTTGTTAGTATGAATGTTTTGAACACTGTTATTACTAATGCTATAGAAAAGTCTAAGCTTGGGGAAGCTGGTTTTGTTAAGCATAGTATTTTTAGTTCCCCGGCTTTAGTGGAGAAAGTTTGTTCTGATAATATTTTATCTCCCATATGTGATGTTCGTTCTTATGATGATATGTTTGAAGAATATGCTTTGCGAAATAGTTGTTCTCTAGCTTGTGATGATACTAAACCTCTAGTTTATGATGGTTATGATGATGAGTATAATATTTTCAGTTCACCTACTTTTGAGGAGAAAATTAGTTATGATTACAATATGCCTCCTATTTTTGATGATTATGGTGATGAGAATAATTATTCTATTGAATCTGCTCCTACTACTATTATTCATGTGGGGAGTATTAATCCTTTTATGCATGTGGCTCATGATAGGGATGCTTTATGTGATAGTTATATTGTTAATCCTATTCATGATGCTACTGAAAGTTATTATGAGAGAGGGAAACATGGTTTGATGGATCTCAACAATATTGAGTTTCCCCTCTTTATGTTGCAATTCTTGAAGTTGTACTTGTTTTGCCTTCCTATGCTTTTTGCTTTGCGCTTTCATGACTTGTCTCTTTACAAGCCTATTTTTCATAGGAAGTGGTTCAGATTTAAATGTCTTTCACATTTTCTTTTTGATGCTCTCTATTGCTTTAAGTTCCTATATGGCGCCTTTGCCTCAAGCTCTTATATGGCGCCCACATGAGCATCTTTGCAAATTACTGCGCCTAGCTCCAAGGCGTTAAAGAAAAGCACTCTTGGGAGATAACCCATTATTTATTTTCAGTACTTTTTCTTTTATTTGAGTCTTGGAAGTTATTACTACTGTAATAACCTCTCCTTATCCTTTTTATTTCGTTGTTGTGCCAAGAGAAGCCTCTAATTTGAGTGAGGTAAGATTTGGGGATGTTGCTGTCCTAAAATAGTTTTCGGTGCTGCACCGTAAAAATTCGTGAAAATTCTTTGTATATCTTTTGGACCTGCGATTTCTTGTGCATATGCCCCAGGTTACATCCAAACTTTCATTAGTTGAACACTTTTTGATTTGAGCAAAGAAAACCCTCTAAAAATTTGACCTTTGTCAGCTATTCTATTTTGATAGATTTTTGCCAATATTTGTGGTTGCCGCTTTATCGCTTTCTTTTTGAGTTCCTTTGATCACGGAACTTTTGGGGAAGTTGCTGCAGTAGTATATGCTATATATGTGGTGGATTTGTGTTGAAATCTGAACTGAAAAGGGTTGATTCATTACTATGCTTACACTAATGTTGCTAATAGAATTGTGTTTAGTTTTGTATGAAGGAAGTTTTCAAGTGTAGGGATTGGAGAATGATGAGATGAGATGAAGAATGGACAAAAGCTCAAGCTTGGGGATGCCCATTGATACGTCCATTTGGCATCACTATTTTGTATCATAATTACTGTTATTCATTGATATATTTCAGATTTAGAGTTGATACTTATGTTATTTCCTTTGTTTTCACATGTTTGATGATCATTGGAGGTTTTGCTGCCGGAGTCAGGATTCTGCTGGAAAAAGGACCATCAAGGGACCATATTTTGAAGATCAGGAAAATTCCAGAAAAATACCAGGAAATTATATTTTCCCAGAAGACTGAGGAAGCCAGAAGGAGGAGTCGAGAGGAGCCAGGAGGGGCCCTCACGCCAGGGTGGCGCGGCCTGACCCCTGGCCGCGCCAGCCCTGTGTGAGGCCACCCTGGCCCACTTCTGGTCTCGCCCCTTTGCATACTTCATCGTCCCCAAAAACCTAAGTCAAGGGGGGCTCTGAGTTAGACACCGCCGCCTCTGCGGGGCGGAAAACACCAGAGACATAAAAACTCTCCGGCAGGCAGAAATCTGCCGGGGAAATTCCTTCCCAGAGAGGGGAGATCGTCACCATCGTCATCACCATCGCACCGGACTTCATCGGGATCATCATCATCATCATATCCATCACCAGCACCTTCATCTCCATCATCACCACGCCATCCCGCTGTAACATCTTGAGTTAGATCTTGTTATATTCATAGGGGAAACTTTCCCGGTGTTGATTACTCTTGTAGTTGATGCTATTGAGTGGAACCGTTGAATTAAGGTTTATGTTCAGATTGTTATTTACCATTATTTCACCTCTGATCATGATCCATATGATGTCTTGTGAGTAGTTTGTTTAGTTCTTGAGGACATGGGAGAAGTCAAGATGTTAGTAGTGAATTATTGTTGAGAAATATTTAATGGTTTGATATTGTTGTGGTGCTATTTCACTAGTGGTGTCATGTGAACGTCGACTACATGATACTTCACCATTTATGGGCCTAGTGAGATGCATTGTGTATTTGGCTACCAATTGTGGGGTTGCTGGAGTGACAGAAACCTAAACCTCCGTTGGGAAACCGTTGCACCAGGGAGCGTAGGATCTTAGAGTTTAAGGTCGTGGTTAGATTTATCTTAATTACTTTCTTGTATTTGCAGATGCTTGCAAGGGGTATAATCACAAGTGTGTATTTATCCTAGTAAGGGTAGTGCGCTAGCACAGGTTCACCCCCATAACACCTATCAAACCAATAAAGACTATTGGCTTTATGAAGCGAAAGCTCTTGACAGAAACTCCCGTGTGTCCTCGAGAACGTTTGGTTATTATAAGTTACACAACCGGCTTGTCCTTTGCTGAAGAAAGGATTGGGCCACTTGCTGCAATTGTTACTACTATCTTTTATTTACTCGCACTTTATTTACTCGTATTACCAAATACCCCTGAAAACCTGTTTGCTAGTATTTACAGTGAATCCTTGATCAAAACCACTCATCAACACCTTCTGCTCCTTGTTGGGTTTGACACTCTTATTTATCAAAAGTACTACGATACACCCCCTATACTTGTGGGTCATCAAGACTATTTTCTGGCGCCGTTGCCGGGGAGTGTAGCGCTATTGAAGAGTGGAATTGGTAAAGGTAACTGTCACTGTGAGTATTGTTTTTATTTTGTCTTTTATTTTTATTTTACTCTGCTATGGAGAACTCTCCATTTGGTTTCCTATTTGGAAACACTTCTACTACTGCTGCACATATGGATGAACCACCACCACCACCTACTGAAATTGATCCTTTTAAAATACCTATGAAAATTGTTGGGCGTATTATGGATAACGGCTATTCAGGTGATGGAACTGTCCATCCGGGTGATCACTTATTATTTATACATGAATTATGCGAGTTGTTCAGGTGTGCAGGTATTTCACCAAGCCAAGTCAAGAAGAAATTATTCTCTTTATCATTGAAAGGCAGAGCTGAAGAGTGGTATCGACTACTCCAAGATGGTCCATCTATGGCATGGGAGGATATTGTACCTCTCTTTTATTCCAAGTTTTATCCTCCAAGTGAAATTCATAAAGACCGTAACTGGATATATAATTTTTGGCCTCATGATGGAGAGAGTATTAACCAAGCATGGGGAGATTGAAGTTACTAATGCTCAAATGCCCCATTCATGAGCTCCCCAATAATATTGTTATTGATAATTTTTATGCGCGGCTTACTCTTCCTGATAAGGATTATTTGGATGCTTCTTGCTTTGGATCATTTACTCATATGAAAGAAGATGCTAAGTGGAAACTTCTTGACCGTATACAAGAGAATTCTGAAGGTTGGTAAAACGACAAAGGTAGGAAGTCAGGTATAAATTATGATTATGAATGCATTAAATCTTTTATGGGGACCGATGACTTTCATAGTGTTAGCACTGCTTATGGTCTTGATTCACAAATACTTGCTAATTGTCTTAAGGCCTTTGCCTCTTATCTTGATGTTCCAAAGAAAGATTGGAACAAATATCATGCGCCTTATAAAGACTCTATTAGTCATATACCTGCTGCAGCTACTGAAGTTTGTACTGTTGATAGCATTGTGCCTAAACCTTATTTTGAGAAGACACCTTTCCCTGCTAAGGTAAAGAAGTATTCTACTTTGGTAAGTGTGTCTAATAAAAGTACTAAGAAAGCTGCAGAACCTGATGAGCAAATTAATATTAAGTCTCCTGTAGCTATATTGAAGGATCTTGTTACTAAAGATGTAGGGGATGAATATATTCTTTTTTGTGAAGATGCTTCTAACATTCTCTCACATCCTAAAAAGCATAGGAAAACAAGTGTTCCTGTTATTTCTGTCAGGATTGGAGATCATTGCTATTATGGTTTATGTGATATTGGTGCTAGTGCAAGTGCTATTCCTTTAGAGCTTTACAAAGAAATTATGCACGAGATTGGCGCTTGTGAACTTGAAGATATTGATGTGGTTGTTCAGCTTGCTAATAGAGAAACTGTTTGGCCTCTTGGTATTGTTCGAGATGTGGAAGTTCTTTGCGGTAAGACTAAATACCCTACTGATTTTCTAGTACTTGGTAAGGAGGCTAGTAAAACTTGTCCTATTATTTTTGGTAGACCATTTTTGAACACTTGTGGCGCCGTGATAGATTGTAAGAAGGAGAATTTTTTTACTAAGTTTAATGGAGAGTCTTATGAGTTTAATTTTTCCAAGTTTGCTAAGACTTCTTATGAAAATGACACGCCTAATGAATTTTTTTGAGTTGAACAGCTTGCTTCTATTGCTCTTGCTCCTAATAATGCCTTGCAGCAATTCATGGAAGATCATGAGAGTGATGTTTTCAGCAAGGAAAGAGAAGAGATTGACGACATTCTTCTTCGTCAACCACCATTAATCAAGCATAATCTACCTGTGGAGGATCTTGGTACCACTTTGCCACCTAAGGAAGATCCTGTGTTTGAATTAAAGCCTTTGCCTGATAATCTTAAATATGCTTACATAGATGATAAGAAAATATATCCTATTATTATCAGCTCTAAACTTTCAGGAAAGGAAGAAGAAAGATTATTGGAGATATTGAGGAAACACCGAGGAGCTATGGGATATACTCTTGATGATTTAAAGGGGATTTCTCCCACTTTATGTCAGCATGCCATTAATATGGAGAAAGACGTGAAGCCAGTCGTGGAGCATCAACACCGACTAATTCCCAAGATGAAGGATGTGGTAAGAAATGAGGTATTAAAGCTCCTTGATGCTGGTATTATTTATCCTATTGCTGATAGTAGATGGGTTAGTCCTGTTCATTGTGTTCCTAAGAAAGGAGGTATGATTGTTGTGCCTAATGAGAATAATGAGCTTATTCCTCAAAGGGTAGTAGTTGGTTATAGAATGTGCATTGATTATAGGAAGGTAAACAAAGTTACTAAGAAAGATCATTACCCTTTATCATTTATAGATCAGATGTTAGAAAGGTTGTCTAAGAAGACTCATTTTTATTTCCTTGATGGTTATTCTGGTTTTTCTCAAATTGCTGTTAAAAAGGAAGATCAAGAGAAAACCACTTTTACTTGTCCTTATGGAACTTATGCTTATAGACGTATGCCATTTGGTTTATGCAATGCTCCTGCTACTTTTCAAAGATGCATGTCTGCTATTTTTCATGGCTTTTGTGAAGAAATTGTGGAGGTCTTCATGGATGATTTTTCTGTCTATGGAACTTCTTTTGATAATTATTTGCACAACCTTGATCAAGTTTTGCAGAGGTGCGAAGAAACTAACCTTCTTCTTAATTGGGAGAAATGCCACTTTATGGTGAATGAAGGAATTGTCCTTGGACATAAAATTTCTGAAAGAGGTATTAAAGTTGACAGAGCAAAAGTGGAGGCAATTGAGAAAATGCCCTGTCCCAGAGATGTTAAAGGTATTCGTAGTATTCTTGGTCATGCTGGTTTCTATAGGAGGTTTATTAAAGATTTCTCCAAGATTTCAAAGCCTCTTACTAATCTTCTTCAAAAAGATGTACCATTTGTCTTTGATGATGATTGTAAGGAAGCTTTTGAAACTCTTAAGAAGGCTTTAACTACTGCTCCTATTGTTCAACCACCTGATTGGAATTTACCTTTTGAAATTATGTGTAATACTAGTGATTTTGTTGTTGGTGCTGTTCTTGGACAGCGCGTAGATAATAAGTTGAATGTTATTCATTATGCTAGTAAGACTCTTGATGCTGCTCAGAAGAATTATGCTACTACTGAGAAAGAGTTTCTGGCTATTGTTTTTGCATGCGATAAGTTTAGATCTTACATTGTTGATTCTAAAGTAACTATTCATACTGATCACGCTGCGATTAGATATCTTATGACTAAGAAGGATGCTAAGCCTAGGCTTATTGGATGGGTGTTGCTTTTACAAGAATTTGATTTGCATATCGTAGATAGGAAGGGTGCTGAAAATCCTGTGGCTGACAACTTGTCTAGATTGGAAAACATTTCTTTTGATCCTATTCCTGTTAATGATAGTTTTCCAAATGAACAGTTGGCTGCAATAAATGTAACTTCGTGAGACCTTCCTTGGTATGCTGATTATGCTAACTTTATTGTTTCCAAGTATTTACCTCCAACTTTTACAGCTCAGCAAAGAAGAAAATTCTTCTATGATTTGAGGCATTACTTTTGGGATAACCCACACTTATATAAAGAAGGAGTTGATGGTATTATGAGAAGATGCGTACCGGAATATGAGCAACAAGAGATATTAAGAAAATGCCATAGCAGCGCCTATGGAGGGCATCATGCTGAAGATAGAACCGCGCAAAAGGTTCTACAATCAGGTTTTTATTGGCCAACCCTCTTTAAAGATGCCAGAAGGTATGTTTTATCTTGTGATGAATGTCAAAGAGTTGGTAATATTTCTAGACACAATGAAATGCCTATGAGTTACACTCTTGTTATTGAACCATTTGATTGTTAGGGATTTGACTTTATGGGTCCTTTTCCTCCTTCAAAAGGCTATACCCATATACTTGTTGCTGTTGATTATGTTACTAAATGGGTAGAAGCCATACCTACAAAGAGTGCCGATGGTGAGACTTCATTAAAAATGCTTAAGGATGTTATTTTTCCTAGGTTTGGTGTGCCTAGATATCTTATGACTGACGGAGGTTCTCATTTTATTCACGGTGGTTTTAGAAAAACTCTTGCTAAATATGATGTCAATCATAGAACTGCTTCTGCTTATCATCCCCAAACTAGTGGGCAGGTAGAGCTTTCTAATAGAGAAATTAAGTCTATCTTGCAGAAGACTGTCAATAGATCTAGGAAAAACTGGGCTAGTAAGTTAAACGACGCTTTATGGGCTTATAAAACTGCTTATAGGAACCCCATGGGTATGTCTCCTTATAAGATGGTTTATGGAAAAGCGTGTCACTTGCCTTAGAATTAGAACACAAAGCTTTTTGGGCAGTGAGAGAGCTTAATATAGATTTTAAACTAGCCGGTAAGAAGAGGTTGTTAGATTTGAGTTCTCTAGATCAGTGGAGAAACGAAGCGTATGAGAATGCCAGGCTTTTTAAAGAGAAAGTCAAGCAATGGCATGATAAGAGAATTCTTAAGAGAGAGTTTCATGTTGGTGAGAAAGTTCTATTGTACAGGTCTCGTCTCAGATTTTTTGCAGGAAAATTACTCTCTAAATGGGAAGGACCATATGTTATTGTGGAAGTGTATCGCTCAGGTGCTATTAAGATTGCTTCATTGAAAGATGACTCTACACAAGTGGTGAATGGGCAAAGCCTCAAACATTATATTTCTGGAGATTCTTATAATGAAGATGTTGATGTTATTGAAACAGTTTCTCCAGAAGAATTCATCCAAGACAAATTGCAGGTACCTGCAGAGTTCATTTTTGAATAGGTAACAGTTCTAGTCAGAGAAGTTTCACAAAAAGCTCTTCCTTTAATATTTTTGCTGTTTTTAATAAATATGAAAAATCACGAGACGAAAACGGACAGGAAAAAGAGTCTGTGTGCTTCTCACACATAGGTGGCGCGGGCCCACCCCTGGCCGCGCCACCTAGGTGTGAGAGCACCCCGGAACTCGTTTCTGTCCCGGTTTCCTCCTGTGATTTCGTTTCGATGTATAATTTTTGCCTATTTAACCCCCCGGAGTCCCCGAGGTCTGTATATTGTTTTCTCGTCATGTTTTGTTTCGAGCTGTTTTTGTCAGGGATTGCTCTCGGCTTTGGAGTTACAATGTCTTCGTCCGGTCCATCTGAGGAGAACCCTCTTGCGGATTCCATCAATCCGTATATGAGGGAGCTGAGGATGCATCTAAAGGAGTTGTCACTCAAGGATGGGGAGTTGCAGATTAAAGATGTTCAAGGACCCAAGGGAGAAGGAAGTCTTGAAGCAAGGATGGAAGCACTGGAGCAAGAAGTGTTCAAATACAAGAAGATGACGGAACGCGAGGTGGACATTATCTATAGGATTAATCAAGAGCTTGTTGCCAAGTACAAGAAGGAGACTACAGAGCTCTGGAGGGATATCCTCTCGCTCCAGGAGACGACTGGCCAATTACAAGCACAACTCTACGACGTGCAGAACCAAAATTGTGAGTATGAAGCTAGATTTCAACAAATGAGTGCTGCTGCAAGTTTCAGGATTTTGGAGACCAAGACATCCTTCCTTGATGGAGGACCCCTGCCTTGGAAGTATGACAACGATGAAGATTCACCGCCATCGCCAAAGGAGTAATTCGTCTTCGTTATAGGCATCCCCTTAGCTTGTTCCAAGCTTGGGGGAGTGCCGCAGTATCACATCATTACCTTTTGCTCATTTACTTTTCAAGTAGAGTCATATCATGAATAGAGAAGTTATCCTATAGAATAGTTTGCAGTTTGGAAGTATCCTCCTTAGTTGGTTATCTATGTATCCCTTGGTGTGAGTTGCGGTAATAAAATATTAATGAGAAGTTTTATCATTTACTTTCCGCACACTTTATGTTAGTTTGCAATCTCTCTTGTATGACTAGTCTTGTTGATTGGTATTGGTATCACTTTGGGAGCATGAGTAAATTTAGTTGGTTTTGGCAAACCTAGCTTGGTCAGTTGCAACTTTACCTTGAGGTTTGAGTAGAAAAGAATAAAGAAGTGCTTGTAGTTACATCACTTCAGTTTATACTTCATGTTTGGCTTATAAGCATTGTTATTCCTAAAGTCAAAATCATTGTACCTTCAAGGGAGTTTGCATGATTGTTCTCATTATATGTATGTTTGTCTGTTTCATGCAACTCTTATGCTTGCTACCCAGCCTTGCTAGCCAAAAACCTGTACTGAGAGGAAATACTTCTCGTGCATCCAAATCCCAAAGCCAAGTCACTTCCAAAGAGTCCATTATAAATTCCTATGCATGGTATCTCAAGCCATTCCAAGTAAATTTTCATGTGCTACCTTTCAAAAACCTTCAAACACTTCTCATTTTGTGCCACTGTTTTTAGCTCATGAGGACGTAGTGGATGGGTTTGTTATCTTCCATACTAAATTAAGTACCCCTCGACTAGGCAGCTTCATCTGCTCGTCATTAATTTTGCAAGGGAGCTGGTCAGACCATTATAATCTCAAAAAGAAAAGAAAAAGAAGCACTCCTCCATGGTATGTGAAAGTTGGTCGGCACCCGATGGAATCGGTTAGCCATGGTTTGAGAAAGGAAAAAGGCGGGGAGGAGTGCAAAGCTATAAAAGAGCACCAATGTGCCAATTAATCAAATATCTCGGAACCGCTCTCACTTGTTTAGTATGGAAGATATCAAGAACTCCATTGCTAGTCGTTGACAAAAGCAACCACCTCTCAAAACAATTTTTACCTCTGTTTTTGCAAATGAAAAGCTCTAGCACATGTTTAATCCCTGCTTCCCTCTGCGAAGGGCCTATCTTTTACTTTTATGTTGAGTCAACCTATTTCCCTCTATCTCAAGCAAGCATTTGAGTTGTTATGTTTCACTCATCCATATGTTGATTCGTTTAATCATGTTTACTATCTTCCTTGTTTTGTACAATGCTTTTGTCTAAAGGAATATATCTTTGAAAGCTTTCTATGAATGCAAAAGTTTATTTTGTTGAGCATATGGTCTTTGCTATATTAGCTCTGTTTTAAAAAGGCTCCGTTTAAAAGAAAGAATAGCTTGTTCATCATTCTTTGACCAAGAACTAAGGTTTGCCATTGCCAATTATAGTTTACCTTGTGCATCTTTACATGTGATTCCCTTTTACCTATTGCAAGTCTATATCTTATAAAGGGAAGTTGCTGTCTATTACAATTTGTGTCTTCATAAATGTGATGCTTCTTGTCCGTATTTTGATTATCGACACTTCACTCCATAAACCTATGGTCATGTTTACCGAGTTTAGTTTTCGTTTGGGGACAAGCGAGGTCTAAGCTTGGGGGTTGATACGTCCATTTTGCATCTCTATTTTGTATCATAATTACTGTTATTCATTGATATATTTCATATTTAGAGTTGATACTTATGTTATTTCCTTTGTTTTCACATGTTTGATGATCATTGGAGGATTTGTTGCTGGAGTCAGGATTCTGCTGGAAAAAGGACCATCAAGGGACCATATTTTGAAGATCAGGAAAATTCCAGAAAAATACCAGGAAATTATATTTTCCCAGAAGACTGAGGAAGCCAGAAGGAGGAGTCGAGAGGAGCCAGGAGGGGCCCTCACGCCAGGGTGGCGTGGCCTGACCCCTAGCCGCGCCAGCCCTGTGTGAGGCCACCCTGGCCTACTTCTGGTCTCGCCCCTTTGCGTACTTCATCATCCGCGAAAACCTAAGTCAAGGGGGGCTCAGAGTTAGACACCACCGCCTCTGCGGGGCAGAAAACACCAGAGAGAGAAAAGCTCTCTGGCAGGCAGAAATCTGCCGAGGAAATTCCTTCCCGGAGAGGGGAGATCATCGCCATCGTCATCACCATCGCACTAGACTTCATTGGGATCATTATCATCATCATCATCTCCATCACCAGCACCTTCATCTCCATCATCACCACGCCATCCCGCTGTAACATCTTGAGTTGGATCTTGTTATATCCATAGGGGAAACTTTCCTGGTGTTGATTACTCTTGTAGTTGATGCTATTGAATGGAACCATTGAATTAAGGTTTATGTTCAGATTGTTATTTACCATTATTTCACCTCTAATCATGATCCATATGATGTCTTGTGAGTAGTTCGTTTAGTTCTTGAGGACATGGGAGAAGTCAAGATGTTAGTAGTGAATTATTGTTGAGAAATATTTAATGGTTTGATATTGTTGTGGTGCTATTTCACTAGTGGTGTCATGTGAACGTCGACTACATGATACTTCACCATTTATGGGCCTAGTGAGATACATTGTGTATTTGGCTACCAATTGTGGGGTTGCTAGAGTGACAGAAACCTAAACCTTCGTTGGGAAACCGTTGCACCAGGGAGCGTAGGATCTTAGAGTTTAAGGCTGTGGTTAGATTTATCTTAATTACTTTCTTGTATTTGCGGATGCTTGCAAGGGGTATAATCACAAGTGTATATTTATCCTAGTAAGGGTAGTGCACTAGCACAGGTTCACCCCCATAACACCTATCAAACCAATAAAGACTATTGGCTTTATGAAGCGAAAGCTCTTGACAGAAACTCCCGTGTGTCTTCGAGAATGTTTGGTTATTATAAGTTACACAACCGGCTTGTCCTTTGCTGAAGAAAGGATTGGGCCACTTGCTGCAATTGTTACTACTATCTTTTATTTACTCGCACTTTATTTACTTGTATTACCAAATACCCCTGAAAACATGTTTGCTAGTATTTACAGTGAATCCTTGATCAAAACCACTCATCAACACCTTCTGCTCCTCGTTGAGTTCGACACTCTTATTTATCGAAAGTACTATGATACACCCCCTATACTTGTGGGTCATCACCCATGTCACCCCAAAAAAATATCCAAGAAGTACAAGCATCAAAGCTTGGGGATGCCCCCGAGGCACCCCCTTCTTCATCGGCAAAAATCAGGTCACCTTTCAAGACACTATATTTTTATTGCTTCATGCACTATGTATTTTTCTTGGAGCGTCACTTGTTTTTGTTTTCAGTTTTTCTTTTGTTTTGTTTGCTGCAATAAATGGTTAGATCACATCATGTTTCTTTTGGAGGAGATGAACTCGCTTTTCATTTGCCAAGAACACTCTAGTTTTCACTCTTATCGTTCAATGAGTGTTCTCTTTTTCTGCTACTACATTTAGCTTGCAATTTTCGCCTTGATTTTTGTTCAGATCTTGTTTTATCTTTGCATCAAGGTGTATTTGGACCTCTGGTATATGTTGGTTTTCCTCAAAAGAGTTTCCTCAAAAAGGTTTTAATGGTGTTGGAAAAGAGAAAAAGTTTCATGCAAAAAAGTGGTACAAGTAGGAGCTTGTGTAGACTGCGGCCTAGGCTTTTGCATGTCGTGCTTGATGTCTTTTTGATAGTATGCTTAGTGGTTTTGCTATAGCATGACTTGTCTCAAATAACTGAGATTGCTTAATGAGCCTTTGAAAAAATCATGCGTTGTTTTTATCGTTTGGAAGCATTATTTTGGTTTTCTCCTTGATGCTTTATTTGGGTTGACTTGGCGCATGCTTACACATGTTAGACTCATACAAAGTCGCCAATAGCCTCTACGATCATTTAGTTTTTAACTTTTGATGCCATCTTATGCTTCTTTTAATGTCGCTTTGTCGCTTTGCATGATTATGGCCGTTATTGCTCTCTTAGTTGGTCGCTCCCAGTCTTTTGCTAGCCCTCATTTTGTACTGAGTATGAGCTCTACTCGTGCATCCAACTCCTAAAAACCAAGTTTGCCATTGTGTCCACTATAAATTCCTATGCATGGTATTTGTAAGCCATTCCAAAGTAAATTTTCATGTGCTACCTTTGAAAAAACCTTCAAAATACTTCTCATTTTGTGACATTGTTTTCAGCTCATGGGGACGTAGTGGTCGGATTTGCTATCTTCCATATTGCTTATTCCAAAAAGAAAAAAAGGAAAAAAGAAAGAAAAAGGCACTCCTCCATGGTATGTGAATGTTGGTGGGCACCCGATGGAATCGGTTAGCCATGGTTTGTGAAAGGAAAAAAGGTGGGGAGGAGTGCCAAGATTTATAAAAAAGCACAAAAGTGCAATCTCTCTCTCAAAAACTTGCTTCATTTTTGTATGGAAGATAGTAAGAACCCCATTGCCAGTCGTTGACAAAGACAACCACCTCTCAAAACCAATTTTTATCTCTCTGTTTTACAAATGAAAAGCTCTAGCACATGTTTAATCAATGCTTCCCTCTGTGAAGGGCCTTTCTTTTACTTTTATGTTGAGTCACCACCTTCTATCTTTATGCACCATTAAGAGAGCATAGTTGTCATTCTGAGTATAATGTGCATTGTCCCAAAGTTTTCATTGATTGATTCATATTGTTGGTTTCACTTGTTCTCAAATTATTTGTATCTAGTCGCCCTCTTAAACTTGAAGGTGTCCTATGCATTTATGTTTTGCTCTCCATGAAGGACAAGCTGAAAACCATTTGTATGTTTTCCTTATGATTTGAACACACGCTTGACTTTCATTGTTTCATTTTCATGATCTTTTGTTTGTGTTCATTTTCATGTTATAACATGGTTGCTAAGTTTCTTCTATCAAGATTATATGTTTAATGCCCATGTTTTAAGTTCTTATGATCCCAGCTCACAACGCTTACATATGTGATCAAGATTGTGTAGGTGCATGTCACCTCAAAAATTATTTCTTTTTGTTATCACTTACCTACTCGAGGACGAGCAGGAGTTAAGCTTGGGGATGCTGATACGTCTCAAATGTATCTATAATTTTTGATGCTCCATGCTTGTTTTTACACCATTTGCCTTGTGTTTCGTTACACTTCATGGCATTTTTATGCAATTTCTAGAACTAACCTATTGACAAGATGCCACAGTGCCAGTTCCTCATTTTCTGCTATTTTTGTGTTTCAGAAAAGCTACACAGGAAATATTCTCGGAATTGGACGAAACAAGTTCCAGAAGTCTTATTTTTTCCAAAAGCTTCTCGAAGACCGAAAGAGAGCCGGAGGGGGGCCAGAGGCCGCCCTCACATGTAGGGGGCGCGGCCCAGCCCCTGGCCATGCCCGCCTGGTGTGAGGAGCCCCTGGCTACCCCCTGACGACGCCCCTTCGCCTATATAAAGCCTCGGGACAGAAAACCCTAGGGGAGTCGGCAAAATTTCCAAAACAGTTCTGCAGCGCCGCCGCCATTGAAGCCAAATTTCGGGGGACAGAAGTCTCCGTTCCGGCACCCTGCCGGGACGGGGAAGTGCCCCCGGAGCCATCTCCATCGGTCTCCATCGCCGTCTCCGCTGTCTCCATCGACCTCACCGCCATCTCCATCAACCTTGCTGTCTCCTATGATAAGGAGGGAGTAGTTCATCCCCGGGGCTGAGGGCTCTACCGGTAGCTATGTGGTTCACCTCTCTCTCCCATGATGTGATCTTTATGTGATCGTGAGCTTTGTATCATGTTGAATAAGTAGATGTTACTCTTCTTCATTATGTGTACTCTAGTGTGTTATTAAAGTAATCTATTCCTCCTGCCATGGTGTAACGGTGACAGTGCGTGCATCATGGTGGTACTTGGTCTAGGCTACGATTGTGATCTCTTATGGATTATGAGAATAATTATCACTATAATAGTATTGAAGTGATCTATTCCTCCTTTCATGGTGTAATGTTGACAGTGTGTGCACCGTGTTAGTACTTGGTCTAAGTTGCAATAATATCTATCTTGAGTTGTGATTTGATTTGGATATCTCTATGAGTTGTGTTTGTCAAGTACTTGATGAATTTTGAGGAGTGCTTCGTAGCCCTACGCGATGATTAGTGTTATTCAATAGGAGAGTAATTCAGAGTACCATAGTGAAGAGAAGTTATCTATTGGTTCAATTATGTTATATTTGTTGGGAGTGTGTCCACTAGTGAAAGTATGATCCCTAGGCCTTGTTTCCAAGCTTTGCACACCATTTACTTGCTATTTTGTTACTTGTTTGCTTGCTGCCATTTTTATTCCAGATTGCATTTACTACTTATAATCATGTATACCACTTGTATTTCACTATCTCTTCGCCAAACTAGTGCACCTATACATCTGACAAGTGTATTGGGTGTGTTGGGGACACAAGAGACTTTCTGTATCGTAATTGCAGGGTTGCTTGAGAGGGATAGCTTTGACCTCTTCCTCCCTGAGTTTGATAAACCTTGGGTGATCCACTTAAGGGAAACTTGCTGCTGCTCTACAAACCTCTGCACTTGGAGGCCCAACACTGTCTACAAGAACAGATGCGTGCGTAGACATCAACCACCATTAAATGGCTTTCCTTAGGGGCGGCTTGATATCGTGCACACATTCCTACACTAGGCATGATATCCGATCTAGATGCACAAAGATAGAGCAAAGACCCAATCATAGAGCGATAAAGTTTTTGAACCGCTTCTTTACCATTAGGATCGAGATCAAGAGTAACCTTTGTAGGCATGGGAGTCTTGGCTCCCTTTACTCCGGTGTCCATCTTGAACTTCTTGAGCATGTCTTGGGTGTACTTGCTTGATTAATAAAGGTGCCACCCTTCAATTGCTTCACTTCAAAACCAAGGAAGAATTTCAACTCCCCCATCATAGACATCTCAAATTTGTCGGTCATTAGCCTTGTAAATTCATCATTGAAAGATTTGTTAGAAGAACCAAAAATGATGTCATCTACATAAAGTTGGCATATGAAAAGCTCCCCGTTGACTTTCTTAGTAAAAAGAGTGGGATCAGTGAGGCCTATCTCAAACCCACGGTCTACAAGAAGCTCTCTAAGATGCTCATACCACGCACGTGGGGCTTGTTTAAGGCCATAGAGTGCCTTATCAAGCTTGTAGACATGGTTCGGAAAGTTAGGATCCTCAAAACCCGGGGGTTGCTTTACATACACTAACTCATGCAAAGGACCATTTAAGAAAGCACTCTTCACATCCATTTGTTGCAACTTAAAATTATGATGTGATGCATAAGCAAGAAGGATATGGATGGACTCAAGGTGAGCCACGGGTGCAAAAGTCTCTCCATAGTCAATGCCTTCAATTTGAGAGTACCCTTGAGCAACCAAACGAGCCTTGTTCCTTACAACAATCCCATTTGCATCTTGCTTGTTCTTGAAGATCCACTTGGTTCCAATTGCATTGCGGCAATCCTTGGGCTTCTCCACTAATGACCATACTTTGTTGCACTCGAAGTTATTGAGTTCTTCATGCATGGCCTCTACCCAATCCGGGTCTTCAAGCGCTTCAAACACCTTTTGAGGTTCCACACAAGAGATATAGGCATGGTGGCTACTAAAGTTTGCCAATTGCCTCCTTGTGGACACCCCTTTCCTCACACTTCCAATCACACTCTCCAAGGTGTGGCTACCTTTCCAGAGAGTTGATGCTATCTTCATAGCACGGCGAGCTTGAGCTTCTTCAAGAGATTCTTGAGAGGCCACTTGGTCATCACCACGGTTTTGGTCCTCGCCTTGACCTTCAATCTGAGCATGCTCTTCAACTTGAGCTTGCTCTTCATCTTGAGCTTGATCTTGATCACCACTTGGTGAAGAATCACCATCATGCTCATGGTCTTGATCTTGATCACGCTCACTTGGTTGAGGGGCTTGAGCTTGTCTTTGGCTAGCATCAAAGGGACCTTGTGGAGCTTGTTGTGTTTGAGAGGGTGAAGGCTCCACTTGAGTAGAGCATAGTCCTTCTCCTTCCGCCAAAAGGTGTCCCTCAACGGGTATGAGATGTCCCACACCCATTCTTCTTATGGCAAGAGGAGGTATTTCGTCACCTACATCAAAAACACCATGTTGCTCCACACGGGAGTCATCATTCTCATCGAATCTCACGTTAGAAACTTCAACAACTCGAGCGGAGAGTTTGTCAAATATTCTAAAGGCGTGAGATTCGGTGGCATAGCCAACAAAGGTACCCTCAAGAGCTTTTGTATCAAATTTGGACAAGTGGACACCTTTCTTAAGATAGAATCACTTACAACCGAATACCCAGAAGTACTTGATATTAGGCTTCTTTCCAATGAGGATCTCATAAGGAGTCTTGTTCAAGCCCTTGCAGAGATATAACCGGTTTGATGCATGACATGCGATATTAATGGCTTCGGCCCAAAAGTTATACGGAGACTTGAATTCCGCTAACATGGTCCTAGCCATATCAATGAGAGTCCAGTTCTTCTGCTTGGCTACACCATTTTGTTGGGGAGTGTAGGAAGATGAGTACTGATGGTGAATCCCCTCATCACTGAGAAAATCATTCAAGGTATAGTTCTTGAACTCGGTGCCATTGTCACTCCGGATCATCAATATGTCTTGACCATATTGGCGTTGTACTTCATTGGTGAAGTCTTTGACGGTTTGTTGAGTCTCACTCTTGATTTTAGGTCCCCATTTCTCAATGGGTCCTTTCTTGTTAGTGACAAGGGTCTTTGGAACCCAAATAGACCATGCAACATATTCATTTGATGAACCAACAAATTTAGCATAAACATGGCCATCATGTGCACGGCAAAGAACATAAGAAGGATTATATTTTCCCGCAAAGTTATTATAGTTAGGCATAGCCTTCTTGGCATTCCCAATAACTTCCCTCACCTCCTCCTAAAAAACATTACCATTCTCATCATAGCATATTTCACTAGAAGCATGCTTCTTTAATGAGGGAGGAGGCGCGGGGACACTATTCTTCTTCTTCTTGTTGTTCTTCTTGGACTTGGAAGCATATCCAAGTCCCGTCTTGTCACCATGTTGCTTTTAAGCATTCAAAAGCTCATCAAGCTTCTCATTTCCCTTTAGGGTAACTTTCTCACAAGAGGGGTTAGTTGAGCATGAACTTGCAACAAAAGTGCTAGAAAGAGACTTGGTTACTTCATTAGCAATTATAAGATTTAGTTTCTCATTTTGCAACCTAAGTTCATTAGAAGCAGATTGAGCAATATCACGATCACTTTTAAGTTTAGCAATATCCAAATTGTGAGATGCTTCAAGACACAACTTGGATGTCTCAAGTGCTACCCTTAGGTCATGCTCTTCCTCAAGAGATTGAGTAAGAGAAGCAATTTCATCGGCATAGTCACGTGCATGCCCCTCAAGCTCAAAAATGCGTTCATCATTTTTATCATTTATTTGGAGGGCCTCATTACATTGATCTAGGAGAATCTCACAGCGAACTTTGGTCTCCCCATGCAAGGTTGACATGAAAATGTCCATTTAATTTAGATCATCATTATCACCACATGGTTCAACACAATCCATCAAAGATAAGCTTTTAGGTATGATGGGTGTGAGAGGGGGTGATACCTTTGTAGCGTGAGCCATAAGACATGTCGCATTGTGGTTGGTGCGCTTTGATTCATTTGCGGAAGCGAAAAGAGATGATGAAGGGGTAGGTTGGGCAATGGCGATGGTGGCCCTTCCTACTTCCTCATCATCACTTGTATCATCCCCGGAGGGGTACTCTTCTTGAGTTGTCAAAGCGTGAATTGGGAGATCTCTCTTCTTGCCGGAGTTCCTTGGATATGACTTGGTCTTCATTTCCATGCGGACAAGTCTTCCATTGCGATCTTCCACTCTCATAAGGACACTCCGCAATGAAGTGGTTATGGTTACCACAATTGTAGCAAGTTCTCACTCTACTTGTAGCCTTGGGCTTGGAGGGGCTAGATGACTTCCACTTCTTCATGAATGCCCTTTGAGCAAGAGCCATATGCTCAGCATGAGCATACTTCATGTCCTCGGGACTTCCACTCAAAATCTCTTCCTCTTCCACCAAACTTGATTCTTCATGGTATGTGACTTTGGCCTTCAAGGCAAGGTTAGGAGCACGAACACCACGAGCTCGTGCAAGAGCATCATCCGCATTCTTCTCAGAGATCTTTCTTGCCATCATCTCTTGCAAGATATCATATGCGGACATCTTCCGGAAGTTGGCATTTCCCTTGATAGAGTTCACGATCTCCTTGTGGAAGGGCAAGAGAGCTTGAATGAACTTCCTCTTCATCCACTTCCAATCACATTGGGAGGAACCAAGATCCGTTAGCTTCACTTGAAGTGATGAGAGACGCCTATGGAGTTCTTCGGGAGTTTCACCATCAAACATGGCAAAGTTGTCCGCTTCATTGGAGGCTTCATCAAACTTGGATTCTTGAATGCTCTCGTTCCCAATGAAGAGGTTGGTGAGAACATCCCAAGCTTCCTTGGCGGAGGTGATATTGTGGACGAATGCCTTGTCCTTCTTGGTAAGAGACATGTGAATTAGATGCAAGGCGGAGGCATTGAGTTGCTTGTCGATTTGCTCCCAAGGTAGCAAGTTAGTCAAATCCTTGGAAGTTGGATGGAAACCCTGCTCAATGATCCTCCAAAGATCAATAGACACAAAGTTTATGTGAGAGCGCATGTTATCTTGCCAATTGGCAAAGCTAGAAGCATCAAGTGGTGGCGGTGGGCCGCAAGAAGCAAGGTGTGGCATTTGAAGGTGTCTTCCGGAGACATAGCTCATAGGATGTGGAATTTCTGTGCTATGTCCCCGAGAGGTGTCATCTTTCTTGGGTGGGTCATCGTTGCTCTCATCCCCATCCTTGCCCGGATCATGCTCGTTTAAGGATGGCTTATCCTTATCCGGGGTGTCAACCGGGGTTGGTGGAGTGGTACTAGACGTTCCACTAGTGAGAGCATCAAGTAGAGATTTTTGGCTTTCCATGGCTACCATCATAGCATCCATTCGTGTCATTATACTATTAAGATCCGCCTTAGTGGCGGGCTCCTCGTCGCCCATAATCTCTTAGGCAGTTAAGCCCAATAAAAGATCACTAGGCTCTGATACCAATTGAAAGGATCGGTACGGGCGACTAGAGGGGGGGTGAATAGGCGCTAAGTCAATTTTTAATCTTTTTCAAATTTAAGGCTCGATACAAAGTAAATTCACTAGGTGTGCAACTAGCTGAATTTCCTATGAGTGGCAAGCATGCAAGTAAACAAGTAACTAGCAAGATACAAGTAAGGGAAAGAAATAACCGAAGAGTGGAGATCGGAGACACAAGGATGTATGCCCGTAGTTCCTTCCTTTTGAGGGGAAGTACGTCTACGTTGGAGAGGTGTGGTGACACGGAGTCTACCAACGCCACAAAGGCTCACCTTGTTCTCCAGTGAGCAAGCCACGGAGGCTAGCTCGTTTCCACTAAGCGGTGGTATTGGGGGAACCACGAATCCCTTACACGGAGCTTGGGGCACAACTCCACAACTCAATTGGAGGGTCCCAAGAAAGCCACGGAGGCAAGAATCACCACAAAGATGAGTCAATCAACCAATTACAACACCTAGGGTCACAGGATCCCCTAGGTGCAAATCCTCCAAGCAAATGGAGGGGGAAATGAAATTCCTTCGGTGAAGATGTAGATCGGTGCCTCCTCCTTCAATCCTCCAAAGATCAAGAGCTTTGGTTGGCTAGAAGGGGAGATCTATGGAATTTGATGTTTTTGCAATGGGGGTAGGTGAGAGCTTCAAAGATGAAAAATGGTTGGTGAAGTTCTAACCCTACCCCAGCTGGACGAAGGGGTATTTATAGGTGGGTAGAAATCTAGCCATTGGAGGCTGTCCGCGAAGCTGGTTCGGCGATAAGTCCGGCGGTGCCGGACGCTTCGCCGGATGTCTGGCGGCCCGCCGGGTGGATTTGTCGACGAGCCGAAAACGGCTTCAGTATAGCAGTTCGGCGGCTCCGCCGGACTGGCCCGGTCCACCGCCGGATGGTCCGGCCAGGGGTCCGGCCAGACCGAACCAGGACCAATTCCATCATCTTTCTTTTGAGCATCAAAACCCCATCACATGTGAACTTAACCCTGTATGCATACACTTCAAATATTAGTTCACACAAAACATAGTCATGTCATCGTTAATCAAAAAAGTAGAAATGGACAAAAGTCCTTTCAGTTGGGGTCCAACCATTTCTTCAAGCAAACAAAACAAAAGAAAACTAAAAGCAAAAGTAAAGACGCTCCAAGAAAAATGCATAGTGCATGAAGCAATAAAAATATAGTGTTTTGAAAGGTGACCTGATTTTTGCCGATGAAGAAGGGGTGCCTCGGGGGCATCCCCAAGCTTTGACGCTTGTACCTCTTGGATATTTCTTGGGGTGACATGGGCATCCCCAAGCTTGAGCTTTTGTCCATTCTTCAACTCATCTCATCATTCTCCAATCCCTACACTTGAAAACTTCCTTCATACAAAACTTAACACAATTCTATTAGCAACATTAGCATAAACATAATAATGAATCAACCCTTTTTGGTTCAGGTTTCAACTCAAAAACACCACATATAAAGCATATACTACTGTAGCAACTTCCCAAAAGTTCCGTGATCAAAAGAACTCAAAAAGAAAGCGACCGAGAGGCAAACACAAATAGTGGCAGAAATCTGTCAAAACAGAACAACTGACAAAGGTCAATTTTTTCGAGGACCTTCTATTGCTTAAATTAAAAAATGCAAAACTAATGAAAGTTTGGATATAACCTGGGCATATGCACAAGAAATCGCAGGTCAAAAAGATATTCTGAGAATTTTCACGAATTTTTATGGTGCAGCACCGAAATCTGTTTAAGGACAGCAACTTCCCCAAATCTTACCTCCCTCAAATTAGAGGTTCTTCTTGGCACAACAACAAAATAAAAAGGATAAGGAGCAGTTATTACAGTAGTAATAACTTCCAAGACTCAAATAAAAGAAAAGGAACTGAAAATAAAATAATGGGTTATCTCCCAAGAGTGCTTTCTTTAACGCCTTTGAGCCAGGCGCAGAAAGTGGCAAATCAAATAATATCAAATGAGGCATTAAGATCAACTGTTTCCTCAAGATCACCACTTACCACACTAGGCACTTTAGAAGTTCCCGAAGATGATTCAACCTGCAAGTCACTCTTAGTTGAACTAAAAGTCTTACCAATCTTAAAAACATGTTGCGGTTTAGGCACAGACACCTTGGGAACATACATAATTTTTTGCTCTTTTCCAACAAAAGCTTTCTCCTTCTTAAATTTAAGAGAAGAGAAAATTGAACTTAAAGTTTCCATAGAATCCTCTAGTTTACCAATCCTAAGGTTTTGACTATCAAGAGTAGTGCTAGCCTCTAAAACAGTGATTCTCTTACCGATGCTTTCTATCGATTCATTAACTCGGCTAGCGTTATCAAGGATACTTGGCAAACTTTTTTCTAAAGAGTTAATTTTTTCTAAAACTTCATCCAAAGTGACCTCAGTTTTAACAACATGGATAAGTGGTACTCCCACTAAACTTTCAATTAAAGTGCATGCTTCAAGAGTGGGAGTACCCAGAAAATTACCTCCTGCAAGAGTATCAAGAATGTACCTATTCCAACTAGATATACCAACATAAATTTTTTTAAGAAGGATCATGGGAGAATGCTTCTTCATACACCTATGATGAGAATTGCTAATACGGTACTAAGCATCTTTCAAGCTCTCTCCCCCTTGTTGCTTAAAAGTACGAACTTCAACTTTAGGATTACTCATTCTAACAAGACTAAAAGCAAGTAAATAAAAGCAACTATAAAGGAAACTAATTTTTTTGTATTTTTTTATAAAAAGACGCAAGCAAAAATAAAATAAAGCAAAACAAAAACAAAGTAAAAGATTGTGCGTGCAAGACTCCCCTTGCAGAAGTCTTCTTTCTCCCCGGCAACGGCGCCAGAAAACTTGTTGATGGTGCAGTGTTGATGATGTAAATGATCGACCAGTTGGGAACCCCAAGAGAAGGTGTGATGAGCACAGCAGCAAGTTTTTCCTCAGTTATGAAACCAAGGTAATCAACCCAGTAGGAGAAAGCCAAACTTAAGAAGGTGATGCTTGCTAGCTTCGCGACACTCCGGACAATGGCGCCAGACAACTTGCTGGTGTGTAGTTGACGTAGGAGCTTCTTCACCTAGAAGCAACGTGAAACCTGCACACAACACAAACAAGTACTTTGCTCCCAACTTACGATGAGGTTGTCAATCTCACCGGTTTGCTGTAAACAAAGGAATGAGCGTATCGAGTGGTAAAAGGATAATAGTAATGCAAGTAAAGTAAACAGTGCGAGTAAAGTAAAACGGTGTAGCAATGTAAAGGAAATTGGACCGGGGTCCACAGTTCACTAGTGGTGTCCCTCCATAAGATAAATAAAGCATGTTGGGTAAACAAATTACAGTTGGACAATTGATAGAGTAAAGATAACATACATACATCACGAGGATCACTATAAGGCTTACTCTGGGCATTACGACAAAATACATAGACCGTAATCCAACTGCATCTATGACTAAAAATCCACTCACGGGGAATCATCCGAGGACCCCTTGAGTATTAAGTTGCGAACAACAAATAATTGCATTAAGTAAAGTGCGTAATGTAAACAAAGCAAATATCCTTGGACACAAGAATGTTGTTTTCTCCCTAGTGGCAACAGCATATCTATAACCTTAGAGGTATCTGTCATTTCCCAGATTAAATAGAGGCATGAACCCAACTATCGAGCATAAATACTCCCTCTTGGAGTTACTAGCATCTACTCGGCCAAGATAGCTACTAGCAACGGAAAGCACGCAAGATCATAAACAACATATAGATAACATAAGATATAATTCAGCACATCAACTTGACATAGTACCAATACTCATCGGATCCCAACAAACACAACATGTATGATTACATAAAGAGGATCTTGATCATGTAGGGTAGCTCACAAGATCTAAACATGAATTACATGGTGGAGAATACAACCATCTAGCTACTGCTATGGACCCGTAGTCCAAGGTAGACTACTCACAGATCACTCCGGAGGCGACCATGGTGGTGGAGAAGGCCTCCGGCAGGGATTCTCCTCTCCGGTATGGTGCCGGGAAGAGCTCCTGGATCCTCCTAATCTCGTTTCGACGACGGCGGTAGCTTACAGTATGTTTCTGAGAAAAGCGATCTGTTCCTTAGGTTTTTCCCATCGAGGAGACTTTATAGGCGAAGGGGCATCGTCAGGAGCTGGGCCAGGCGGCCTCACCATGGGTGGGCGCGGCCAGGGGCTGGGCCGCGCCCCCCTGTGGTGTGGCTGGCCTCTGGCCCCCCTCCGTCTCATCTTCGTTCTTTGCGAAGCTTCAGTAAAAATAGGAGGTTCGGCTTTTGTTTCGTCCAATTCCGACAATATTTCCTGTGTAACTTTTCTGAAACACAAAAACAGCAGAAAACAGGGAACTGGCACTGTGGCATCTTGTTAATAGGTTAGTTTCGGAAAATAAATAAAAACGCCACGAAGTATAACAAAACACAAAGCAAATGGTGTAAGA
Source organism: Dactylis glomerata (assembly GCA_007115705.1). Taxonomy (NCBI): domain Eukaryota; kingdom Viridiplantae; phylum Streptophyta; class Magnoliopsida; order Poales; family Poaceae; genus Dactylis; species Dactylis glomerata. The sequence continues at coordinate 1,047,599 of QXEO01000429.1, forward strand.
ACAAGCATGGAGCATCAAAATTATAGATACGTTTGAGACGTATCAGGGACATTGACGGCGAGCTCGTTTTGGTGATCTCCGATCTTGGGAGCTCAAATCTGTGGAGGGAGGAGTCAGAGCTCCGACCTGGGGAGCCCTTGCTCCTCTATGGGAGATCCTAGCTCCAGGGCGGTATCAGTGACGATGAGCTCGATTCCAGCGGAGTGACGGTGAGAGGTCGACGGCGAGCTGGGCGAGCGGACAGAACAGGGGAGATGATGGTGGGTCCTACCATGGCAACGGAACTCTAACGCTAATAAAGTCAAATTCTATTAGAATAACAGGTAAACCTGATAAGGTGAGCTCAGCAAGCGGCAACGGAACGGAAATTATGAGTTCAAATGTTTTTTCCCCAATTCAAACACTAGGATTTGGGCTCAAACCAAATTAACCTAAAAAAGACTCTCTCATCTATTTGACAAATGCTTTTGGACCCGTAGAATAATTACAGCGAACAAAGGTACCTATGAACCTATGATAAAGAACTTAGAGCATCTCCAACAGGCGCGGCAAAACTCGCGTGCGGTAAATTAATCGCCGGTTCGCCGCGCGGGAGAGCCCGCGCGAACCTCCAGCGGGCATATGAGAGATTTTGGGGAAACAATTTTTTCTACCTCTATTCAGAAAATAAGATGCTCTGGTAGACTAGTCTTTCAAAACATCTTACGGTCAAGAACGGAGCTGGGTGCGTAGCAAGCTGATATACATGTGACATGCCGCCGAGTCCCGTGTGATGCCAATTGCTGTGGAGCAGAATCACACATCTAGAGTTCAGGTCGCTAGGGGTGGAGGGTATCTAGTACTTTGCCCCATATGGCAACTCTAGTCTCACTGACAATGGACCCAGAGAAAATGCAGTAATAGTCGAGGTAGATAAACATGGACATTTACTGTTATTCTATTATGGGGCAGATAAAAGTTACGCGTCTTCCTCCCCTGTCTCACTCCCCCACTTCGTAGTCCCCACCCTAAACTCGCCGTAGTTCATGGCATCGTCGATGAAGCTTCGGTATCTTGCCCCCATCCGACAGGCAACGACGTGCCTTGTTGCCGCCAGTGTACCAATGCCAAGCGTGGCGGTCATGAGCTTCCCCAAGTTGGCGTTGTCGGTGGGAGCGACAAGGAGGACTTCCACTTTCCCCAAGGTTTAGAAGCTCACCGTCTCTGTTTGAGGTAAGGGCTATGCAGGTGAAGTGGGGTAAGCTGGGGAAGCGTGGTCCTCGGCAATGCACCGACTGCACGGCGGAAAAGACCAAGAAGCTCGACACTGGCGAGGAAGAAGTCCATATCGAGATCTAGGATGTGGCTGGCTTATGCATCACCGATGAACCACAACAACACAGATCCAGTCTTGTGACTCCGATTCACCAACACACATGACCCGTATCAAGAGCTGCTAGACTACTCCTTTGAAAAATGCCTCGCGATGGTGCTGCTGGTCAGGTTCAACCGAACGCCTCCCCCAGGGCAAGCCGCCCTCCCCCAAGCGCGAGCGCAGCTGCCCGAGGAAGGGGAAGCCACGGCGTGCACGAAGAATGCAGTAATGCAGCAGGAGTTTTGCGGGAAGGGAAATCGTTTTAGTTCCGGTTGATTTAGCAATGAACTTTAGCCCTTCGCAGCATTTTGGTTTGCCAACTTCCATGAAGGCTGCTCTAGTTTCTTTAGTTAAGTACAGTTAGTGTTAGACTAACTCTGAAGAATAGCTTTTATATAGACAAGGCTAAAGCGGGCTCTAAACTTGTAGAAAGTTTATCCCACTTTTGTGTAACCAACTAGCATCTGTAAGTCCACGACTGAAGCAACCAAATATTATGAACTTTCAGATTTAGTGTTTTTCCTAAAATTTCAAAGGTAAAATCTATATTTATTGTTCTTCGTTTTTAAGACTTGCATTTATAGAGATGAATTCAGTGAAATTAACTTAACAAGAAACTATATATTCACGCGGTTCTGCCACCAGGTCCATAGAATGGCCCCCACCATCGTCTCCATTAGATACAGCTAACGGATCTTCTCTGATATTGCACGCTTCCGGAGGTGCCAGAAGACCGCCCTGAGGCAATCGCCGATCTCGACCTATAGGAATCCTTCCTCCTCCGTGGGGGGCGGGGGCAATTCACGAAGGCTTGGTGGCGGGGACATTGACGGCGAGCTCGTTTTGGTGATCTCTGATATTGGGAGCTCAAATATGTGGAGGAGGGAGGAGCCGGATCTCCAACCTGGGGAGCCCTTGCTTCTCTATGGGAGATCCTAGCACCAGGGTGGTGTCAGCGACGACGAGCTCAATTCCAGCTAGGCGAGCGGACAGAACAGGGGAGACGACGGTGGATCCTACCATGGCAACGGAACTCTAACGCTGACAAAGTCAAGTTCTATTAGAATAACGGGTAAACCAGACAAGATGGGCTCAGCAAGCGGCAACAGAACAGAAATTATGAGTTCAAACGTTTTCTCTCCAATTCAAACACTACGATTTGGACTCAAACCAATTTAACCTAAAAAAGACTCTCTCAGTTATTTGATAAGAGCTTTTAAACCCGCAGATTGATTGCAGCGAATAAAGATACCTACTAACGTGTGACAAAGAAGTTAATGACGGCAAAGTGATTAGCCCCTTCCTTCCCTCCCCCTCCTCTTCCAACTACACAGGTCCGGCCCATTCCACGCTTCTGGCAAGGCGATTGGCCCACTAGGGCCTTGAAGAATCCCGTTGCAAGCCCATGAACCAGAACGCAGAACAAGGCCCACCAGGCCCGAAGCTGTCGGCTCTGAGCTCCCCCATCCTTCCTCCTCGCCCTCCGTTTCGAATTTCCATTTCAAATCTCACTGCCCCCTTCACCTCCGCTTCTTCTCCCCCTCTTCAATCCCTTCCATTTCAAACAATTCCTCCCCGGGATCCCGCACCAGTCCCCAAAACCCTCAACCCGCGGCGGCGGCGGCCGGTACAGCGCGCGCGCTTCGCGGCAGGATTCCTCGCCGCCATGGGTTGCTTCCTCTCCTGCTTCCGCGGCCGCCCCGACAGCGCCTCCGGCGACGGCCTCCAGGTACGCGTAGCCCCTGCGATTCCCTGCTCGTTAAACCTACCGTTTTCGATCCACACGGCAATGATCTGTTTCTGATGGGTTTTCCTTGGTCCAGGATCCGCTGGTCCGCGAGAGCCGGCTCGGTGACGCCTTCCTGGACGACCGCGACGCCGACGCAGCCAGTGAGTTTTGAATTTTTTTGTTGCGCCGATCGGATCGGATTCGATGTCTAGATGGACTGACCTGACTGCTTGGTTTTGATGTATCAGAGCTTGAGGTGAGCGGAGGAACCTTGAAGGATGATCTGGGGAGTGTCGGAGGCCTGGACGACGAACTCAGGAGAGAGGTACCTACAACTACAGAGCGCTCTTCTGTTTCCTTGTTTGTTACTGTCTGCAACTCCATCAGTATTCAGAACGTGTTATCGGCGGGGAGCAGGAAAAAAATTGAATTGGTTGATGCATCGAATTTCAGCTGATCTGTTTGTCAGCTGTCGATGTGGTCTTCTTGGATAGCTGCAGGTGTTGCAGCCCAGATGGATTATTCTCCGTCTCCTGTTATGCGTTAAGTCTATATGAACTTTGTTGTTAGAAATGAGTTCTTTAATTGCCAGGGGACCCATGTAGTAGAACGTAAAGTGTGCATCCCTAGCAGAAATTAGAAATATAGGTCCAAAATCTGTATTTTTCCCATTCATGCTTTCTTTGGTTCTGGGGGTGTGCATCTTAACTTTAAAATTTAAGGTTTTAAACCCTGAATATGACATGTTCACTGGATTTAATTTTGCCTTGTGTGCCAGGCTTGTGCTCTGCTTTGATCAGTGGGAATTATTTACTGTTCAGTACAATGTATAAATTATGCAGACCCAGCAACATCAACAAAATATCTGCCTTTTAAATACTATTTTACTTTCTGGCTTGTGGACACACATGGGATAATTTGCTGAAAAGATATACTACTACTTATAATTCAAACCCTATATGGCTATATCCTGTCATTTAGACTAGGTTCACTGGACGTGTCATAAAATTTTCCACTACAAGTACTTTGCAAATTTTGCAGGTCTGAGTTTTCCCATTTGCTGAAGCTAATTTGCACTGTGAAGATTAAATCATAACCTTTTGAATCTCTTTTAAACTTTTAGATTTTGCTAAACCCTATTATGCCATATGATGTCCAATGCATAACCATGTAAAGTACTTTTATATGAATGGTGCAGGGAATTTAAGGATAATATGATGATCAATAGGATTCTAATCCTCAGATATAGGGTATTTTTATTTGTCGAGTGTTTCTAGGTTTTTATGTCTGTACTGCATGGTCACTGTTACACTTATTGCTGGTCTGTTTTATCTTTTCGAACTTGGTTACTCTAAATTATATTAGCCAGCTCAATTTCGTTGAAATGAATTTTCATGGCATTCTACTATAACCAGGCAAATTACCTCAAATCCTGCGGTGCAATATCAGAAACCCCTCCAGAAATTCTGGAAGTATCAAACCAAATCGAAGCAGAAGATAGTAATGAGGTAACGAGTGTGTTTTGTGATCTTTTTCATGTAATCCCCTGCTTGATGTTCTTGTTTGACAACACAGTGCAATGACACGTCCAACGATGCACATGAGATTAAAGGGGTAATGGTATCTGATGATAAACATTACTCATCAGAACGGTAAAGAGCTACCCTTTATATTCATGAATGTTGCGATTCTGTAAACTAGTGTCATTACTATGGTTAACTATTAACAAAGTCAACTCTTTGTCTCTTCTGATATAGGTTCAACTGTGATGGGCATGATCAGAACACTGATGAAGGTGTTGAGAATGTTACTGGGGTTGAATCAGAGCCTGGATCATTGTTGCAGGACAAGTCTTCATGCCAGAACATCACCAATCAGAAGCTTGATTCTAGCAACTCACCTTTCCCTACCCCTTTGGTTCTCAGAGGTGACATTCAGACTCCTGGAACAATGTTTACAGCATACCAGGGGAATGTCAAGTCTGGGAAGCGTGGGAGGACTGGCAAACAGTTCATCTACCCTGTTCTGAGACCTATCGAGAACAAACTGCAATGGATGGAACTAAGAGACGAGTCTTCCCCTGTGGTTGCATCTCATCCTCCGAAACGAAGGTGTGAAGATTCCACTGAGAAACCTCAGCAGACGTTTCCAAGCTCAGTGACTACAGACACAGAGGTACCACAATCTGCACCTTTTTCATTTCATGCCAACCGTAAAGAGCAAGCCGAAGAGGTGACATCTCTTGAGGCACCCAAGGACCAGAATGGTAACCAACAGCTTCTGGATGGTGGCGTTGGAGAGCTACTGAAAAATAGTTCATACAATGAGAAACATGGCGTAGCCAGTCTGTCCTCTTGGCTCAAGACTTCATCTGCAGATGGTGGTGAGAATCAGAGTGGAATTGGTGGCCACGCCGGAAAGCTGCCGGGTTTCGAAAGGATCACTGATATCACTGATGTGCCGATCTTTGTGGCTTCTGGTCTGAACTGGAACGATGACAACCCTACTCCGATGTTGCCGAAGGCATGGGACGGCAATGGGATTCCAAACACAACCACCAAGTACAAAGAGGTATTGTGTTTTTCTTCTTATGTTTCCCTTTGGTACTTCGGCCAAACATTTATCTGTATAACTTACTGCTGCAAGCACTTGGCTGTTCTTAGGACCAGAAAGTGAATTGGCATGCCACACCATTTGAGGAAAGGCTGATGAAAGTTTTGTCCGATGAAAAACCAAAGCATGAAAGGTATGTATCCTGCAGTTTTTTTTGCTGCAAACGCTTTCACCAAATATCACAGTATTAACATTCACATCATGAACCAGGAAAATCAGTGGAAAGCTGATCCACCTCGACGAAGACACGGTAGAGAGCCTTGCAACTGCTTCCTCGTGATCCACGGCCTGAGAAAGGGTCCCGTTGTTGGCCAATCCGACATGAGCTCCTCTAGCTGTTGGTCTCGTCAACCGTCTCTCATTTGCAGATTGGTTGTCTGAAGTTGAACTACATTCCCATGTCCACTGAAGCTTTTGTTTGCGCCCCAATGCAACTTTGCTCCGTAAAACAGACACAATATTCGTCCGCTGCTGCGATTATGCGATCCTCATCACCTGCTGATTGATGATGCTGGGCCTATCAATAAAAATAAGAAAAACTTGCTTCCTTTTCTGCTTGTGTCCTGTGATGTTGGGTTCTTGGGTAGTTGGGTTTGTCCCAAACAGCAACGGTAGTTGCCGTTTACAGTTTCGCAATGGAAGTTGTGTAAGTGTTGCACGCTACATGCTTCAGCCTCGTTCTGTTTGGATCATGGACCAGGATCCCATCAATACAGATACATGTGACTCACTCAAGTCCCAGACAGGGAGAGTTTCTACGATGTTTAACACGGTAGATTTGCACTTGCATTGCATGTGAGAACCGAGATGGTGGATTCGTCTGGGATAGACACTGTGCAAACAAAACAAAGGTGGTGGGAGCTACGGAATCAAACCCAAATTCCCAAACTGGAAAGAATTGGACAGAGGCACTGTAAAACCGCAGGGCCCTGACACCATGAAAACAAACGAGATCAACTCACAAATGACCAAGACAAAGAAACAAAGCTGCAAGCCAAGACCAGCCAAGATCCATCCGGCAGCCGATTAAAACAACATTAATCTATGGTTCAAATGGGTCATATGGTATAGGCCCCACAATGCAGGTGGAGGTTCACGGGTACGACGACTGTTTCTGTTTGCCACGCCTGCCTGTCTCTGTCTCTCTTGCTCGCTCCGGCATGCATGATGGCCTGCATCTGCGTGCACTGTAGCCGCTGATTCCCGTCGACCACGCGCCCCACTCCAAATTAAGGCCACGTCGTTTCGTTTGCAACTTGCGTGCTCGATCTGTTCACACTGGATCGATCATGATCATGGTATTGAGTGATGAGCTAATGATGATCTTAGATGTAGGATTTTATGAAAGATCACAACTATTTTATATTCATAGTGTGTTGGTCAGGGCTTCATCCTTACACCTTTTGGTTCTCATACAAAAAATGACTTTGTGCACTAGTAAAATTTCTAAATGTGTGAACTGATGAAAAGTATTAGGCTATATATTTTGACATTCGCCTTAGCGTTTAGGCTGGATATACTGGAAGATCGTAGACTTAAGATGGATAAAAAGTCATAACTATTAGAGTAGATTATAAATAGTGTGTTATCTAGGTTTAAACATGAGACCTTAAGAATCTGATACCATAATAAATTGATGCACTAGGCAACTTAACCAGCTCAAACTGATAAAAAGGGTTTGGAAAAGCTTATTTTAACGCATGATATGCAATTACTTGATACATGTAGTTCGCCTTGTAGCTTGAGAACCTCTTTCCATTTGGGTTCAGGCTCATGGTATCCTGCTCTCCGTGGATCCTTCTGCATGCATGCTTGCATACGATATATGCACACATTGCAAGTTGCAGCCACCATTCCCAAGCAAGTGCGCAACCAACTAGCCAAGCCAGTAGATAGGCAACAACATGCATTTGAGTTTTAGCAAAATGCCAAATAGTTTGTATCTAGCTACACATTGATTTGCAAAAGTTTCTGTTAAGTTTCTACCCGTGTCGTACTACTTGTTGCCTGTCCCCAGCTAAGCTTGGTTTTTTACACTACTGTAGTAAGTACTACCCCTGTCTAGCTAACTGGTCACCAGTTCAAGTAGTAGTATACTTGTACGTACGTACATTCCGTGACGTTCAAGTAGCAGTTGAAAAATCTTGTGAAAGACTTATTCTATTTAGATAGGATTTGAGACCCTGTGTCTAGGTAGTAACTAATGCATGTTAGGTTGATCTCTCACCCCGATCGAGTCTAATGGCTCGACGGGAACCCCTATCGCGCCCTGATCGGGGGCGTCCAACTGAAATATGGTTGGTGGACCCCTGTGGCAGCGCTATATAAAGAGGTGGGGGGCCGGGGCACGCAGTACGAGGTTGTCCGTGTTGCCACTCGCCTCACCGATATCCCAAGCCGGTCTAGGGCTAGCGCAAGTCACGGGAAGCTTCACCGCTGCCACCACTCACCACATGCTCACGCCGTCGCCTCCTCGTCATGGCCACCGGCTCGAGCTCCTCGAGCCAAGGTGCAGATAACCCTCTCTCTCTCTGATCTCTCTCTCTCTCTCTCTCTCTCTCTCTCTCTCTCTCTCTCAGATACATGACAAGTTCTAGATAGTGAAAGTAATATACCATGATGATCTAGACTAGTTGATCCAAATAGATTTAACAATGGTATCAGAGCATGTTCTAGTTCTAGATTTTTTGGTAGAAAAGGAAAAAGTGTTTTCAATCCCTAACCCGATTCTTCCCGAGATCCCACTGCACCCGCAGAAACCCTAACCCTAAAAGAAATAGGGCAGAGAAGGGGAAAAAGAAAGAGACTCACCGAACGGAGCCTCGGGCTCGCCGGCAAAGTTGCACCACCGCAAGGCCGCACCTGTTCCTCTCGATTCCCGTGGGCATCCATTGGAGGCACGGGGAAGAAGAACGCCACCCCTTCTGGGGCAAAGGGCACCGCAGCCAGACCGTTCGACGGCGGCGCGCTCACACGCAAGGGGAATGCGCGCACCGGCGAATGGACCATCCGCTTGAAGCCGCCACTGCAAGCCGCCGACGACCTTCTCGTGGTGTCGCTCTCGCGCAGGTGTGGTAGAGGGAGGAGGAAGAAGAAGAAAAGGGAGCAAAGAGGAGGGCCACCTCACCATGGTGCGCGCCAGCCGTCATCGGCGGCGCGCCGGGCGAGGGCCGCTCCGTCCAGCCGCTGCCACGGGCGCGGGTGCTCGATGTCCTCTGCGAGCAGACACAGAGCGACGGGGGAAGTGGAGAAAGTGGCTAGGGTTTCTTCGGGACTGACCGGTACATGGGTTTTGTTCTGGCGAGGAGCCCGAACAACCGCCGATGTTATCCGACGGCTAGCAAGGGCCGGGCGGATGAGGGACGGGTGCTGGCAGGCCGTGGGCCGCGACCAGCAGGCCGCAAAGCCTCGCGCACTCAACATTAATTGCCGCACAGGGCGGCCGATCACATGGTGGGCCGTGGGCCTCAGTAGGCCATGGGCTAAAACAGTTTTTCTCTGTTATTTTTTTTACAGAACACAGTTTTAATAGTTTTCGTCCAAATTTTGGACAAATTTCATCCAGATTTTTCTATTCAAAGTTATCCAACTATTTTTTTTACAAAACTAAAAAATGACAGAAACATTTTTCTGAAATGTTTAAAGTTTATGAATTTTATTCATTTTTCCGCTGCAAATAGTTAATAGTAATTGCTCAAAAGCAAAAAAGTGAATTTTTTTTTGAAGATGTGATAAAGTGATTTTAAAGGTGATTATGATTCTGTTATTATATGACCAACATTGTTAATAGCATGATTATGATTTGTTTATTATGTGTTAAAAGGTGCACTTCTCTATTTTTGCCCAACGGTGACATAGTTTTAATTGCACAAACAGTTGTGTGTTTTGATTTATACCAACATTGGATTAATACATGCCATTGTTTTGTTATCTCACATCTTTGTGATTTCAGGAGGTTACAATTTGATGAGTTGCCTCAAAGATGTTCCAACGCTCAGGGGTGACAACTACACTGAGTGGAGGAAGAAACTGGACCTGGCTTTTGTCTGCGCTGAAGTTGACTGGGTTGTGGACATTCCACAGCCAGTCAAGCCAATAGAGTCAGTCAGAGATGCAAAAGATGATGATGTTGCTTGGGACAAAAATAAAAAGGATCATGCTTCAATGGAGCTGGCGTATGTCCTAGAGAACCAAAAGTGGGTCAATACAAATAAAAAGTGCATGACCTTTATAAAGAACACGATTAAGAACGCCATTGCGGGCTCAATCGAAGAGTGCACTTCTGTTGGGGAGTTCCTAGAAAAGATAAAGAGTCAGTTCACTGGCTCTTCAAAAATGTATGCTACCCAGCTGCTCAAACAGCTGGTCACAGAAAAGTACACCGGAGGTGCACATGGCATTAGGGAGCACATCCTGAGTATGAGCAACATGGCTGCTAAACTAAAGCCCATGGATGCTGATCTGGAGCTCAAGCCTGCTCTGCTTGTTCACCTTGCCATGGCTTCATTGCCTAAAGAATTTGATAACTTTGTTATCAACTACAACCTGTCACCTGATAAATGGGACATAGAAAAGACTATTGCCATGTGTGTGCAAGAAGAGGATAGGCTTAAAGCCTCAAATGGTGGTTCCATAAACTATGTGAAGGACAACAAGAAAAGGAACTACCATAACAGCAACCAAGGTTCCCCTCATGGCAAAGGTCCCCAACAGTATCATCAACCCAGTCTCCCAGTGGATAAAGACTAGTGTCTCCACTGCAAGAAGACTGGGCATTTCAAGAAAGATTGCCCAGATTGGCTCAAGTCAATAATGGCAAAGGAAGGTATAGATACAGTTTCTTTTGTAAATGAATCCCTGTATTCAGAGTTTTTGAAATTTACTTGGTGGATTGACTCAGGTTCAACTGTTCATGTTGCAAATTCTTTACAGGGATTCCATTCGACAAGGACTATGCAAAGAAGTGAAAGACGCATTGAAGTCACGAATGGGGTTCAAGCAGACATTGAAGCTGTTGGTGACATCACCTTGGAGTTAGCTGATGGCTTTACGATTCTTCTTAGAGATGTCTTATGTGTTCCTTCGCTTCACAAAAACTTAATAAGTGTATCACATTTGGATAAAGACAGTTATGATTGTTATTTTGCACATGGCAAGTGTGCCATATGGTTTAAAGATGCTTGTGTGGGTATTGCTTTACTTCACGATGAGCTTTAGTGCATTCTCTGTGTAATGTGAATGAGCAAATTTCCTTGTCAAACAAAGAACAAAAGAAAAGAAAAAGAACTCATGACTCATCGAAGTTATGGCACTGTCGATTAGGCCATATTTCAAGGAGAAGAATAGAAAATCTCATAAAAAATGATATTCTTCCTCCGTTAGAGTTCTTAGATATAGAATAATGCATAGATTGCATAAAAGGAAAGTATATAAAGCAAATTAAAAAGGGTTCAAACCAAAGCACGGCGACACTAGAAATCATTCACACTGATATTTGTGGACCATTTTCTATGAAAAGTGTGGATGGCTATGACTCGTTCATAACATTCACAGATGATTACTCCCGATATGGTTATATTTATCCAATTAAAGAAAGATCTGAAGCATTGGATAAATTTAAGATATTCAAAACAGAAGTTGAAAATCATCTTGATAAAAGAATTAAAATAGTCCGGTCCGACCATGGGGGGGGGGGAGTACTACGGTCGACACACTCCATATGGTCAAGTACCTGGACCTTTTGCAAGGTTCTTACAGGAAAATTGAATAGTCGCCCAGTAATCTATGTCAGACGAACCTCAACAAAATGGAGTAGCTGAAAGGCGCAACCGTACTCTTATGGATATGGTGCGCAGTATGATGAGTTATTCCACCCTGCCATTGGGATTATGGATGGAGGCGCTGAAAACCGCCATTCACGTTCTCAATAAAGTACCAAGCAAGTCGGTGCCCAAAACACCGTACGAGTTGTGGACAGGGAGAGTTCCCTCTCTGACCCACTTGAGGGTCTGGGGGATCCCAGCTGAGACAAAAGTATTTAATCCAAACATTGCAAAGTTAGACCCCAAAATAGTAACTTGCCACTTCATTGGCTATCCTGATAAATCAAAAGGTTATCGTTTCTACTATCCAGACAGATACACAAAGTTTGTAAAAATGAGACATGCAATCTTCTTGGAGGACGAATTAATGAGGGGGAGCATGGTAGCTCAGAAAATTGACCTTGAGGAGAAGAGGGTGCATGCACCTAATCCGATGATTCAGGAGTCATTTTTATCGCTACCTGTTGTACCTGCATTGACAATCCCTGAGGTTGTGGTGCAAGCACCTGTTATAACTCCACCTGTGACAACAAGGTGTGAAGATCCGAAACATGTCCGTGGGGAGCCGACTGAACCCTTTGTTGAGCATGAAAGGGAGATGCAGCAGCCACCTTTACTAGATGTGCCGGAAGTTGAGGCACATAATGAGCCAGAGAATGAGGCCCTTAGGATGTCCAAAAGAGTTAAGAAATCAGCTATTTCTACTAATTATAAAGTTTATAACACAGAAATAGTTCATATGGAAGGTGATCCCACTTCATATGAAGAAGCCATGGGAAGCTCTAACTCATCGAAGTGGTTGGAAGCCATGGAAGATGAAATGAGATCGATGAGTTCCAGTAATGTTTGGGACTTAGAAGAAAATCCTAAAGGAGCCAAAACAGTAGGCTGTTAATAGGTCTATAAAACAAAGTATGACTCTAATGGGAATATCGAAAAGTATAAAGAGCGACTTGTGGCAAAAGGATTTACACAAAGAGAAGGGGTAGATTACAATGAGACATTTTCTCTAGTCTCATGTAAGGATTCCTTCAGAATCATAATGGCACTAGTTGCACATTTTGATTTAGAGTTGCATCAAATGGATGTAAAGACGACATTTCTAAATGGAGATTTAGAAGAAAAAGTTTACATGAAACAATCCAAGGGTTTTTTCATGGAGGGGAAGGAACATATGGGATGCCGCCTAAATAAATCCATTTATAGATTAAAGCAAGCCTCTAGACAGTGGTATCTAAAGTTTAATGATACTATTAAAAGATTTGGATTTAAAGAAAATATTGAGGACAACTGCGTTTTTGCAAAGTTTAAAAGTGGAAAATATATTTTCCTAATCTTGTATGTGGATGATATCCTGCTTGCTAGTACTGATGTTAGTCTGCTACGAGATACAAAGGAGTTCTTGTCCTCAAACTTTGATATAAAAGATCTTGGTGAAGCATTATATGTTTTGGGCATAGAAATTCACCGAGACAGGAAAAATGGAGTTTTAGGACTATCACTGAAGGCATATTTAGAAAAAGTTCTAAAGAAATATAATATGCATAAGAGTAATGCCACACCTGCTCCTATAGTCAAGGGCGATAGTTTTGGGCAATTTCAATGTCCCAAGAACCAATATGAGATCGATCAAATGAAAGCAGTACCATATGCTTTGGCTATTGGAAGCTTACAGTATGCACAAGTGTGCACTAGGCCTGACTTAGCTTTTATCACCGGGGTGCTCGGTAGATATCAAGCAAATCTAGGCACAGAGCACTGGAAGATGGTAAAGAAAGTATTGCGTTATGTGCAAGGCACAAAAGACCTCATGCTAACATATAGAAGATCTAATACCCTAGAGATAAAAGGGTATTCAGATGCAGATTATGCAGGAGACAAAGGATAGAAAATCCACGACAGGATATGTGTTCACTCTCGTAGGAGGGGATATTTCGTGGAGAAGCTGCAAACAGTCGATAGTAGCATCATCCACGATATATGCAGAATTTATAGCATGTTTTGAGGCCACAGGGCAGAAATTTATACCCGAGTTGAAAGTGGTAGATTGCATTGACAAACTACTAAAGATGTACTGTGACAACCAGCCCGCAGTATTCTATGCTCACAACAACAAGTCGAGTAAAGTAGAGACCAATAAAAGTAAAGTATTATGTTGTGAAAGATAAAATCCAGGATCACACTATAAGTCTCGAGCATATACGAACAAAGGATATGCTTGCGGATCCGCTAACGAATGGCTTACCACCCAATGTGTTCAAGGAACACTTAGCCGGCATGAGTTTAAGGGAAAGCCTATGATTCCTGGATCATAAGAGACCCAAAAGTAACAGAATTTGTTTCAAAATAGAAAAGTATGTAGTGGCTGTCTGATTCTATCGGCAATTGAGCTGTGATGATGAAAATGCTCTATGTACTGATCCGTGATGAAAAGAGTAAAGTATAAAGTTAAAAGTAAAGTTGAGATCAAGGGGGAGAATGTTAGGTTGATCTCTCACCCCGACCGAGTCCAACGGCTCGACATGAACCCCTCTTGCATCCTGGTCAGGGGCGTCCAACCGAAATATGGTTGGTGGGCCCTTGTGGCAGCGCTATATAAAGAGGTGGGGGGCCAAGGCATGCAGTACGAGGTTGACCGTGTTGCCACTCGCCCCACCGATATCCCAAGCCGATCTAGGGCTAGCCCTAGTCATGGGAAGCTTCACCGCCGCCACCACTCACCCCATGCTCACGCCGTCGCCTCCTCGTCATGGCCACCGGCTCGAGCTCCTCGAGCCAAGGTGCAAGTAACCCTCTCTCTGTCTCTCTCTGATCTCTCTCTCTCTCTGATACATGACAAGTTCTAGACAGTGAAAGTAATCTACCGTGATGATCTAGACTAGTTGATCCAAATAGATTTAACAATGCAGTCCAAAGTTCACATATGCTTGTGTGTGTGCACATTAGTTAAATACTGCTTAAATACACACACGATATAGTTGGAATATTAAGCAATTCTTGTATTCAATAAGAGAAAGGACGCGCACTACCAAACCTAATCAAATACTTGTTCCTCCGTTCCAAATTAATTGTTATGGCTTTTAACCAAAATAAGTGAAACACGTCTAGTTACATGTGTATCCAAACTAAATTTGACCAAAGCTGCGTGAGTTAATTTAGAAAGGAGGGAGTAGGAAAAACTAGACATGCATTTACATATGGACCAAACGGAAATGTGAACAAAGAGATTAATAAGGGAAGGCCAATACGTCAACATTGTCATTAACAATGCGACATTACTGTTGTTACCCATGGTAGTGGAGATGACGTAGTTGTACACGGGAGCTGAGGAGGAAGTACTTGATCGACTGTTGTGGATTTATTCAAATAGAAGTCAACAACCTTCATGATGAGATGCTCAACGAAAACCTTTAACCCCTTGTCTAGTGTGAGTTCTAAAGGGACCGAGCTTTGGAGACCCATTCTCCCGAACTACCATTCGCGCAGTTATCCGGGGTGGAGAAACCTTGCAACAAAAGGAACTTGGCAATGACGAGAGAGAGTGTTAGATATGTTCATACCGCTCTCTCCTCTGTGTAAACTAGATGAGAGACATAGAATGCTTTTTCCAAGGGTGGAAGAAGTCTCTAGAAACAAATGACATGTCAACCATTCGCTTGCTTATTCACACGCACACTTGAGTATAAATGGTGCACCAAGAAAAAAATCTCCCAGAATAATAGCTCGAAATTTAAACTTGATTCACATGATGCCATGTGACGCTCTCATTGTGCGGCATGGTGAGTGAGTGAACATGCCATGTTGGTATCTTTTATCATTTGACTAGCATGAGTTGAACAAATATTCCTCCATTAACAATATCCGACTAAAATTGTGCATGCAATGCAAGTCAATTGGGTTTCAAGATTTTCCAAGATCTAATAAAATAATTGGATTGTGGCCCATAGGACAAATGGCTTAAAACCATAAAATCTAACTGTGTACTATGTAGAGGTTTGACGCATGCGGCGAGGTACATATTGATGTGGCATGTCGGTTGGAGATCTTCCCCATGCCTTCGTAGCCCCAGATCCACTGCCCCCAACTCTGAGATGCCGCCATCAATGAGGGAGTGGAGTTGAGGTAGTTTTATTCATATGAGCGCCCCTCCACCACCCCAATGACGCAACATGATAGACTGTCCCTACCCCTAACTACCAAGTCAAAATGAGGGAACAAGGCCCCCTTTCTCTTGCCAATGGAACGGTAAGCAGAGGGAGAGTGGACCAATATCCTTACCGATAGAGATTGCGGGAGCTATTTTGCCTCCCTTGTCGCATGGCTCAAGAGAGAGAGAGAGAGAGAGAGAGCAACCCTACCAATAACAAAATGTGTAACCGTACAAATGCTACGGTACAAGTTCCGAAAATGTTGACTATGAATAGTATCATTCTTATTATATCATCTGGAACTTTAGAAATTTATGTATGTATTTGTTTTGGATATTATTTTAAAAATATTATATATATGTGGCCGATGATATTATACGGTTACCTATTTTAGTTATTTCATTTGGAACTTTAAAAAATTATGTAGATGTGAACACGTTTATTGGAATGCAAGGTGTTCCCGGTAGAAAAAATTAAATGTTCAAAGTAAAGTTACACATGAAAGAGAGCAGCACTTTTAAGAGCAGATATTTCACAACTAGTTGCGGGTGCTCCTATTGTTGCATGTCGCACTTCCAAGTGTCAAAAATGTAAAATGCAAAATAGGCTGCTACCACCGGTGGTAGCTGCCCACCATAACATCGTTAGGTATTCTGTTACAGTCGGTCAACCCACCTCCCCTCGACTGCCTCCTTCTCCACATGCCTGCGCCGCCCTCCCCTCGATTACCTCCTCCACCAGCCGGCGCTGACCCACTCTCCCCTCTGCAGCGTGCCTGCTCCCCTTCCCGCAGCTCCTCGGCCTACCATGCCTCCCTTGCTGCTCGCTCGGCCCGCCCGAGTTCCTCTGCTTCGCCGGCCCATGCACCGCTCCCCTGATCGCTGCACACCTCCGCGCCCACCTACGTGATGCCCGAACCTCGGTGGGGATGCCCATGACCAGAAACCAGGGCGGCACATCCAGTCACCTGCCCCGTGCGATGTGGTCGGGCCTGACTATGCCATCGAGAAGCAGCACACAAAAATTAGAAACCTCATGAATCTAGATGAGGTTTGTATACTGATACGTTGCAAACGTATCTATAATTTTTGATGCTCCATGCTTGTTTTACACCAATTGCTATATGTTTTGTCTACACTTTGTGATACTTTTATAATTTATTTGGACTAACCTACTAATAGTTGCAAAAGTGCACAATATTCTTGTTTTACACTTTGATGTGTAGGAATTACCAAGAATACAAGTGGAAACCTTATTGGAGTCAAATTGGGACTTTCCAGAAATCTATACCAGAACTTTTTTAGAAGATGGTCACGTTACGGGTCGAAGATGGCGTCAACCGGAAAACTCTTCAAATACAAAGTTGTAGGGAATTTCACGGCGAACGTTTTGGACATAAAATTCACCTGATTCCGAGTCCGGACGGCCGAGATATGCCCGCTCCTTTGCAGACCAGGCCTGGGCCGCGCGAGCTATGTGGGAGAAGGCCCTGGTCGCCTCCTGACGACGCCCCTTCGCCTATATAAAGCCTCGGGACAGAAAATCCTAAAAGAGTCGGCAATTTTCCAGAAAGAGTTCCGTAGTTCTGCCGCCACCACCGACGAATTTTGGGGGACAGAAGTCTCTGTTCCGGCACCCTGCCGGGACGGGGAAGTGCCCCCGGAGCCATCTCCATCGGTCTCCATCGCCGTCTCCGCCGTCTCCATCGACCTCACCGCCATCTCCATCAACCTTGCTGTCTCCTATGATGAGGAGGGAGTAGTTCATCCCCGGGGCTAAGGGCTCTACCGGTAGCTATGTGGTTCACCTCTCTCTCCCATGATGTGATCTTTATGTGATCGTGAGCTTTGTATCATGTTGAACAAGTAGATGTTATTATTCAGATATTATGCTACTCCTATGCTTAATTATTATAGTGTACTCTAGTGATGTTATTAAAGTAATCTATTCCTCCTGCCATGGTGTAACGGTGACAGTGCGTGCATCGTGGTGGTACTTGGTTTAGGCTATGATCGTGATCTCTTGTGGATTATGAGAGTAATTATTACTATGATAGTATTGAGTGATCTATTCCTCCTTTCATGGTGTAAAGTTGACAGTGTGTGCACCGTGTTAGTACTTGGTCTAAGTCGCAATGATTTCTATCTTGAGTTGTGCTTTGATTTGGGTATCTCTATGAGTGGTGTTTGTCAAGTACTTGATGAACTTTAAGGGGTGCTTCTGTAGCCACTACACAATGATTAGTGTTATTCAATAGGAGAGTAATTCAGAGTACCATAGTGGAGAGAAGTTATTTATTTGTTCATTCATGTTATATTGTTGGGAGTGTGTCCACTAGTGAAAGTATGATCCCTAGGCCTTGTTTCCAAGCATTGCACACCGTTTACTTGCTGTTTTGTTACATGTTTGCTCGCAGCGATATTTATTTCATATCACAGTTACTACTTATAATCATCACTACTACTTGTATTTCACTATCTCTTCGCCGAACTAGTGCACCTATACATCTGACAAGTGTATTGGGTGTGTTGGGGACACAAGAGACTTTCTGTATCGTAATTGCAGGGTTGCTTGAGAGGGATAGCTTTGACCTCTAACCTCCCTGAGTTCGATAAACCTTGGGTGATCCACTTAAGGGAAACTTGCTGATGTTCTACAAACCTCTGCACTTGGAGGCCCAACAAGTGTCTACAAGAATAGAAGTGCGTAGACATCAAGCTCTTTTCTGGCGCCGTTGCCGGGGAGGTAAGGTAAAAGGTACTCGCATCCTCCTGTGTGAGTGCTCGGAGTT
Source organism: Dactylis glomerata (assembly GCA_007115705.1). Lineage (NCBI taxonomy): Eukaryota > Viridiplantae > Streptophyta > Magnoliopsida > Poales > Poaceae > Dactylis > Dactylis glomerata. The sequence goes on from QXEO01000429.1 coordinate 1,066,056, forward strand.
ATTTCCTTTAGATTCTGCAATTACATATTTTTGTTTCTTGTTTTTATTTTCACTAGTTAGGCTTAATGGAAAACAAAGAGTTCTGTAGTCTTTTTCCTGAGTTTAGATATGAAGTGTTTGAAGAGAAAATTGAAAAACCTTTGGAGCTTAATTTGCATGCTAATAGTGTTGTTAGTATGAATGCTTTGAACACCGTTGTTGCTAATGCTATAGAAAAGTCTAAGCTTGGGGAAGCTGGTTTTGTTAAGCATGATATTTTTAGTTCCCCAGCTTTAGTGGAGAAAGTTTGTTCTGATAATATTTTATCTCCCATATGTGATGTTCCTTCTTATGATGATATGTTTGAAGAATATGCTTTGCGAAATAGCTGTTCTTTAGCTTGTGATGATACTAAACCTCTAGTCTATGATGGTTATGATGATGAGTATAATATTTTCAGTTCACCTACTTTTGAGGAGAAAATTAGTTATGATTACAATATGCCTCCTATTTATGATGATTATGGTGATGAGAATAATTATTCTGTTGAATTTGCTCCTACTACTATTGTTCCCGTGGTGAGTATTAATTCTTTTATGCATGTGGCTCATGATAGGGATATTTTATGTGATAGTTATATTGTTAATTCTATTCATGATGCTACTGAAAGTTATTATGAGAGAGGGAAACATGGTTTGATGGATCTCAACAATATTAAGTTTCCCCTCTTTATGTTGCAAATCTTGAAGTGGCACTTGTTTTATCTATCCATGCTTGCTACTATGTGCCTCGTTGATTTATTTTCTTACAAGATTCCTATGCATAGGAAGTGGTTCAGATATAAATGTCTTTCACATTTGCTTTTTGATGCTCTCTATTGCTTTAAGTTCCTATATGGCGCCTTTGCCTCAAGCTCTTATATGGCGCCCACATGAGCATCTTTGCAAATTACTGCGCCTAGCTCAAAGGCGTTAAAGAAAAGTACTCTTGGGAGATAACCCATTGTTTATTTTCAGTACTTTTTCTTTTATTTGAGTCTTAGAAGTTATTACTACTGTAATAACCGCTCCTTATCCTTTTTATTTCGTTTTTGTGCCAAGAGAAGCCTCTAATTTGAGTGAGGTAAGATTTGGGGATGTTGTTGTCCTGAAACTGTTTTAGGTGCTGCACCGTAAAAATTCGTATAAATTCTCTGTATATCTTTTGGACCTACGATTTCTTGTGCATATGCCCCAGGTTATATCCAAACTTTTGTTAGTTGAACACTTTTTGATTTGAGCAACAGAAAATCCCTCAAAAATTCGATATTTGTCAGCTGTTCAGTTTTGACAGATTTCTGCCAATATTTGTGTTTGCCGCTTTATCGCTTTCTTTTGAGTTCTTTTTTATCATGGAACTTTTGGGGAAGTTGCTACAGTAGTATATACTTAATATGTGGTGATTTTAGGTTGAAACCTGAAGCAAAAAGAGGGTTGATTATATATTATGCTTGCACTAATGTTCCTAATAGAATTGTGTTTAGTTTTGTATGAAGGAAGTTTTCAAGTGTATGGATTGGAGAATGATGAGATGAGTTGAAGAATGGACAAAAGCTCAAGCTTGGGGATGCCCATGCATCACCCCAAGAAATATCCAAGAAGTACAAGCGTCAAAGCTTGGGGATGCCCCCGAGGCACCCCTTCTTCATCGGCAAAAATCAGGTCACCTTTCAAGACACTATATTTTTATTGCTTCATGCACTATGTATTTTTCTTGGAGCGTCAGTTGTTTTAGTTTTCATTATTAGTTTTGTTTTGTTTGCTGCAATAAATGGTTTGATCACATCATGTTGTTTTGGAGGGAGATGAACTCCGTTTTTCATTTGCCAAGAACACTCTGTTTTTCACTCTTATCGTTTCAATGAGTGTTCTCTTTTTCTGCTACTGCTTTTGGTTTTTGTTTTCGCCTTGGTTTTTGTTCAGATCTTGTTTTATCTTTGCATCAAGGTGTATTTTGACCTCTGGTCTATGTTGGTTTTCCTCAAAAGAGTTTCATCAAAAAGGTTCGAATGGTGTTGGAAAAGAGAAAAAGCTTTGTGCAAAATAGTGGTACAAGAAGGAGCTTGTGTAGACTGCGGCTTAGGCTTTTTCATGTCATGCTTGATGTCTTTTTGATAGTATGCTTAGTGGTTTTGCTGTAGCATGACTTGTCTCAAATAACTGAGATTGCTTAATGAGCCTTTGAAAAAATCATGCGTTGTTTTTATTGTATGGAAGCATTATTTTGGTTTTCTCCTTGATGCTTTATTTGGGTTGACTTGGCGCATGCTCACACATGTTAGACTCTCACAAAGTCGCCTATAGCCTCTATGATCATTTAGTTTTTGACTTTTGATGCCATCTTATGCTTCTTTTAATGTCGCTTTGTCGCTTTGCATGATTATGGCCGTTATTGCTCTCTTAGTTGGTCGCTCCCAGTCTTTTGCTAGCCCTCATTTTGTACTGAGTATGAGCTCTACTCGTGCATCCAACTCCCAAAAACCAAGTTTGCCATTGTGTCCACTATAAACTCCTATGCATGGTATTTGTAAGCCATTCCAAAGTAAATTTTCATGTGCTACCTTTCAAACCTTTCAACTACTTCTCGTTTTGTGCCACTGTTTTTAGCTCATGGGGACGTAGTGGTCGGATTTGCTATCTTCCATATTGCTTATTCCAAAAAGAAAAAAAAGAGGAAAAAAAGAAAGAAAAAAGGCACTCCTCCATGGAAAGTGAATGTTGGTGGGCACCCGATGGAATCGGTTAGCCATGGTTTGTGAAAGGAAAAAAAGGTGGGGAGGAGTGCCAAGCTTTATAAAAGAGCACAAAAGTGCCAATCTCTCTCTCAAAAACTTGCTTCATTTTTATATGGAAGATAGTAAGAACCCCATTGCCAGTCGTTGAGAAAGACAACCACCTCTCAAAACCAATTTTTATCTCTCTGTTTTACAAATGAAAAGCTCTAGCACATGTTTAATCGCCGCTTCCCTCTGCAAAGGGCCTTTCTTTTACTTTTATGTTGAGTCACCACCTTCTATCTTTATGCACCATTAAGAGAGCATAGTTGTCATTCTTAGTGTAATATGCATTGTCCCAAAGTTCATTGATTGATTCATATTGTTGGTTTCACTTGTTCTTAAATATTTGTATCTAGTCGCCCTCTTAAACTTGAAGGTGTCCTATGCATTTATGTTTTGCTCTCTATGAAGGACAAGCTGAAAACCATTTGTATGTTTTTCCTTATGATTTGAACACATGTTTGACTTTCATTGTTTCATTTTCATGATCTTTTATTTGTGTTCATTTTCATGTTATAACATTGTTGTTAAGTTTCTTCTATCAAGATTATGTCTTTTATGCCCATGTTTTAAGTTCTTTTGATCCCAACGCACAACGCTTACATACATGATCAAGATTGTGTAGGTGCATGTCACCTCAAAAATTATTTCTTTTGTTATCACTTACCTACTCGAGGACGAGCAGGAGTTAAGCTTGGGGATGTTGATACGTTGCAAACGTATCTATAATTTTTGATGCTCCATGCTTGTTTTACACCAATTGCTATATGTTTTGTCTACACTTTGTGATACTTTTATGATTTATTTGAACTAACCTACTAATAGTTGCAAAAGTGCACAATGTTCTTGTTTTACACTTTGATGTGTAGGAATTACCAAGAATACAAGTGGAAACCTTATTGGAGTCAAATTGGGACTTTCCAGAAATCTATACCAGAACTTTTTTCGAAGATGGTCACGTTACGGGTCGAAGATGGCGTCAAACGGAAAACTCTTCAAATACAAAGTTGTAGGGAATTTCACGGCAAACGTTTTGGACATAAAATTCACCTGATTCCGAGTCCGGACGGCCGAGATATGCCCGCTCCTTTGCAGACCAGGCCTGGGCCGCGCGAGCTATGTGGGAGAAGGCCCTGGTCGCCTCCTGACGACGCCCCTTCGCCTATATAAAGCCTCGGGACAGAAAATCCTAAAAGAGTCGGCAATTTTCCAGAAAGAGTTCCGTAGTTCCGCCGCCACCACCGACGAATTTTGGGGGACAGAAGTCTCTGTTCCGGCACCCTGCCGGGACGGGGAAGTGCCCCCGGAGCCATCTCCATCGGTCTCCATCGCCGTCTCCGCCGTCTCCATCGACCTCACCGCCATCTCCATCAACCTTGCTGTCTCCTATGATGAGGAGGGAGTAGTTCATCCCCGGGGCTAAGGGCTCTACCGGTAGCTATGTGGTTCACCTCTCTCTCCCATGATGTGATCTTTATGTGATCGTGAGCTTTGTATCATGTTGAACAAGTAGATGTTATTATTCAGATATTATGCTACTCCTATGCTTAATTATTATAGTGTACTCTAGTGATGTTATTAAAGTAATCTATTCCTCCTGCCATGGTGTAACGGTGACAGTGCGTGCATCGTGGTGGTACTTGGTTTAGGCTATGATCGTGATCTCTTGTGGATTATGAGAGTAATTATTACTATGATAGTATTGAGTGATCTATTCCTCCTTTCATGGTGTAAAGTTGACAGTGTGTGCACCGTGTTAGTACTTGGTCTAAGTCGCAATGATTTCTATCTTGAGTTGTGCTTTGATTTGGGTATCTCTATGAGTGGTGTTTGTCAAGTACTTGATGAACTTTAAGGGGTGCTTCTGTAGCCACTACACAATGATTAGTGTTATTCAATAGGAGAGTAATTCAGAGTACCATAGTGGAGAGAAGTTATTTATTTGTTCATTCATGTTATATTGTTGGGAGTGTGTCCACTAGTGAAAGTATGATCCCTAGGCCTTGTTTCCAAGCATTGCACACCGTTTACTTGCTGTTTTGTTACATGTTTGCTCGCATCGATATTTATTTCATATCACAGTTACTACTTATAATCATCACTACTACTTGTATTTCACTATCTCTTCGCCGAACTAGTGCACCTATACATCTGACAAGTATATTGGGTGTGTTGGGGACACAAGAGACTTTCTGTATCGTAATTGCAAGGTTGCTTGAGAGGGATAGCTTTGACCTCTAACCTCTCTGAGTTCGATAAACCTTGGGTGATCCACTTAAGGGAAACTTGCTGCTGTTCTACAAACCTCTGCACTTGGAGGCCCAACAAGTGTCTACAAGAATAGAAGTGCGTAGACATCATATACACACAAATCTGAGCAGAAAAATCAGATATTACAAGAGAAAAGAAAAGAAAAAGATGTGCAGTCCCGTCCCCTTCCTCCTAGCACTGCCGATGTCCCCTTCCTCCTCTCCGCCTTCCCGGTGACCTGCTCCCAAACGGAGGTGGCGTTTGCTTACGGTGTTGCCGCGGCTCCACGAGGTGGCCCTGGTTCGGCTAAAAGGTCCACGACGAGCTCGAGGACACGGCGGTCGCTCCTGGGCGGGGACACGGAGGCCGTTCCTAGGCAGGGACGCGGAGGCCGCTCCTGGGTGAGGACACGGAGGGCGCTCCTGGGCGGGGATGTGGAGGGCGCTCCTAGGCGAGGACGCACAGGGCCCCCGTCGCCTGCGCCATGCGACCTGCCTCCGCTCGCAGCCCCTGCAGAACACAGAGGTCATCCTGTCCTCCGCCTGGTCGCGGAGGTCGCAGAGGTCGCAGGCGGCTCCACCGGCGCCTCCTAGTCAAGGACGAACCACGATCCGGGCTGGTCAGTCGGCGCATGTGGTGCGGCGCGGTGCCAGCAAACGGAGCGGCGCGCTAGTCGGTCGGTCCGAGCTAGGATCCGGCCGGCGGCGACGGGAGGTCCCAGCTAGGCGGAGAAGAAGCTGAGGAGGAGATTCGGTCATGGCGTCGTGGGGATAACAATCGGATAAGGCTGCGGGTGGGAGGTGGGCTTCGGTCAAAAAACTGAAGCAACGGTGTCAGAGCGGCTTTTTGTCCGTTAAGTCTGGATGCGGTCCAGATTGTCTTATATGATTGATCCAACGGTTGTTTAGGGGTGCATAACTACCACCGGTGGTAGCAAATTCGTGTTGAATGTAAAATTATTTATAAACATAAGTTATGTTATATGTTGTGTATCTAAAAAAAATTATCTCAAAATATAACAATCTGTGACTTGTATGAAAAGGAGAAAGCGTAAGTGAATAGTATCATGTGTTATTCACGCATTATTTATCTTTTTTTCTACAGACCACAAAGTGTCATATTTTTATATAAAAATATATAGATACACAAGATACTACATAATGTACGTCTATAATTTATCACATATTTCTTAAAAACTAGTTACGGATTGTTATTTCCGAGCATTTTTCCTAACGTTCTTCCCTTTGTCGCTCTCACTGTACGCGTGCATGGCCATGGCCGTGCCCGCCGTCTGTGGGCATCTCCGGTTTGGCTGGCTGGTCCCACGCTTTTAACCGCGCCATTTACTCGGTCACCTAAAATATGCTTCGGAGAAGACCCCCGCAGCACCGCGCCATCTACTTCTCGCCCCCAATGCCAAGAGGCCGCGCCGCCGCCATGACGTCGCCGACGCCGCCATCCTCCTCCTCCCTCCGCGAGCTGCTCGCGCGGGAGCGCTCCGAGCTCCCCTCACCGCCGCGCCGTACGCTCTCGACCAGGCACGTGTCGCCGCCTCCCCGCAGCGGCGGCAACGACCCGGACGGCGCGGTGGGCACGGTGGTGTCGATGCTGTCCGGGTACGCCGGGCGGTTCTCCAAGGACCCGGAGTTCCGGCGCGCGCTCCGGGAGAAGTGCGCATCGTGCATCGCCCCCCCGGCGGCGTCGGCTGCGCGGCGGGAACACGCCGTGCTGGCCGACCTCGAGCTCGTCATCGAGAGCGTCGAGCGCCTCGCCGACGCCGACGCCGATGCCACGCCGTCCCCGCGAGAATCCAAGGTCCGCTCGCTGCGCAACTCCATCCGCCTCCTCGGCGTCGTCGCCTCGCTCCACGCCGCTCCCCGCTCCGCCGCCGGAGACCGTGGCAATGGCAGCACCTGCGGCGTGCCCAACGCCCACCTCGCCGCGTGCGCGCAGCTCTACCTCGCCGTCGTGTACAGGATGGAGCGCGACTCCGCGCTCGCCGCGCGCCACCTGCTCCAGGTGTTCGTCGACGCGCCCCGCCTGGCCCGCGAGACCCTCCTCCCGGACCTCTGGGCCCACGTCTTCCTGCCCCATCTGCTCCACCTCGAGGTCTGGCTCGCCGAGGAATCCGAGCTCGCCGGCTGCGACGCCGACGGCCGGAGGATGCAGACCCTGCAGAGGCTGTACGGCGACCAGATGGACAGCGGCACGGCTCAGTTCGCAATGTACTACAAGGAGTGGCTCAAATGCGGCGGTGATGCGCCGCCGGCCCTCCCCTCCGTGCCGTTGCCTTCCATACCCAGGGATTTTGACAAGTGGGGGAAGCACTCGTTGTCGACGCGCACAAGCTCCATCAACCGAAATCTGTGCGTGAACTGTGACTTTTTTGCTCTTTGATAGTATGATCCAATTAGTGTAAGAGTTTGTTAAGAATATCTGATTTTTACAGGTATAGTGCGGTTTTTGGCGCGGCATTTGAGCTGGAAGATGTCGAAGACGCAAAGCTGCCTGATGAATCTGAATTTCTTCTGGACATGGATGCACAAATGGAAGAAAATCCAGCTAGCTTGAAGATGGAAAAGCTTGCTCATGTGAGTCCACAGTTCCTTTATTCACAGTTTCTCACTAGTATATGTATATGGTGATTAGCCATGTACAAGTCGTGACGGTGTAGGTTTGTGTCATTGTGTGCATGTCTCGGATTAGGCTATACAAGTTATGATCACTCATTGCACTCCTGATAATTACGATAGACAGCTGTGTTTGTGTCCCAGGGAAGCATCTTTGTTATTTATGGTGTGGGGACTAGAGGATTTTGGCTGCATCACAATAGCGCTTCCTGTAACTAGGATCTGGTTTTAGATACCTCTTAACTGAAGAACATTGCAATAGATTCCCTATACATAATATTTCTAAAATGTGTAATAACGGTAATTTCCATATTAACGGTACAAAATTCATCTCTTGGTCAATTTTTTTTACTGTTATTGGTCTCTGGAAAAAACTTTTTCTACTGCTCATCTTGTTGTACTACTTGTTTAATTGTTGAGCACTTGAGCTCATATTTTCACATACATGTAACTTTCATGCTGCTATGGCTGAGTGTTTCTAGTCTAGCACTTCCAATACTGTTGGACTGAGAGAGCGCGCTTCAGTTTTTTGAGTATCTCGAATGTTAAACCTGATTTCTTTTGCTGTAAAATTGCACTTGGCTACCTGCAAATGAGAAGTTTTGGAAAGCTGCCCCTATGGTCCATCGTTATCCAAGATAATACTCGCAGTCTGGATTATCTCCACAGAGAAGGGGCCTACTTTCCATTAATTTTGAAATATAGGAAGGTGAAAAGAAATGCTTTATCTGGGCTGGTTATTGTGGATAAAATTGAGTTCTTAGAACATGTGTATCTATGCATCCTCATAGTAGTTAACATAATAACATCTGTCAAGGTTGACCGAAAACTGGCATGATTGAACTGAGACTTCAAACATGAAAATCATTTTGATAAAAATGGAAAGGCGTTGAAGGGACATGCATGCCTTCTTTTGACATTGATGTTTGAAGCATGAAATATTGTACTTTTATTTATCACAAAAGCTGAATTCTTCAATGCACAATATGCATTTGAAGTTACTTAACTTATACTGTTTTGAGTAGACAGGGAAACTTTGGGCCACAAGAAAAGTGTTCCGACATTCGGAAAGAAAGCACTATTCGCGAAACAGCACCAACCCCACGCAAATCCTACTCGTTCCGATTGCTTCCATGCCGCGGAGATCTAAGCAGGAATGTTATTAGTCACCCTAAGGTCCCAAAGAAAGGCATTGCTTCTGTCGAAAAAGAGCTAGACAGCAGTGAGGTAGCTGTGACTCTTGGACGAGCAGTCTCCATTGTATCTAGTTCAGACAGTCTTACTCGGTGCGAGTATGCTGTGCATGAAATTGCCAGAGCATGTTCAAATCTAGGAGGGGGTCCTAATCTTGGAACTTGGCTGGCATGTCCCTCTTTTATTCAAGGGCTTCTCGAGGTTACATTCACTTCCAATGATGATGCAGTACTTGAGTCAGCAATCTTGATAATGGGAGAGTTGGTTTTGAAGAATGAGGTGAATAGACAGATTCTGCTTAATGCAGATCCACAACTCGAGGTTTTCTTGAGACTTCTGACTGTGAGAAACAACGGCTTGTTCCTGAAGGCAACTGTGGTGCTTTATTTGATGAAGCCAAGAGCTAAGCAGATGTTATCTATGGATTGGATGCCACTAGTATTGCACATATTGGAGTGTGGGGATGAGGTGCAGCTTCTGTCTTCCATGAAGTGTTCTCCAAAAATGGCTGCATTGTACTTCCTAGATCAACTCCTTACAGGATTTGATGTAGATAGGAATGTTGAGAACGCAAAGCAACTGATTGCTCTAGGTGGCTTGGACCTACTGATGAACAGACTTGAAGTTGGTGATACCCGCGAAAGCAAAATTTGCATCTCTCTCTTGACCTCATGTATCCAAGCTGATGGCAGTTGTAGAAACTACTTGGCTGATAATATGAAGAAGGAGCGTGTTGTCCAATTTCTCGTACAAAATCAGAAGGCTAGTGCTGCTGCCCTTAACTTGATGAGCGAGCTAACCTGCCTTAACAGGTAAAATGTGTCTACATTATTGATAAATGGTGTACTGTAGATTCTGAGAAGCGCGCATTTCTAAACCATCTATTGAACTAAACTTACCATATTCTTTTTACAAACAGAACAGCCCAGATGGTGGAGTTCCTGATGGAGCTAAAAAATGGTGGCTGCTTAAATACGATGCAAATTTTGTTGGTGTATGTCCATCAGGCTCCTCTTGTCCAACAGCCATTAGCAGCTGTCATGCTACTTCAGCTTGATCTCCTGGTAACACCTTGAAAAATGAATCTTTGTTCCTTTGCTCACTCAAGCTTGTGTCCTTCTGTACAATGCCCATACACCAGTTTTCTTGCAGGGAGATCCTTTGCAGTACAGTGTGTACCGAGAGGAAGCAATTGATGCTTTCTCAGCTGTTTTGGAGCATAGTTTAGACAGCAGAAAGGTGCAACAACAGTGTGCTCGGGCTTTGTTGCTCCTGGCAGGGCGATTTTCGTCCTCAGGAGAACCCATAGCAGAAGCTTGGCTACTAAAGAGAGCAGGTGTAGATGGCTCCCTATCAGAATCCTTTAGAAGAACAGAGATATTCAAAAATAAGGGAGCACGAGCGGTATGCAGTCATCCTATAGAAACTACTATGCTGGACATTTTCTTTGTATCTGGGTCCGGTCGGATAACTTCAGTTTTTTCTTAGCTATATGTTGTCTTAATTCACAGGAAGAAGAGAAGGTAGTTGAAGAGCGGCTGAGGAAACTTGCCCTCGTGTTGCTAAACACCGGGAACAAACAGTTCCTTGTGGCACTATCAAACTGCATATCTGATGGGATCCCAACTTTGGTCCGAGCATGCCTCGTAACCGTGACATGGATGAGCAGTTCCCTCTCCCCACTGCATGGGTGCAACACTTTCCAGCCTTTAGCATGCTCCATTCTCGCACCTAAGCTTTTAGATAGGTTAAGCTACGACAGAGTTTTGGAAGAGAGGGTGCTTGCTTCACTATCACTGTTGAACCTTGTGAGACATCCAGGTATATTTCTTTTCTTTAACATATTGTTGCAGTTAATGTTACTTAATTTTCAATCTGTTTCCTAGTACAGTTCACATTGTCTTTGGAAAGTGTTATCGGTGCAGATTTTACTTTCTGGCCAAGATATAACTTTGACTGTCTTACGCAATCTTGCTTTCCGGGATGATAAATTTGATAATTAGTATTTATAATCTGTTAGAACCAGATTCAAGACTACTGTTGGGCTTGAACACTCTTTCTACCTTTTCAATACATCAAAATGCAAATCTTTTGTGTTTTCTCAAAAAAATAATGATATGCTAGAACCAGATTTAAGGCAACTGTTTTTTTTTTTGGTTCACGATGTGCGCACTTGTTATGATCCTTGCAATGTTTATTTGTGCGATCTGCAAGGTTTCACCTAAGTAGGTTAAAATAGTGATACTTCTGTTTTCATCTGATGGAAAATGTAATGATTTTTTTTGTTCTGCGGCAAGCTAAATACAAAGTTCCACTCCCCAGATAACTTCACATTCGCTATTCCACATGAAGCCTGAATGCTCTATATTAATTCCAACATTTCCTCCTAACAGAGTGCTTGGAGAAGCTTTTGCCACTGAAGAAAGATGCGACGGAGTCCTTGCGTGATCTCGCAGAAGTGACATGGACTGCGAAAGAGCTCCTCTTTGCCTGCTGCAGACGACAAACAGTTACGTGGGGAGGAACAGCTTCTCAGTGATGAAGAACTGCATACTAGTATGAAAGAAGAAATGGTTGGTTACAACAGGTGTAATTGCGCCAACTGTTGTACATATTTCTTTTTTTGATATGTAAAGCCTCAAACTTGGCTTCTCCCGGTCTCCCGGAAAGAATTTTGTTCCTTTCTATGAGTTTATTTAATTCCCTATGTAGAGACGGGGTAGGAAGAGAAGTGGATTTAGTCGGATAAGCACGTGATTTAGAAAAGCGACATGTGTCATGTAGCTGGATTTTATACAAATATATCTCTACATAGTAACTATCTATGCATCCTTGTGATCTAAGCATACGAGGGTCGTCTCAGCTCTTGTAACTTCTCATAAGAAAATATGAATATCTATATGACCATTGTGAAATCACAAAATGAATCATCATAAACATGTTACATGTATCGTTCTCTTAGAAAATATTGTAAGGGTGAGTTCTATTCATTCTACGCTCACATGATTTCTTTCATAATGTTCAAACTTACCGTACTATCTTCACTAAGTTTAGAAATTAGGTTCATGTGTACAAAGTTCTATAAGATCCATTCTCTTTGCAGATAACAGAAGGACGTCCGACCTCGCACGTGTGCAAAAGGATTTTCCAGTTTGCTTGAATCTACTAGAACGTGTATCAATTATCAACACAAATGGTGACCCGTTCTAAAAAGAGGCACCACATCCCGGTGAGGGGCCGATGCAAAATATGTGATGCAGAGAAAGAAGATGTGGCTCATGCCCTATACAATTGCCCAGATGCCTTTGCTCTTTGGAAGGAGATGAGACAGGTTTGGTGTCTACCTCGGAATAAAGAGCTCAAAAACCCTTCCTCCATCTGGTTCCAATCGGTTCTGCTGCAAATACCTAGGCACATGGTGGACACAACTATGTTGGTTGCATGGCGAGCTTGGTGTGCGAGAAACAAAGTTACGCACGATAAAAGAGCTGCCTTCTGTTGCTAGTTCAAAGGGTTTTTTATGCAGCTATATTCGCATGTTGAAGGATATTAAGCATAAACCCCCTGCTGATATTATCAAACGAAAGGTACCCATGATCTCTGCGGGTGCCCAGCAGGACTCACTGCAACCCTAAAAGAGGCAGCTCAAACAGTGGACCAAACCACCTATGGAGTGGGTGAAGCTTTCGATTGATGGTTCGTTCTCAAACCATTCCGCTGGACTTGGTATGGTTTTGAGAGATACTGAAGGATTACCAATATTCCCTGCTTGTAATCATCTAGATAACTGCCAAGTACCACTGGAGGCGGAACTGAGAGCGGGAGTAGAAGGACTGAAGCTGGCACTTGCTCATTCCCATTTGTCGATCATAGAGGAGTCCGATAGCTCCTTATTGATTGAGGTGGCCAAGGCGTCTTCTATGGATCGTTCGCCTTTCTCCATGGGGTTCATGAAATCCGAAGTTTAGCTAGTCGTAGAAGTGGGTGTGTCTTTGTTAAGGTGGAACGAAATCAGGTTAGGGTTAGTGATTCTCTTGATAATTTGGCAAGATTACAACGTTGTACGAGTTTATGGTTGAATTCTGGCCCTGAAGATGTTCTTCAGTTGCTAGAACTTGACCAGTCTGTAACCCTGTCTGTTCAATAAAGTTCCTATCTTCCGCGCAAAAAAAATGGTGACCTGTTCAACAGTTTGCTTGAATCCTTTTCCAGTTTGCAAACGGATTTTCCAGTTTGTCATTTATTAAACGATAATATCAACGTGTGGGGCACAAACCACCAGCTGTTAATTTTGAACCCTTACTTAGTTACCTTCCAATTTACCAACAGGGCAATACATGTTTACCTGAAATAATCTTCAAGATCACGCAGGAAATTTAAAAAATCATGCATTTTCACGTATCCCACACCATAAACTTTTTTCGATAAAGATCCCACACCATAAACTTAGAGATACATTGTTACATTAAGAATGTTGTTGGCCTCCAACGGTCTTACAAAACATCCAGATTTGGCACAAGTTAAAGTAATTTATGTTGTTGCATTCGATATATTTACCACGTAATATTTGTGCTAAAATTACATTTATCTTTTGTGTTGTATAAAGATAACCCGGTAGTTGATCTATTCCAGCATCATCATCCTCTTCATCGTATTTGTTTGCCTGCCTCCGGCAATGGCATTGTTTCTCGATTTCTTACTATTACTTCTCTTGCTCGCCACTCTCTTTTCGACAATTGTATTGTGCTAATAAATCCAGCTTCCACAACGGCTCAATAAGATGTTGTAGAATCCTCTCCTTATTACACTTACATCGTGCTTGTCGAGCCACCACACCTAGATACAGGGAAGGGGTCCTGCACAATCTCACATGATGAATAGTCAAAGTCAAGACAAATCAACAAAAGTCCAACCTACAAGTCCCAAGAGGAAATAATCTCATCGTGCTGGAGGATGAGAAGGACTGATGGGGGCAACAAAGAAATAATGAGAAGTTAAGTCCACTGACACCTACATACTTTTACTTAATTACTTTATTCTAGATAATTTAGCATTTAGCCATAAGTGTTGTAGTAATTTCTAGAGTGTTCTAGCTATGAGTTGTAACAAGGTTGTTTGCATTTGATTTTCTACCTATAAGTAGTCTTCTCTAGAACCTTCTAGCTATGAGTAGAGTTAAGTTTTGAAGGCTCATGAAGCATATAAACATAGGTCCTCATATCTAGTAGTGTTGTAACCAAACTATGTACCAACTTCCTATCAATAGAATAACTTTGTGATATTGTCTTAGATCTTTACTAAAAGCGCTACTTGAAAACCTTAAAGAAGAGATTTGACAAGCTGTCAGAGATGATAATATAAAAGGTGTTCCACCTATTTCCCATGAAAAAGATTCATCAAAGGACGAAGAAGATGTTCCATGTTGATGAAATAGAGTTCATGTTTAAGAACAAATACCACAACTATAAGAGTATTATACCCTTTATCCATATTTTAGGTATCTACGACATCGGAGCTCGAGTCAGACTAATTTTACTTACAAGTGTCTAAACAGTTTTTAGTTCGAGTTTGTGGCTAGTTGATGGATGGAGACCCTCCATTCTTGAAAGAAGAAGTGTGCCAAAGTTCCATGTGATTTTGCTTTATTTTATCTTAACTTTTAGGAACTTCCGCATTATTAAGAGGGTTGATCTCAATGAGCTTAAAGGGGGGGGGGGGTGTTTCTTAGCTCTAAACACATCCTACCACTTCCTATCCATCACCAAAAAGAACAGAGGCAAATAGCATTTTTGAGAAGAAACTATTTGAGATAAAAAAATGGTCTCTGGTTCTAGGCTGGTTGGTTGTGGAACCGAACGGTTCCGGTTCAAACCGGGCTACAAACCAAAAGTTGACCGACCATGTGCAGGGACCTTTTTAGTCCTGTTCATCTATACAATAATACACCCAATTGGTAGCTGTCTTTTTTGGCAAGTTCGGTTCAACCAGTGTTGAAACCGGAGCGTTTGATTCCTAGTTTGGTAAATCGGACCAGGAACCAACAATCCCAATTTTGTGCCCAAACGGCTAGTTTTCATGAGGGGGCTATGAAATCCACTCCTTCTTCCCAAAGGGGTAGGTTGACCAACTATGAAACATAACATATTTTCCTCTCTATCTCCTCCATTGTTGAGTACCAAAAGCTTGAGGATCTCCCATTTCCCCCAACCAAATACAAATTCCCTTGGGAAAAGGCAAGAGGGGATCCTGATCTACAATACTACCAACCCAAACTTCATTCCCCCTTGAGTTCATTGATAAATATTGTTACTCTTGGGTTCGTAGGAAACCCTAGGTGGCTAGAGTCACGAGGAATCATTCGTTGGTTTGTGATTTTTTTCATGGTAAGTTTGTGAGAGTTTGGAGGCAACCCGAGGGTCAACTAGTGATTGATCTCCTACTCCGTGGAGGAGGCTCAAGGAGAAAAAGGTGAGCCTTCGTGGCGGTTGGGTATCCATCATGGTAACCGACACATCTCCAAGTGTGACTAGCTTCCTCCCATGGAAGTGAACATGAGGATACATCTCTGTCTCTGCATGCTTTAATTATTTCTAACCAAGCTCTTTTACTTATGTATTTACATTTGTGATAGCCATTATTATTGAAGTATCTTCTCACATCATATTACGTGTTTCAATTTAGTTGTTAGGCTCACTTTTGTTATCCGCATAGCCTAAAACTTGTGAAAATAAAAATAATTTTATAGACACCTATTGACCCCTCTCAACAACGACACAAAGTTTAGTGTACTTCAAGAGGGCCAACTTATTTCGAGGCTTCTCAAGGTGAAGAATATGATGAGGCTCTTTAAGAGCCTAAGCTCTGTGCATATCCAAGAATACCAGACCCTACATATGTGAGAGATACATACAAGGTGAAAGCCGGCATTTCTGCTTTTAGGGGAAATGTAGATATTCAAGGGTGCCTTTTTTGGGGTTCGATGCAAATAACAAAAAAATTATTGGCTACGCAACCCTGAATATGCCCAAGGACCTATCTATTAGTAATGCTGTAATGGTAGGAGTTAGGACACGTACCCTCGTAGACCGAACATAGGGATTACACTCCCGCACAAGCATTGACGATGTAGACGACAAAGCCGACCTCAAGGTCGATGGAGATCTTGGAGCAACGACTCCGGTGTTGCACGAGCGACACCTCCGCGTACTCGCACACGTACGATAATAATGACGACTCCTAAAACCCCCGTTCCAGCCGAGATGTGGAAGTAGATGGCTTTGGACAAGGATCCAGAAACTCCACAGCATGACGCGTGCAGCGGTGGTGATTCCCTTCTCCTACGCAGCCCTTCGGGAGGCCACGCGAGAGTGAGAGAGGTGGAGTGTGGCGGCCAAGTGAGACCGACGGCCAAGGAGGTGGAGGGTGCGGCTAGGGGAGGAGGCTCGTGGACACGTGTTGTATTCTCTCCTCCCCAAAGGCCCCTCCTTATATAAGGGATGGGGTGCACCTTACCCCCCTCCCCAAGCTAGCCCTAGGGCGGCAGCCATGGTTGGTGGGGCCCAGCTGGCCCCCAAAACCCTAACCCAGGCCGGCCTGGGCCAGGGTCTAGGGCGCCCCTTTTTTTCTTTCTCCCTCATGGTCTTCTTTCCAGAAATTGGCCCATTAGGTCATTTTAATATGTATTAATTATTTAATCAATATTAATTCATTTAATTAATATTAATTAACACATAATTAATTTCCCCTATTTTGAAACACTTCTGGACTCCATCAAAACCATTCCGGACTCCACCAAAACTATTTCGGATTTCACCAAAACTATTTCGAACTCCACCGAAACTATTTCGGACTTAGTTGGAACTTTTCCCTCTCTCATAAAACATCACACAATGTTTCCAGATAGTACCAAAATCATCTCTAGTATCATGATCCCTTAAGTGTGTTACCTGACGGTTCAAGAACGAGACAAACATTATGGAGAACTCTCTCTAGTAAATGCTCTTCAACTGGATCTGGAAATCCGTGATGATCCATGTGCATTCTACGAAGTTCTTTTAGTCGTTGAACCATAATAGTCGATGTGCCTTTCCCTTTGCTTCGCTGACACTAGCATAACCTAAGATCTGATCATTGATATTCCCAATACCTTGTTCAATCTTATTACCGGCTGATGTTGTTTACTCGTCCTGTGATAATCCATCTCCGTGATCTAGTCACATGCTGCGGAGCTTTGATGTACTCTCACCGAGTGGGCCCAGAGTATCATATATGTCATGCGGATGAGCAAATCCCGCTATTGGTCTATACGCCTCAACCTACTCCTTTGGAGAACCCAAGAGACACCATTTTCACTCACCTTGTTATGGTGTGATGGTTGATGCAATTAGAGTTTCCTCCGGAAATAGTGATTAAGTATAACCTCACGGTCTAAGGATTAAGCTATGACACTTTCTTCATATTGCAAAGTGAAAATTATGACACGATCGTGTTGCAATAGATACTTTAGGTAATGTCCACCATGGCATTATCAAATGGCATAATCTCATTGTCAATTGGCGTAATGCTCCATGATCGGGAAACCTTGATCATCAGTTGACACATGAACTAGTAAATAGAGGATTTACTAGGGACTCCTGACCATTTAATACCACACCTATATCAATGTTTCCGATTGATATAGTTCTAGCATAGTATTAAACCTATTGTGAACTATATGAAATATGCAAATAAGTCCAATATTATTTTCCTCTAGGACATATTTCCTTCAGTCTCCCACTTGCACTAGAGTGCAAATAATTTAGTCACATTTTATTTACTGATCATGGAACATATTAGTCATATGATCCTTTTGATCATGCATGCTTGTGAGGACCTACCTTAGTGATCTGGACAGCTTGGATCCTTTATATCCTTTGCAACTTGTCACTTTTGTTTTACACTCTGTCACCATCTCATGATGCCTTTTTAGTTCAATATTTGGTAGAAGAGTGAGACTTTGTATTCTAGTCTCGCAATGGTGTTTGATCAATCACTTTGATTTTCTCATAAACCATGCGAAATATAAACACACTCGTCTAGAAGTCGAACTTTCTCTAACCAAACATTATACTCGCCACTACCAAAGCAGCTTTTTTAATTTATGTATATTTGAAATCGCACACTTGTAATCTCAATGCCCAATCACGCTTCCTTTTAGCTTAGTCTTTGAAGGAGGTTTATTTCCCAAATTTCTAAACAAAGTGTACATTCACCTTTCCAAAAATTTCTATTAGTTCTATCGCAAGAATTCATAGGATATGCTTTTCTTGGTTCAATGATTCTCTAATCATTTATTACCCAACCTTTTAACTTTTGAACTTGGGATGCATTTTTTGTCTTTATGTAAAACTTGGTTTTGGATAGCGCAAACGATGAGACGCTTCTGGCAACCAATATTGAATCTGGACTCAATAATTTCCTTAGTCATTTAGTCAAACAGTTTTGACTTTATTCTGGACATTCAGAATTATGACTAACATGCATTCTGACTTAATGCTTTTAAAATATTTTGACTTTAGGTGTTAATTTATCCATTTATTAATTCTAATTAATAACCATGATACCAAACGCTTCTTAATTCATAATATGTTATTCACATATATGAATTCGTTATAGCTCCCACTCAGAATATGTACTTTACATATAGAGTTTGCTCCTACTTAGAATATGTACTCTTACATATAATGCGAGAACAAAGCTATTTTTCATCGCTCCCACTCATTTTAATGTAAATAGATATATCCTGACAGTTTTGGACTTTTCCAAAAATCTTTTGATTCTAAATCAAATCAAGATACCTTAAATGCGAGTCTAATTTCAAAATTCACTAAATGTTGCCTTGTCTTAAACTGATTTAAGAACTTGCAAATTTGACAATTTATTGAAATTTGGAGACTTTTAAGCAACGCTACTTTTTTTTAGTCAATCCATTGAATTTATCTAAACTCTTTTATGACAAATCGTGCTTTTATGTTTTTATTAAAGATTTATTTCTTCTCCATAATCTTATATTATTTTTGAAGAATTAAGTAATACAATTTACTTAATAAGATCGAGTAATAATTACCTCTTAAATAAAATATTTAATTATAACTCTAAGTTATTCATTGCATTTAGGTCCACCATTTTTTCTTTATAGTTCATAGGTATGTCTAGTTTTCAATAACTTGACAAGTAAATCATGAATTACACTTTGTGAACATGTGCAATTTTAATTCATGAATCCTATTCAATAAAGGACTTAATTATATGATCGCAATCATAAATTTATCTTTTCTAACATAGACCTCCGCTTTAGAACTTATTTGTCGCGCCACTCTGATATTATAAAGATTAATTCAATTACTTTAATTGATCCTTTATTTTCTTCCAATTAACACCTTTACCGAGAAAACCTTTTCTCTAGAGTGCACCAATTTTCTTGCAATACCAATTTTGCACCTTTTGGCTTTCAGAAGTTAAGTCCATATTCTTATAAGGACTATTATGAAGAATTCCTTAAACTTTGAATTATCAAAATAACTCAGAATTTTTTAAATCCTACTATAACTCATATTGTATTAATTTATATGGCTTCCTATTTATTTAAATTGAGCTATTTAAATGTGCTACTTTAAATGATAATTTATGCCACTACAGATGATTATTTTCTTTCTTAAACAATGTCCGATTGAATATGATTATAAATGCGTAAACTTTTCAACAATTTGAATTGTTCTAGCACTTCTATTTGTCGAACTCATTCGTCAAATTTCTTTCAAATCATAATCTTTTAAACTTTAGTCATTTTTGATCAAATCAATTTTGACTTAGATTAAGTTCTTCTTTATTTTATTAAACTATTTGTACAACTCAAATAACTTAATTTGTTTAGTAATTCGAATAATCACTAAATCTTTAATAAAGAATTCGCAAAACAATGATCTCTTTAATTTTATGAAATACTACACATCATTTATGCATAATATCAATACTTGTGTATTTTACACTTTAGCACGAAGTGTTTTAATCATTTCAAATAAATGAGGTGTGGATCGTATGTGAATTTGATCAAATATCAAAGCACATTTAATTCCATTGATATGAAATTACCACAAACATATATGTGATTGATACAATTCAAAACACATATTTCAATTTCATCGCTATGAAATTCACACAAGTATTTTCATAAAATAACTTAAACATTATTAAGCGTGGACAATAAATAGAAAAGACTTTAATCATAATATTATAAAGGGATTTCTATTTTCATCCCCTCGGGTCCTGATACGTCTCAAACGTATCTATAATTTTTGATGCTCCATGCTTGTTTTTACACCATTTGCCTTGTGTTTCGTTACACTTCGTGGCGTTTTTATGCGATTTCTGGAACTAACCTATTGACAAGATGCCACCGTGCCAGTTCCCTGTTTTCTGCTATTTTTGTGTTTCAGAAAAGCTACACAGGAAATATTCTCAGAATTGGACGAAACAAGTTCCTGAAGTCTTATTTTCCCTGGAAGCTTCCAGAGATCCGAAGAGGCGAAGGAGAGGGGCCACAGGCCAGCCTCACACTAGGCCGGCGCGGACCAGACCCTGGCCGCGCCGCCTAGGTGTGAGGAGGCCTGGGGCCACTCCTGACGACGCCCCTTCGCCTATATAAAGCCTCGGGACGGAAAACCCTAAGGGAGTCGGTGAAATTTCCGAAACAGTTCCGCAACGCCGCCGCCGTCGAAGCCAAATTTCGGGGGACAAGGAGTCCGGAAGTGTTTCTGAATAGCAGAACATTAATTATTAGTTAATTAATATTGATTAAATGAATTAATATTGATTAAATAATTAATAAATATTAAAATCACCTAATGGGCCAATTTCTGGAAAGAAGCCCATGAGGGAGAAAGAAAAAAAGGGGGTGCCCTGGACCATGGCCCAGGCCGACCAAGGTTAGGGTTTTGGGGGCCGGCTGGGCCCCACCAACCCTGGCCGCCGCCTTGCTCCTACCGGGCCACCGCCCTAGGGCTAGCTTGGGTAGGGGGTAAGGTGCACCCCCCTGATACGTCTCAAACGTATCTATAATTTTTGATGCTCTATGCTTGTTTTTACACCATTTGCCTTGTGTTTCGTTACACTTCGTGGCGTTTTTATGCGATTTCCGGAACTAACCTATTGACAAGATGCCACAGTGCCAGTTCTCTGTTTTCTGCTATTTTTGTGTTTCAGAAAAGCTACACGGGAAATATTCTCGGAATTGGACAAAACAAGTTCCCAAACTCCTATTTTTCCCGGACAAAGGATGAGGACCGAAAGAGAGCCGGAGGGGGGCCAGGGGCCAGCCTCACCATGAGGGGGCACGGCCCAGCCCCTGGCCGTGCCCCCCTATGGTGAGACCCCCCTGGTCGCCTCCTGACGACGCCCTTTTCGCCTATAAAAAGCCTCTCGACAGAAAACCCTAAAAGAATCGGCGAAATTTCCAGAAGAGTTCCGCAGCTCCGCCGCCGCCACCGACGAATTTCGGGGGACAGAAGTCTCTGTTCCGGCACCCTGCCGGGACGGGGAAGTGCTCCCGGAGCCATCTCTATTGGTCTCCATCGCCGTCTTCGCCGTCTCCATCGACCTCACCGCCATCTCCATCAACTTTGTTGTCTCCTATGATGAGGAGGGAGTAGTTCTCCCCCGGGGCTGGGGGCTCTATCGGTAGCTATGTGGTTCACCTCTCTCTCCCATGATGTGATCTTTATATAATCGTGAGCTTTGTATCTAGTTGAATTGGTAGATGTTATTATTCAGATATTATGCTACTCCTGTGCTTTATATTTATAAACTCTGGAGATACCTTGTATCATGGTGTGACGGTGACAGTGTGCGCATCATGTGTGTCTTTTTGGTTAATGTCTCTATGAATTGTTGGTGTTTGTTGGAACCATCTAGTGCGTTCACGATGACAGTGTGGGACAATCTAGTTTGGGGAAATACGGACTTTGAGGAGTGCTTCGTAGCCCTATGCATGATTAGTGTTCGTTTTCCATTGGAGAATTGTTTTGAGTTGCATATTGATGATAGTATCTATTGGTTCAATTATGTTATATTTGTTGGGAGTGTGTCCACTAGTGAAAGTATGATCCCTAGACCTTGTTTCCAAGCATTGCACACCATTTCCTTTCAGTTTTGTTACATGTTTACTTGCAGCAATATTTATTTCAGATTACATTTACTACTTATAATTATCACTACTACTTGTATTTCACTATCTCTTCGCCGAACTAGTGCACCTATATATCTGACAAGTGTATTGGGTGTGTTGGGGACACTAGAGACTTTCTGTATCGTAATTGTAGGGTTGTTTGAGAGGGATAGCTTTGACCTCCTCCTCCCTGAGTTCAATAAACCTTGGGTGATCCACTTAAGGGAAATTTGCTGCTGCTCTACAAACCTCTGCACTTGGAGGCCCAACACTATCTACAAGAACAGACGCGTGCATAGACATCAAGCTCTTTTCTGGCGCCGTTGCCGGGGAGGTAAGGTAAAAGGTACTCACATTCTTTGGTTACTAAGTCTTTTAGTTGTGGGTGAGTGCTCAAAGTTATTTCCTTTAGGTTCTATAATTATATCTTTTTGTTTCTTGTTTTTATTTTCACTAGTTTGGCCTAATGGAAAGTAAAGAGTTCTTTAGTCTTTTTCCTGAGTTTAGATTTGAAGAGAAAATTGAAAAACCTTTGGAGCTTAATTTGCATGCTAATAGTGTTGTTAGTATGAATGCTTTGAACACCGTTATTGCTAATGCTATAGAAAAGTCTAAGCTTGGGGAAGCTGGTTTTGTTAAGCATGATATTTTTAGTTCCCCAGCTTTAGTGGAGAAAGTTTGCTCTAATAATATTTTATCTCCCATATGTGATAATTCTTATGATGCTTGTGCTCCTCATCCTTTTAAAATACCTATGAAAATTGTTGATCATGCTACGAATAACTGCTATTTAGGAGATGGAACTGTCCATCCCGGTGATCATTTGCTCTTTATACATGAATTATACGAGTTGTTCAAGTGTGCAGGTATTTCAATGAACCGAGTTAAGAAGAAGCTATTCTCTTTATCACTAAAGGGCAGAGCTGCGGAATGGTATAAAACACTGAAGGATGGCCGACCTATTGATTGGGAGGAAATTGTACCTCTCTTTCATTCTAAATTCTATCCTTCTAGTGAGGTTTATAAAGATAGGAATTATATTTATAATTTTCATCCGCATGAGGGAGAAAGCATTGCCCAAGCGTGGGGAATATTGAAGTCACTAATGCTCAAATGTCCTATTCATGAGCTTCCCCGTAATATTGTTATTAATAATTTTTATGCAAGGCTTTCAGGATATTACAAGGACTATCTAGATGCATGATTTGATGGCTCTTTCACAAGCAAGATGTTGACGTCAAGTGGAATCTTCTTGAAACAATTCAAAACAATATTGAAGATTGGGAGAGCGACAAAGGTAAAGGATCGGGTATAAATTATGAGTATGATTGCATTAAGTCTTTCGCTGAAACTGCTAATTTTCAAGAGCTTAGTGCTAAGTATGGTCTTGATCCTCAAATTATGGTTGATTGTTTTAAAGCCCTTGCTTCCCATATTAATGTTCCTAAGGGAAATAGGGATGTGTATCATGAACCTTTTAAAGACACTTGCATGGAAAGTGATATTGTTGTTGATGATTGC
Source organism: Dactylis glomerata (assembly GCA_007115705.1). Taxonomy (NCBI): domain Eukaryota; kingdom Viridiplantae; phylum Streptophyta; class Magnoliopsida; order Poales; family Poaceae; genus Dactylis; species Dactylis glomerata. The sequence continues at coordinate 1,089,646 of QXEO01000429.1, forward strand.
AATAAATATGCTCTAACCTCTGAAAGTCCTATTTCTTATAAGCATGTTAATTTTTGTGGAGTACATAGACCTTGTGAACAGAGTCACAACAAGGAAGATTATTGTATCCACCACGGGAATGAAGAAACCCGAATGTGGCACAGGGCTCTAGATGAGCTCAGTGAAAAGGTCTGTAAGCTTTATCCTTTTCTTTGTGAATTTTGCGATGACATAGGTCATTTTAATTTTTAATGCTCAGGCCCTAATGGGCGCCTTTCTAGTACCGCAAGTTTGTATTGTGATGACAAGATTACTCTCAATCAGCATGATGAGCTTACTTTGTTTTTGGGGTGTGAAGAGATATCTAGAAAGACTTCTTTGGTAGATATGAATGATTTTGATATTAATAGCACCCTTCGTGGTTATCGTCTCTATTGTGTTAAAGATTGCCTTGCAAATACATACATACAAAATCTTATAAAACATGATGTTTTGCCAAGCTATGACAGGACTAATAGATGTTTCTATCTTATTAATAGAGAAGAGGAATCCTCCAAAGTTTCTTCTGTTGTTCCTGTCAGCAAACCAGATTATGTGAAGAAGATGCCTTTAAAGCCTCTCCCTCCTAAAGGAGAGAGTAAGAAGAGTAAGAAGAAGAAGAAGAAGAAGAGGAGTAAAAGACGAGAGGAAATGGTATCTTCCCCTAAGCATGTTGCTCCTAGTATAGATTATGATAATTCTGATTTTGATGATGTTCCTATGCCTGTTACCTATGTTAGTGATCATGATTGGGAAAAGCACTCTACTTTTGATATTGAAAATCTTTTTGGTACCAATTCTAAGGTTAATAATTATTGTACCATTAGTACTATCCATGTTCCCTCTTATGATGATATGTTTGATGAATATGCTTTGCGAAATAGCTGTTCTCTAGCTTGTGATGATACTAAACCTCTAGTTTATGATGGTTACAATGATGAGTATAATATTTTCAGTTCACCTACTTTTGAGGAGAAAATTAGTTATGATTACAATATGTCTCCTATTTTTGATGATTATGTTGATGAGAATAATTATTCTGTTGACTCTGCTCCTACTACGATTGTTCATGTGGGAAGTATTAATTCTTTTATGCATGTGGCTCATGATAGGGATGTTTTATGTGATGGTTATATTGTTAATTCTATTCATGATGCTACTGAAAGTTACTATGAGAGAGGGAAACATGGTTTGATGGATCTCAACAATATTAAATTTCCCCTCTTTATGTTGCAAATATTGAAGTGGCACTTGTTTTATCTATTCATGTTTGCTACTATGTGCCTCATTGATTTATTTTCTTACAAGATTCCTATGCATAGGAAGTGGTTTAGATTTAAATGTGTTTCACATTTGCTTTTTGATGCACTCTCTTTCTTCAAGTTCCTTTATGGCACATTTGCCTTAGGTTCTTTTCGGGCGCCTATGTGAGCATTTTCTAAAATTACTGCGCCTAGCTCAAAGGCGTTAAAGAAAAGCACTATTGGGAGATAACCCATTGTTTTACTTTTAGTTCTTTTTATTTTATTTGAGTCTTGGAAGTTAATACTACTGTAATAACCACTCCTTATCATTTTTATTTTGTTGTTGTGCCAAGAGAAACCTCTAATTCGAGTGAGGTAAGATTTGGGGATGTTGCTGTCCTGAAACAGATTTCGGTGCTGCACCGTAAAAATTCGTGAAAATTCTCAGGATATCTTTTTGACGTGCGATTTCTTGTGCATATGCCCCAGGTTATATTCAAACTTTCATTAGTTTTACACTTTTCGATTTGAGCAACAGAATGTCCTCAAAAAAATCGACCTTTGTCAGCTATTCTGTTTTGACAGATTTCTGCCACTATTTGTGTTTGTCTCTCGAGCGCTTTCTTTTTTAGTTCTTTTGATCACAGAACTTTTGGGGAAGTTGCTACAGTAGTATATGCTTTATATTTGGTGGTTTTGAGTTGAAACCTGAAGTAAAAAGGGTTGATTCATTGCTATGCTTACACTAATGTTGCTAATAGAATTGTGTTTAGTTTTGTATGAAGGAAGTTTTCAAGTGTAGGGATTGGAGAATAATGAGATGAGTTGAAGAATGAACAAAAGCTCAAGCTTGGGGATGCCCACGCACCCCAAGGAAATATCCAAGAGGTTCAAGCGTCAAAGCTTGGGGATGCCCCTGAGGCACCCCTTCTTCATCGGCAAAAATCAGGTCACCTTTCAAGACACTATATTTTTATTGCTTCATGCATTATGCGTTTTTCTTGGAGCGTTAGTTGTTTTTCCTTTCAGTTTTGTTTTGTTTTGCTTGCTGCAATAAACGGTTCATCATGTTGTTTTGGAGAGAGCCTTACTCCGTTTTTTATTGCCAAGAACACTCTAGTTTTTACTCTTATAGTTCAACGAGTGTTCTCTTTTTCTACTACTGCGTTTAGCTTTTGTTTTCACCTTGATTTTCATTCAGATCTTGTTTTATCTTTGTTTCAAGGTGTATTTGGACCTCTGGTCTATGTTGGTTTTCATCAAAAGAGTTGTTTCAAAAAGGTTCAAATGGTGTTAGAAAAGAGAAAATTTTCATGCAAAAAAGTGGTACAAAAAAGAGCTTATTTAGACTGCGGCTTAGGATTTTGCATGTTGTGCTTGATGTCATTTTGATAGTATGCTTAGTAGTTTTGCTATAGCATGACTTGTCTCAAATGACTGAGATTGCTTAATGAGCCTTTAAAAAAATCATGCGTTGTTTTTATTATTTGGAAGCATTAATTTGGTTTTCTCCTTGATGCTTTATTTGGGTTGACTTGGCGCATGCTTGCAATATGTTAGACTCATACAAATTCGCCATAAGCCTCTATGATCATTTAGTTTTTGACTTTTGATGCCATTTTATGCTTCTCTTAATGTTGCTTTGTCACTATGCATAATTATGGCCGTTATTGCTCTCTTAGTTGGTCGTTCCCAGTCTTTTGCTAGCCCTCATTTTGTACAGAGTATGAGATCTACTCATGCATCTAACTCCCAAAAACCAAGTTTGCCATTGTGTCCACTATAAATTCCTATGCATGGTATTTGTAAGCCATTCCAAGTAAATTTTCATGTGCTACCTTTCAAAAACCTTCAAAACACTTCTCGTTTTGTGACACTGTTTTTAGCTCATGGGGACGTAGTGGTCGGATTTGCTATCTTCCATATTTTTTTATTCCAAAAAGGAAAAAAAGGAAAAAAGAAAAAAAAAGGCACTCCTCCATGGTATGTGAATGTTGGTGGGCACCCGATGGAAT